>CM061540.1:136139012-136739012 GCA_030864215.1 Capsicum pubescens
GCTGAAAAAAGAGACCTTATGTTTCCAACTATGTTTTAATTTCTACATATGTGTTAGCAAGGAATTTAAACATACCATTTAGAGATCCTAAGTTCAAAGGTTATTGTCACGATCCATAATTCAAGGTCATGATGGCACCTACCCTGACTCAAACTTGGTATGTAAGTCTAACTCCAAAAAACATATAAATGATGAAAAAAGATAAATAATACTCAAATATGAGACTTTAGAAAAAGTCAGACCTATAATATAAAACAATTACAAAATTTGAAATGGATACAACTCAAATCCCAATCTAGCGTCATGAGTAAAAAACACTTTAAAGTACGACACAGTATACAAAAATACATAAAATTTATATCTGAATGTAATATAAAGACATAAAACTAGATGAATCCAAGAACAAACTCCAAAACAGAGAGCTCAACCTGACTTTGAAAAGCTTAAACAATAAGAACTCATGATCTATTGGTCGCACTAGAATTAGGATCTGTACTGAAAGAGTACAAAAAGTAGGAGTGAGTACGGTCTACTTGTACTCAGTAGGCATCATAGGCCGACTAAGCAAAGTAGAAAACTAAACATGCAAAGAAAACTATGAGCAATGCTTGCACCTACACATAAAAAAGTTTCTAATAACGGTTGCTCAAGACATACAAATCCTAATAGAATAAATAATACAACTACAATAACGATATAAGGGTAACTACACAATAGATATATGTAGAAAGAAAGACTAAAATACATGATAGTAATCACATAAAGGAAATGAAAGTGATGTAATGCAATGAAATAATGAGGATGTAATGTATCAATGTCATCTCATATATACTTTCCAAGTATAAGTTTCCATGAGAGGACCCACGGAGGGTTCATAACCTAGACACTATCACAACCTCATTAATAAACCTTACTGGCACATCCTCAGTTAAGGCATTTTACAAAGTATTTTATTTCTCACTATCAACCTTATCATCTCATCCTTCGATTAAGGCATTTTATAAAGTGTCTTATTTCTTTCAAAAGTAGAGTTTCTCAGTCGTACCAATTCCATGAATATGGATGAATGAATGAGGATGCATGCTTATAACCAATTCAACATCATTTAATAAATTAACTCACTAATGGTATAAATAAGCTCAAGTCACCTTAAATATCAATAGATTATGATACAAGCCATCTCATGGCAACACAATAGTTGAAAGTCATTAAGGCATCGCTATAATCAACCCGAGCCCCCACACGAGCATCACAATAATAATAATAAAAAATAATGCTCAAACAAAGACAAATACCATCTTCCACATGGGCATCTCAATAATAATAATTTCTGAAGTCAAGAAAAAGATTTACACAAGCCCCCACACAAGTAATATGAAAAAAAAATAATAACAAAAAATGAATCTCATGATAAAATCCCTAACCCATACCATACTTTACATGAATAGTTAACTACCTAGGCCGATTTGAAGAAAGCTATAACCTACCTTGAAATCCAAGACACAAGCCTGTACCATTTAACAAGAAGCCTTTCCCTTCTTAGCATCTTCAGAATGATCCCCATCTATCAAAATGGATTCGATACGAGATTAGAAGTCTATTGATACCCATATTAGCTACTTTTATTTGGGTCCAAACATAATTTGAAAATTAACCTTGAAATAAAAAAAGGTAAAACTAAAATTTTAATAAAGGATCCTGTTACCCATACTTTAAGGATTCTAACTATGCCAACCCATAAAAAACAAGTTGAAATCGAGCTTGAAATCATTGAAAAACCATTTTCTCACTTTACCAGGTAAAACCCAAGCTCTCAAGTTTAAAATCCATGTTTTAAAGGTTTTAAACAATATAATCAATGGGTAATGATAGAAATTAGGTTTAGAAGCTTCCTAAAATATGTTTGAAGAAAATTCCTTATTGAAATAATCCAAAACAAGGTCTCAAAGCTCACAAATTGGTGAAAATAGAGTAGAATCACAAAAATGAAGTTTTTATACTATTATGTGAACAGTGACTCGCGAACATGGTCAACCCCTTGCATTCCTGAAGGCTAACAACCCAAACCTACCCCAAACTCGATAGCCAATTACAAACACAAAGAACAAACCCAACCCGACCCTGTAAGCTATTTGCGAATGCACTCCCTCCATTGCACTAAAGAAGGAGAATAAATTCCTTCTCCGCAAATGCGGCTGCATGTCCATAAATGCGAAAAAGTCCTAAGGCCTGCACCAGTAATAGTTTAGGGCCACAAATTTCTCCAAATAGACCCTTAAAATTTATTTGAGGCCTCATAGAAACAAACCAATAATGCTACTATGTTGATTTTAATATTTTGGACTTAATGGAATCATTGGATTTACCAAAGGAGATCGTTATCTAGAAGTTACCCTCTTAGAACCCCTTTTAGGCCAAATAAACTAGCTTTTCGTCTAAATACTCAAAACTCAAAATAAAAACTCGAAGCGCAAATCAACCATGCTACTAGCCCTAAATTGGTATTCCAAATCTTATAAAATTAACAGAATCACCATCTGACACTTGGATCACAAAATATCGACCAAAGTCAAATATACCTCTTTAAGGCTACTCAAAACCTCAAACTTACATAAATCATTCCCAAATGCTTCGTTGATTGTGACAATTATCCCCATACCTCATAAATTATATAAAGCAGCAATGGGAAAGGGTAAAATAATTAAAATATAGAAAAATCTGAAAAATCTGAAAAATCACAGTGAGGGTTGTTACAATATCCATTACTAAAACACGTATTTGCTTTCAAATGAAAAACAAAGAAGTACCTGAGTTGGTAAGAAGTTGGGGGAATCTATTTCGCACATCGAACTCAACCTCCCATGTAGCCTCTTCAATCAGGTGATGTCTCTCTTGAACTTTCACATAATCAATATTCTTGGATCTCAACTTTCTAATCTACCTATTCAAAATAGCAAAAGGCTTATCAACAAAGGAAAAATCATAATCTAATACAACTAAATCCCACTGGCTTACATAATAATCATTGGACGGTATTACTTTAATTTTAAAATATGGAATATCGGATGAATAGTTGACATGTTTGGAGGTAGAGCCAGCCTATAGTCCACATCCCCAAACTTCTCAAAAATCTTAAAAGGCACAAAATATCTTGGACTAATCTTTCCCTTTATCCTAAAATCTCATTACACCCTTCATGGGTGATATCTTCAACAAAACCCATTCACTAAGAATGAATGCCACATTGCAAACCCATCGATTGATGTAACTCTTCTACCTACTCTAGGTAGCTACAAGTCTATGCTGAATCATCTTAGTTAATGCATTGAGTCTCTTAACAAATTAGTGTCCCATGGCCTGATGATGTGCTATAGGAATATAACACTTTTGACACTTAAAACTATGAAAATATGTAAGTTTCTTAGGTTGTTTTGTTAGCTATGATGTACTTTGGGTATATTTTGCAGAAAACTAGGTTTTGGATTCTAAGTTCGTGAAAAGGATGAAAAATAGAGTTCTAGGCTACTTACTTGATTAATTTAGGGTATTCGTTACACTTTTGGATGTACGTGACCAAAGCATGTGATGGAAGTTGAAGATTTGAAGCTTGGTTGAAAGTATTGGAAGGCTTGACACTTACCTATGTCTAGATATAGAAAACATGTAGCATATATGATCTGTACACGACTAAGGTAAATATTAGAATTGATGATCCAGAGAGTGAAAGAGTTGAAAAAGAAATTTTGGCACTTACCTATGTCAACATGTGGACCGCATGTAGCACATGTGGACTGCATGTGGGTAAGGTAAGTGATATAAGTCCAAAATACCAAGAGCAAAAGATGCAGGAATTTTTTTTGGCACTTGTAGGTATCTACATGTGCCCAGTCTCAGGCCGCATGTAGCACATGCGCCCAAGGCCATGCCGCATGTGGAAACAAATAAGTGGCCACTGCTATTTTTTTTTCCTTGCTTTGATTTTAGGGTTTCCTCATGAACTATAAATATCTCTTATGTGTTTTTAGTACAAGTTACACACTTTTGATACTTACAAACATATTTTAATTCTGAGATTTGATTTTGGTTTTGGAATTCTCTTATAATGATTTTGGTTGATTAATTTAGTTAAAGTTTTGGGTTTTCTAGTTGTTATTATTGTGATTTATATTATGCTTTCAATTATGAATGTTGTTAATTACTTCACAAGTATGAGCGACTAAAAATCCTTTTCTAGGATTGTGGAAACCCTGGCGGATTGACAAAGTAGGGAAAGTGAGATTGTTGTTATGAACTGATACCCATGCACGCATTGTATTTTATTCACTTTAATAGTTATCTTAGCGGTTGAAATTTTTTGGATCCCACCTAGATTATTGCTACTTACTCCAAAAGATGAGTAGTGACTAGGAAAAGATAATTACAATAGTAATTTGATGTTTAACTGTCGATCCACGCTACTAGGTATTATCTAAGTAATATGATTAGCTATCATCTAATAACTAGAAACTCAAAATATAATAGTTAATTGGGATCTAGGATAAGGATGAGTAAGGCGACATCTTGAGACTCAAAAGGTAATGGGTAAAATCTGTCAACTAGTCCAAAAGACTGTTGATGGTCCATAACTTATCAGATTCTGCATGCAAGGTATCCGGTTGGTTCAATAAAGCACGATAAGCTTATGGAGTTGAGAAGCCAGGGGGAATACAATCCTAGTGTTCACCTATGACTGATTATAACCGAAGTTGATATTAGCTACTTGTTTGATATAGCTACTCAAATCCCCCTATTTTCTTTTCCAATTTTTGCCCATTGATTACAGCATCTAAGAGCCAAAATTCCATATATTCCCTTAGGATTCAACCCCAACCTTTGTTAGGTTACTATATTTGACAGCGACTGTATAATTTTTAGAGTGAAGGTGTATCTTGGGAGTTATCACCTAACCTCAAAAGTATTGAACCATCCCATGGAGAATTTATACCTCCTTCCATACAAAGACTCACAAGACACATTCTAAATGCTAAAATGGTAATTGTTATTGTTGATAAACTTTGTTAAGGAGAAGAATTAGTCCCAATAACTACCAAAATCCTGAACACACATGATGTTCCATAGAAACACGACACATTAGATGCTTAGAACAAAGAATTTATGCTTGGACTTAGGTTATTCTGAGGGATATGCTGTGTTTATTTCTTTAGTGCAGAGGATTTAGGAAGGAAGTAGCTTGGAATAAAAAAATGAAAAAAAACTCTAAATATATTGAAGTCTAATAAACTTACGAGTCTGCCTACAAGTCATCAAGTTATTATATGTTTTATAGCCTTACCTGTGAACAAAATAGTAGAAAAAGTCAATCTAAAGAAGCTAAATGAAGAATGATCATGACTCGTAAGGAGTTACTACGAGTCATGAGGAGTATTCGTAGAGAGAGAAGAATCCAAAGCTAACGTTCAGAGGTGAAGTCATAGAACACCACGAGTCATAATTTTTGATTACGACTCGTAATGAGAAGTCGTAAAGAGACCAGTGTTCAAAGCCCTAAAGTCTAAGGCTCAACCGCTCAAGTGATGATGAGTGAAGACCACGAGTCGTAAGGAAAGACTATGAATTATGGTAATGAATAGTAAGGACAATAGAAGTTTGAAGCCCTGAATATCAGTCACTAGAATGCCTATGATTAGCATCGTATGACTCATAAGGAGACCTTACAAGTAGACTACACGAGTCGTAATGAGTGCCGAATTACTTTTCCTATTTTGTTTTTATTAGGATTTCTTTATTTTTTGAGATACTATAAATACCTTGGGGTTATTCCATTATTAGGTTATGCACTTTTTCATTACTTTTGATACTTTTTGCATACTTTTATCATTGAGATTTTATTCTTGAGATTTTAGGTGTTTATTCAATTAGAGACTTTGGATTTTCTCTCTCTCATTATTGAGAAATTAATTACATGTGTTCTTTATTGATTATCATGGATTATTGCATGAGCATGAGAGACTAATATCCTTGAATAGGGTTATGGGAATCCTGGCGGCTTAGCTATGTATATAAAGTAGGAGATTCATCTATTATATTGTAGTAGCGTGTATCTTAATCTTCTTTATATTCGTTGACCTTAGAGCTATTGCAGAAGCTTGAGGATTTCCCATATTCAAGAACATACTTACAAGGGAGTTTGATATTAGGAAAAGAGGATTAAGATAGTAATTTGAGATTCACTTCCATCTTATAATTCCTCCATCTCATTTAATCAACTTGAGTCCAAAAAGGTAAAAGTTGAACTGAGGTTACATGCAAGTGGCAATAAGGTGACACCCTGAGACTCATAAGGTAAAGAGTGAGATTTATCAATATGTTCATAAGACTGTTGATAATACATAGCTTTCCAAATTTACATACAATGCAGTAGAATAGGTGAGTTAAACATGAGAACTTTATGAAGTTGAGATGCCAGAAGAACATAGTCCTAGTGTTCGTCTTTTATTATTTACATACTCAAGCATTTAAGTTCTGCTACTTGTTACTTTTGACTTCAAATTCCCCTCATTTACTTTTTGTATTGCTCCTAAATTTTGTCAAGTTTGAGAGATTGTTCAATGTTTTCCCTGTGGGTTTGACCCAACCTGGTTTGGGTTTGGGCGACATCAAATTTTACTCCATTAATGGGGAAGATAGTGTGAATTATTGATTGAAGTTGGTGAAGCTCATGGGTTTTATTTCATGTTCTTCATTTGGTATACACCCGTTTATGCCAAACACTAGGAGTAGAGGTAGTTCCTTACTCCCATTAGATTCACAGCTCAAAAAAATTCTACAAACACCATGAAGGATGGAAGAGTAAGTTCATGACGGTGTCCCTGTTGGGGTTTGAGACACTCAAAATGTACCTCCTCCCCCATCTGCTGATCCACAGAATATTGTAGATAGATAGATAGAGCAATTTTTAGCAGAGGTAGATGAAGAGAGAAGAGTGGCTGAGGAAGCCAAGTTAGCTCAGCAAGAACAACTATCCAGGCCAAGACAAATAATTGATCCACGTGCAGTTATCGATGTGGTAAAGAGAGAGCTAGGGATGCAGAGCTCGAGTTATACCTGTATATCAGTATCTACCACTATATGATAAGGATGAAGACATGGGGTACGTAGAGACTGCTGAGACTGGAGCCATTGTTCCACTTGAGTTACCCCCGAATGTGAAGTTCGATATTACTAGTGCAATGATTCAGTTGCTAAATCTTAAAGGTGCCTTCTCAGGGGTAACATATATTACTAGTGCAATGATTTAGTTGCTAAATCTTAAGGGTGTCTTCTTAGGGGAAGCAACAAATGATGCAAACATGTACTTAGCCAATTTCATTGGGATATATACTTCATATACCATTCCGGGGGTGGATCAAGATGCATTGAGATTATGATTGTTCCCCTTTTCCCTAATCGGTGAAGCATTATTATGGTTGGGAGACCTTTCTAAAGGATTAATCATGACTTGGCATGAGCCGCGCAGATAATTTTTGAATCGATTTTCCCTCGTTCTAGGATACTGCAGTTAAAAGATGAGATCTATAATTTTAGGCAGTTACCTAGAAAGTCTATGTATGAAGCGTGGTTACGATTCAAAAAGAAGTTGAGTATGGTACCTCATCACAAAATATCAAGATCAAATTTATTAGAGATGTTCTATAGATCCTTGAATGTCATCTCTAGATCAATGGCAGACATAATATCTGGAGGTGCACTTATGCGTCTACGTTGGGAGATGGACCAAGAGATGTTAGATGAAATTTTTGTCACTAAACGAGGATAGCATACTCAAGAGGCTAATAGAGGAGCTGGTATATATGCTATTGGGGCTACAATTGACTATAGAGCTTATGATGATACGGTATCACAAAAAGTTGCACAACTCAGAACTGATATTGGGCTATTTTTAAAGCAATTTGCAGCAATGACGGCTAACATGGTGAACACAGTGGGGATATAGGGATCTACTTCTAGAACATATGAGTCTGATATAGATGAGAAAACATAGTATTTAGATCACGAAGTGGCTGGTTTTTGAGCCAAAGGGCAAGGAAATCAATGTCGAAACTATTATAGTGATAGGTACCAAGACAGAAGCATAGAATGAGATGGTGATTAGAGGCACACGGATGACTACAATGAGAAGAGTGATAGATATGTCCCACCAGGTAGCCAAAATACTGAATCTAGAATAGAAGCAATGCTGTTAAAATTAGTTAAAGGCCAAGAAAATCAAGAGAGCTGTCTTAAAGAGATTAAACCAGATCTATCAAGGCTGATAGGTTGAGTCATATGCTAATGCGATCAAACATTTGGAATAGCAGTTCGGCTAGATGTCAGCCACGTTAAATCAAAAACAGCCTGACACTCTTCCTAGTAATACAGTGTAGAACCCAAATAATAATAGTCATTGCCATGAAATTACTACTCAGAGTGGCAAAACCATCATGGATCTGCACGTGTCCACCTCGAATGATCCAAAGAATGATGATGATCCTGTTGATATTGAGGGAGCACCTGATTTAGAAGAAGAGAAGTCACTCGATATTGAGGATAATAGTATGGATGACAAAGGTAAGGGTAAGGTTGAGAAGCCTATTCTGAAAACCATTCTAAGACCTCGACCACTATATCCTCAGAGATTGAAAAAGGAGAAAAAGAGAAATATCAAAATTTCCTATCTATATTAAAGAAGTTGTTGGTAAACATTCCATTAGTTGAAGTGTTGGAGAAAATTCTAGGCTATGAGAAATTCATGAAAGATATGGTCACTAGAAAGCGGACTGTGAGCTATGAGCCTGTGGACAATATTCATCGTTATAGAGTTGTTGCCTCTAGATCGTTAGTAGAGAAGAATAATGACCCTAAAGCCTTCACCATTCCATGCACTATTGGGTCTTTCATCCTTTTTATGGAGTTATATGAACTAGGAGCAAGTATAAATATCATGCCACTTGTTGTGTTTAAACAGTTGGGGTTAGGAGCACCCAAAACAACATCGATGAGATTATTGATTGCTGATTGTACAACAAAAAATCCGATTAGTATTCTATGTGATGTGTTGGAAAAAGTGGCATCTTTCATCTTCCCAGTCTATTTTGTAATACTTGATTGTGAGGTGGACTTCCATTTTCTTATCATCTTGGGCAGACCCTTCCTAGTTATGGTAGGGCGTTGGTTAATATGGAATTGGGATAGATGAGGTTCAGACTCAATGATGAATAGGTAATCTTCAATATGTACCAGTCAATGTGATAATCGAATGATATGAGAGTTTTGTCTGTGATAGAGACCATTGATAATTCAGATCTGGGTACAATAACTGTTACTATTGAAGAGAGGCTGGGTGTTGAAGCCTTAGCAGCAATGATTATGAACTTAGACAATAATGGTATTGATGACTATGGGAATGGTTTTTATAGTTTTGCACCAAATAATCTTGTTTTGGATCTAAATAATAAAACCACTCCACCTGCTCGCCCGTCTATTAAGGAGCCACCCATCTTAGAGTTGAAGGCCCTCCCTTCTCATTTGCGATATGCACTTTTAGGGGCCGACAACACTTTGTATGTAATCATTGTAACTGACTTGATGCAGACAAAAATAAAAGCTTTATTATCAGTGCTACAGAGATTTAAGAGGGCCATTGGTTGGTCCATTGCAGATATTTTAGGTATTTTACCTAGGTTTTGCACTCACAAGATCCAACTTGAACCAGATTATGTTCTAAGTATAGAACATCAGTGTTAGATTAATCCTCCTATGTAGGAGGTGGTGAAGAAAGAAATAATCAAGTGGTAAGATGCTGGTGTAGTGTATTAATTGCTAATAGCAAATGGGTCAGTCTGGTACAATGTGTTCCAAAGAAGGAGATATTACTGTAGTGCCTAATGAGAAGAATGAGCTAGTGCTAATGAGGCCAGTCACAAGATGGAGAGTGTTCATGGATTATAGGAAACTGAGTACATGGACCTAGAAGGACCACTTCCCCATGCCCTTTATGGACCAGATGCTCGACATACTTATGGGTAGGGGTGGTATTATTTTCTGGATGTTATTCAGGGTAAAACTAAATCACTATTGTGCTTGAAAACCAAGAGAAGATGACCTTCACTTGTTCGTTTGGGACCTTTACATTCAGGTGCATTCCATTTGGGTTGTGTAATGCTCCAACCATATTTCAGAGATGTATAATGTCAATCTTCTCTGATATGGTAGAAGAAACCATAAAAGTATTCATGGATAAATTTTTAATAGTTTGTGATTCTTTTGATGACTGCTTGGTTCACATGGAAAATGCTCTTCATAGGTGTGAGGAATGAAACTTGGTACTTACTTGTGAAAAGTGCCATTTCCTGGTTAAAGAAGGTCTGGTACTTGGGCACAAGATTTAAAAAAAGGTTATAGAGGTAGACAGAGCTAAAACTGAAGTGATCGAGAAATTACCTCCACCAATTTCCATGAAGGGTATTCAAAGTTTTTTATGACATGTGGGTTTTTACAGGTGATTCATCGAGGATTTCTCAAAGATTTACGAACCTATTTGCAAGCTTCTTGAGAAAGAGGTAAAGTTTGATTTTGATGAAGCATGCTTGAAGGTTTTTGAATGTTTAAAAGAAAAGTTGATGATGACTCCTATCATCGTGTTCCTGGATTGGTCCTTGCCATTTGAGATCATGTGTGATGCAAGTAGAGTGGCCTTAGGTGCTGTCCTAGGCCAATGAAGAAAAAAGATCCATCATCTCATCAACTATGCCAACAAGGTATTAAACCCTACTCAAAAGAGCTACACAGTTACTATACAGGAGTTATTAGCAATTGTTTTTGCCTTTGAGAAATTTTGGTCTTTTTGGATTGGGACGAAGGTAATAGTGCACATTGATCATGCATCATTGAGGTACTTGATGTCAAAAAAGGAGGAAAATACTAGATTAATTAAGTGGGTTCTTTTGCTGTAAGAGTTTGATTTTAAGGTCAAGGATAGGAAAGATACTGAAAATCAAGTTACAGATCACTTATCTATACTTGAGGAGAAAGCAATACAGAAAGTTAAAGATGGGCTTGAAATTGATGATAGTTTTCCAGACGAACAGGTGTTGGCTTTTTCTTAAGATCAAATTCCATGGTTTTCTGACTATGCAAATTATATAGCAAGTGATCTAGTCCCAGAAGATCTGTCCTTCCAACAAAGAAAGAAATTTATGCATGAGGTAAGGAATTTTTTCTTAGATGAACCTTACTTATTTTGAATCTGTGCGGATGGAGTTATTCATATATATATCCCTGAAGTGGAGATGATGAGCATCCTTGAGGCTTGTCATTCTTCACCAGTTGGGTATCACTGTGGAGAAACCCTTATAACCCACAAGATCTTACAATATGGGTACTACCGACCTATAATATACAAGGACACTCATGACTTTGCTTCAGCCTGTGACTAATGCCAGCGTCAAGGTAATATCTCTAGGTGCCATGAACTTTCTATGACCCCTATTTTAGAACTGGAGTTGTTTGATGTATGGGGTGTGGAATTCATGGAACCCTTTGTGAGATACTTTGTTATGAAGTACATTCTCATGGCAGTGTATTATGTGTTGAAATAGGTGGAGGCGATTGAGCTCCCTAATAATGAAGGAAGAAGTGTCACCTTCTTTTTGAAGAAGTATATCTTCTCTTAATTTGGCATACCACGTGCAATCATTAGTGATGGTTGGTCATATTTCTGTAATCACCTTCTCAAGAGTCTTCTTAAGAAGTACAGAGTAAAGAATAAGGTGTCATCGCCTTACCATCTGTAGACTAGTTGACAGGTTTAGGTGTCTAACAGAGAGATAAAGTCCATTTTAGCGAAGACTGTGAATGCCAATAGGACTGTTTGGTCAAGAAAGTTAGATGATGCATTATGGGTCTACCGAACAGCTTTCAAGACTCCCATAGGTGCTTGTCCCTATCAGTTGGTGTATGTAAAAGCATGTCACTTGCCTATTGAACTTGATCACAAAGCACTGTGGGCATTGAAGAAGCTGAATTTTGAGGGGCAAGATGCAACAAAGGCATGGATAAGTAAGATGAATGAGTTGGATGAATTTTGACTCTGGGCTTATGAGATTTCTACACTTTATAAGGAGAAGATGAAGCTACATCATGAACACAAAATCAAGAAAAGTGTATTTGAGCAAGGTTACAAGGTATTGCTATGTAACTCAAGACTTTCCTTGTTTCCAGGCAAGTTGAAGTCTTGGAGGTATGGTCCATTCATTGTGGTAAGAGTATTTCCATATGGTTCTTTAAATTTGAAACGTAATGTTGAAACCCCATTTTAAGTAAATGGGAAAAGGGTTAAGCACTATATGGGTAATACTAAAGAAGTTAAAGTGGTTCTTGAAATGGACCTTGGTGAATATTGAGTAACCAAGGCAATTGCGTTGTGCCAAGACGTTAAATCAAGCACTACATGGGAGTCAACCCATGAAGCTAGTTAGTGAAGTATGAGTATCCAACTTAGCCATGTCATGCCGTGATGTTAAATCAAGCGCTGCGTGGAAGGCAACCCATGTTTTGTACTAAATAAATTATAGGGTAATATGTGTGTTAACTATGCAGGATTGAAGATTGCAAGAGTTAGCTAGAAGTACAGAAATAAGGTCATACGGGCTCTTTACAAGTTGTAACCAAACATTATAACTCGTGATAAGGACGTGTAAGGACCTGGAACTTAGATCACATTTAGGTAATTGGTTACTAGAGTCCTTACGACTCTCAGAATGAGTCATAACCTGGTTACGACTCATCACCTTTAATAGTAATGACTCAAGACCCAGGTAAGGTTCCAAGTCTTTATGAAGGGAGTATTATATCCTTAATCATTGGTTACGAGCCATGTATGACTCGTAACCAATTTTGACAGCTCAGGGGTCGCATGTCAACTCGGCCCTAATCAACTTTTAAACAAAAAGGGGCACCCAAATCGGGCAATCAATAATTCTAAATGAATACTCCCTCCATTGTTGTTGATTTTCAATCTCTATGAACTCCAAATTCACTTCAAAACATCAAATCAAACAAGTTATTCCTACCAAAATTTAAAAATTCATCCAAAAATATGGCCCAATAACATTCAAACTCAAGAAACCCAAAACCTCAACAAATCAAGTAAGTTGTTATGCTTAAAATCTTTGTGTTAAGTTAAATCCAAAAAATGCTACGAGGTCTTAGGATTTATTTCTTTGAATATGTGTATACACAAGTAATAAAACCCTATTTCTTGATAAATTGTGCTACATAATGATAATGGGAGTGAACTCAAACTTTGTTCTTTAAAAGTATGTTTTTGGATAAATGTAGGGTGTAGTGAAGTGTGTTATAACACGTGGGATTGAAAATTGGAACTAACTCAGGCTAAACCCCCATGTTACAGTAGATACGAGGCTCCTAACGACTTATAACGACAAGTAACAAGTCATTACGAGACTTGTAACCACTGATAACATGGAGGATTAGATGAGTGTGGGCTGTAGTATTGTTATGAATCAACCATGTGAGTCATAATCAATCCTTAAGACTCATCCACAAAAGTCATAATGACTGGATTTGGATATATATAATACAATATATTTTTAGTTAGATTACGAGTGTTGGTAATGAGTTGTAAACTAACCTTACGACTTGTTAGGAGGACACGTAACCTAACCAATAAATATTGACTTATCTACTGTTTACCTTACGACTCATTTATATGAGTCGTACCTAGTGCTCATGACTTATACCCAGTCGTAAGTAGTCCAGTACATGTGAAATGATATCAAAGTTATAAGAACTCACTAATTGGTTTGATGCAAGCAGGTACTAATGGCTCTTAAAAGTGGCTCATCATCCAAGCAAACCCCAAAGAAGAACACCAAGAAGAAAATGACCCCTAAGTCTGATTACGAACTAAGAAATAAGAAAACAGATGAGTCAAGTGGTGACCTCATAGAATGCCCACTCAAGGGGAATACAGACCCCAGGAAGAAATGACATCGGGTAAAGAAAATAGTTACAGAAGAGGACACACCTTCAAGGGGTCCCAAAGTAAAAAATCCAAGTACTTCCCCACCGCACTTATCATTATCTTCTAAGGATGATGCTGATGATGAAGAAAAAGAATATGATGATGATATAGGTTTGGAAGAATCAAGATTCTAAGAGGTGGAATCGAAGAATGGAAGTAAAGAGGAGGAGAATGTTACTCCTACTTCCATTCAACCACCACCACCACCACCACCAGCCTAAGTACAGTTGTCCTTTGAACCAACTTCGGTGCCTATCGTTGAATGGTGGGGGTACCTTAGAACGTAGGAAATATATAATATGGGGTTGGAGATAAACCTAACTATAGGAAGTCCAAGGAGGAAGGATATACCTAGAATGAAGATTGACGACAGCAGGCATGTCTGAGATGCCTGGGTTCACAGGTATGTTTCAACAGTATGGATTTCAGTGGATGACTTCAGCACCTGGAATTTTTTTTCCAGCATTGGTGTGGGAGTTTTATGCTACATAAAAAGGTGAATTAAAAAGGCAATACCCTCAGGGAAACTTATGGAAAGGTGGTGACCCAATCACGTCATTGATCATTAGTTGTGTTCGAGTGAATATTTCCCCAATAACTATTTATCGATTCCTACATAAACTTGAGTTTCAACGTCCAGTGAACATCACTGAAATTGAGTACCGTATGGAGGAGATATGGAAGATTACAAAGAAGTAACTGGTTTTGATAGACAAGATAATGCACTTCAGATGGATATCTAATCTCATTGCTATAAATGGGGAAGAAACAAGTTGTTTGGTAGGTGGCCCAGGAGTGACCTCGCAGCAGATTGCAAAGTAGACTCTAAATTTTGAGACCAAGGCATGGTGGACATTGTCTTGACATAGATTGTGTACCACTACTGGGGACAAAATGCCCAGTCCTATCCGTATAGCATTAATAACATGACTCATGGTAGGTTATGAGTTTGATATTACATAGTTCATCTTTAGAGAGATACACGACCGAGAAGTGGGTGGTGAAAAGGTAATTCTAGCATTTCTATGTTTGTTGACGCAGATTTACTTGGAAGCGGGGGTGCCAGAACTCCCAGATACTGATCAATACATTGAGATGAAGACCTTCACTTATCTGGGATTTATAAGAGATGCAGCTAGCCCCATGACCAGGAAAGCAAAACAAGGATCTATAATTTTAGCTGAAATACTCAAGAACAGGGATGCAAACTCTGAGGATGTTGGTTTGAATGAGACAAATGACACTTCAGTTTAAGGTGGGTTGTCTGAGACCAAGTCGTCTAATGTAGCGTGTACATATAACGCCCCCACTTTCTCACAATCTACACCACTACGCCCATCCTCATCTAGATTAGCTTCGGCAGTTTTTTTGGTCATCTTACAAACTATGTGGAACGAGGTTATAACAAGGTTGATGACTTTAGAGAAAATGGTCCAGTTAGTGTAGGAGGGTGTGTAACCCTGGGTTAAGAACAAACTGGAAGAACAAAGAATGAAAATCTAGAGAAGGTTAAATAATTTTGAGCAGAGAGTCACACATCAGCTGTAAAGTGGCCAAACTTTTGATATTTTAGAGGTAAAAATTGAGGTGGCTGAGTTGCAAAAGATGGTTAATGAATTGAATGAAAGACCAATTTTTCCAATGCCTGTTATTAGGAGATCTAGCCAGAGGTATAAATAAAAAATATTTGGAATGTTGTAGTTAGAGAAGAAGGAGGAAATAAAAATAATAATAAGAAAAAAAAAGATCATCAAAGATGAAAATATTGAGACATTGGTACGAGATAGCATCATGAGTGAAAAAGTCAGGTAGGTGAAGGTCCATGAGATGGATGCTAGTGTAGGTAGATCAAAACCGAATATATATGTTGAAAGAGATAGTGACATAGCCCTGTTACCTGATATACAATTAAGAGCACCATCCACAATCGGTGCCACTGTTGTGAAGACGGTCTTGCCAGTTGATGGGACCAATACTGCAGAAAGCGGGACCCAATCTGAGGGTCCCCATGATGATAGAGTATGATCTGGCGCCTAGAGTGCCCAAGTATGCCATCGATCCCTGTGATTCATTGCAAAATGAATTGGGGAAAAAGTATAGGTTTTAGTTGGGGGTGGGGGTGTAGCACAGTCACCATGGGTTATGGTTTCCATATTTCAAAACCCGTAGGCCACAATTTGAAAATTACCAAATTAACATGTTTTGCATTTCTGTGTCATTTCTGTATTATGTTGAGTGATGCTTAAGTGGGAGGAAAATTTTCACTTAAGGCGGTAGACATATTTTGAATGATTGTGCTGAAATTATGGAAACTGTGGTGAAAAATTGGAACCCCTCCTAAACTTTTGCTAATTGTGTTATATGTGTATGCATAGAGGACGATTGTAAATTTGATAATGGCATTAGAATAAGGGACATAACAACTATGTCAAACAATTGCATAACTGGACAAGTAGTAACTAGAAATGTGACCCTGTACGATGTGTGTGTGAGGTGTTACCTAGTTCATGGTGGGTATGGAATCTAAAACTTGCTCGGTTGCTCTTACCTAGGGTCTAGGGTCTAGGGTCTAGGGTGGTCGGTTAAGAGATAATCATCGGCCATTTTTTTGTTATTAGTCCACTTTAGCCTAAATTTCCCAACCATATGATAGACGAGTCCCTTGATCCGGATTTTAAAGCCGTAATAGACCTATTTTTTGTTTACACCAATTCACCTTTCTATTTAAACTGCAATGAACCTATTTTGGCCCTGGTCCTCCTTGAACACTGTGCACCTCAACTCAGGAAAATCTCTTAAGTTTAGGGTGGCTATCATAGGGGTGAATAGTATAGAGTGGGTATAAAGAAGGGTGTGAATAGAAAAAAAGGTTGGGTGTGGTAGAAAAATAGAAAAAATATAAAAAATAGAAAAATATTAGAAAAAGAAAATTGTGAAAAATGAGCAAAAGAAAAAGAATAAGAAACCACACCCATTCTGAAAAAGTAAAAAAAGGAGAAATAAAGATGGAATAAAAGGAAAAAAGTTGAAAAATAAGTGGACCCAAAAGTAATCATAGTGTCAAGGAGGCTTACTCACTGAAAAATTCCAAAAACATACCATACCATCCCTAAACCTATGTTACATGCTTAACGAAGTCCTATAGTGATTCTATATCGATTGTTTGAAAACTCAAGAAAAGAACATATGGGAAAGCCTATGGCATTATGTGTACACTGACCAAAAATTCTTTATGTGTGAGAGTGTCTCTTGACTGTCCCTGAATAAATTTATTGATTCATCTGAGTGAAAGGGACCTTTTTGATGGTGAGAGTACAAGGGTTGTGTTGTTAGATTGTTAGATTGTTCGGTTAAGGTAATTTGTATTCAAGCCTAGTTGTCCATTGATAATGTAATACCATCATTGGATTCCTTTCTATCACATCATGTACCAAATAAATATACATAGTTGGGTTCTTGAAAAGGTTAAGAATAGGAGGGGGAATAATGGGTTGTAAACTTAAAGTTGAAAATTTACTGCCAAAGGTAGCTAAAGATTGTCCTGCTTAAGCATCGTGTTTTGTGTCTTTTATTTTTGTGTTTCCTGAGGACACACAAACATCTAAGTTAAGGGTGTTGATGCGTCATGGAAATACAACATAATAGATGCTTAAAACAAAGAATTTATGCTTGGACTTAAGTTATTTTGAGGTATATGATGTGTTTGTTGCTTGAGTGCAGGGGATTTAGGAAGGAAGTAGTTTTGAATTAAAATGGAAGAAAACCATCTGAATATGTTAAAGTCTGATCAACTTATGAGTTTGCATATAAGTCATCAAGTCATCATCTAATTCGTAGCCTTACTCATGAACAAAATAGTAGCAAAAGTCAAGCCAATGAAGCTAAGTGAAGAATCATCACAACTCGTAAGGAGTCACTACGAATCGCTACGAGTCATGAGTAGCATTCATAAAGAGAGTAGAATCCAAAGCTAAGAGGTGAAGTCATAGAAGGCCACGAGTCGTAAGATCGGATTACAACTCGTAATGAGAAGTCGTAAAGAGACCAGTGTTTAAGGCCTTGAAAGTCTAAGGCTCTAGTGATGATGCGTGAAGACAACGAGTCGTAAGGACTTACTAAGACTCATGGTGATGAATAGTATGGACAAAATAAGCTTGAAGCCCTAAAGATCAGTCACTGGAATGCCTACGATTAGCATCGTACGACTTGTAAGGAGACCTTATGAGTAGACTACACGATTCGTAACGAGTGCCGACTTACTTTTCCTATTTCGTTTTTATTAGAATTTCTTTATTGTTTTGAGATACTATAAATACCTTAGGGTTATCCCTTTATTATGTTACACACTTTTAAAATAGTTTTGATACTTTTAGCATACTTTGATCATTGAGATTTCATTCTTGAGATTAGTTTTTATTGAATGGGAGACTTTGGATTTTCTCTCTCATTATTGTGAAATTAATTATATGTGTTCTTATCATGGATGTTGCATGAACATGAGCGGCTAATCTCCTTGACTACGGCTATGGTAACCTTGGCGGCTTAGCTATGCGTAGAAAGTGGGAGATTCATCTATTCTATTGTAGTTGCGTGTATCTTCATCTTCTTTATATTAATTAACCTCAGAGCTACTGTAGTAGCTTGAGGATTGCTCGTATTCAAGAACGTCCTCACAAGGAGAGTTTGACATTAGGAAAAAGGGATTAAGACAGTAGTTTAAGATTCACTTCCATCTTATTATTCCTCCATCTCATCTAATCAACTTGAAACTAAAAAGGTGAAAGTTGAACTGAGGTTATAGGCAAGGGGAAATAAGGTGACACCTTGAGACTCACAAGGTAAAGGGTGAGATTTATCAATACGTTCACAAGACGGTTGATAATACATAGTTTGCCAATTTTACATATAGTGCAGTAGAATAGGTGAGTTGAACACAAGAATTTTATGGAGTTTATAAGCCAGGTGGAACACAGTCCTAGTGTTCGTATTCTATTGTTTACACCCTCAAGCATTCAAGTTCTGCTACTTGTTACTTTTGACTTCAAATTCCCCTATTTACTTTTCTCTATTTCTCGTGAATTTGTCAAGTTTGAGAGACTGTTCAATGTTTTCCCTGTAGGTTTGACCCCAACCTGGTTTGGGGTACTATATTTGACATCGACCGCAACATACTTCTTTGGAGGTTTGTATTGGGCAACATCAACAAGTTTGAAACATATACATTAATATCTGAATGGTCCGCTCTGATGACCATCCATTTGAAGTGAAAAACTGTTCTCAGGTTGGGTATCCAACTCTCTACATAGAACTCTAAAAATTTGAGGTAAACTATGTACCTTTATCAGAAATAATGGAGATAGGCACCCCATGAAATCAAACAATCTTTCATATGTATATCTTTGCCAACTTCTCTACATTATAATTCACTTTCACAAGTACAAAGTATCAGCTAATTTAGTCAACCAATCCACAATCACGCAAGTGGAATCAAACTTCCCCAAGTTGGGAGTAGACCAAATACAAAGTCCATAGTGATATGCTCCCATTTCTACTTTTGGATAGGCATCATTTGCATCGTACAACCTAGTCGCTAATGCTCATACTTCACTTTTTGACAATTCAAATACTTGACCACAAACACTACAATGTCTTTGTTCATCCCACACCACCAATAGTGATGCTTTAAGTTGTAGTACATTTTAGCTTCTCCTGGGTGTATAGAATACCTAAAACAATGAGCGTCTTCCAAGATTAATCCAATACAACTACTAACTCTCAACATATAATATGATCACTAATCCTCAAAACACTCTTGGGATAAAGAGATGTCTCCATTGACTCACCACTTTATCCCAAATTACTCTCAACTCATTCTCATCAAAGTATCAACCTTGATTCTTCTATATCACTAAAGATCTAGCCTCACCATACGCCAAAATATGCCAAGTGCTGAAATATCAAGTCGACCCAACTAGTTAGCCAAAAACTGAACATCTAAGGCCAAATGCCGCCCTTCTGCCAAAAGATCAGACAAATTCTCTATACTCACTGCCTTCCAACTTAAGGAATCCACTACCATATTAGCCTTTCTCGAATGATATATAATAGTGAGATAATAATACTTTTGAAACTCTAACCAATTATGCTATATCATATTAGGATCTCCTGAGTGAAGAGGTATTGGATGCTACAATTAGTGACACCAGAATTTCAACACAAACACACCTACAGCTAACTCCAAATCATGGGTAGGGTAGTTCTTCTTATGGACCTTCAACTATCTAGAAGCATAGGCTATCACCTTATGCTTCTTTATTAACCCACCACCAAAGTCAACTCTAGAAGCATCACAAACATAGTGAAACCCACGCTCTCCTCAAACAAAGTCAAGATAAGAGCTAAAGTGAATACCTCCTTGAGTTTTGAAATATCCTTTCACAATCATTCGACCACTAGAATAAAACCTTTTCCTTAGTCAACTTAGTCAAAGAAGCCACAAAAAAGTGAATCCCCACACAAATAGTTGACAATATGCCTTTAACCCAACAAAACTCCAATTCTCAATAGGGGAAGTAGTTCTAGCCTAATTACGCACCACCTCCACCTTGGTCGAATTGACCATGATAACATTCTTGGTCACCACATGACTCAAGAAAGAAATAGAATCCAGCCAAAACTTACATTTAGAGACCTTGACATATAGTTTCTCATCCCTTAATTTCTGTCATATAACCCTCAAATACCTCATATGCTCAACCTCATTCTTGGAATAAACTAAGATATAATAGATGAACACAATTACAAAAGAATTAAGATAAGGTTGAAACACTTTGTTCATCAACTCCATAAACATTGCTGGGGCATTAGTCAACCCAAAATACACAATCAAGAACTCATAATAGCTATATTGCATCCTGAAAGCAGTCTTCAAAACATTTGAAGCTCTAATCTTTAGTTGATGGTACTTAGATCTAAATCAATTTTAGAAAACACTATCACACCCTAAAGCTGATCAAATAAGTCGTTAATATGTAGAAGAGGATACTTGTTCTTGGAAAGTCATATCAAGGGTGACCTATTCTACCTAAGTATCAAGCCCTAAAAAGGTCACCACACATGATAGGTACACTAGGTCTACTACTAATGAATCGACTATGGGGTAGAAACACAAATGGGCATAGCAAAGGACTTACATATAGAATCAAAACCAATAGCAAAATATACAACAACATAAGAGAAAGTAGACCCAGAGTAAAATGACACTGAAGTAGGATGATGGCAAATCAAGACGATACGTGTAATCAAAATATCAGAGACCTCTGCCTTAGGTCTCCTAGGAAAACCATAATAATGCCCACATCCTATACTAGACTGAGCAACTCCTTTTACACTACCATAAGCTCCTATAGATCCACCTATTATACCGTTAGATCCCCCTCTACTACCCTGTGTACCATATTTAACTAATAACATTAACACTGGAAAAAGCTAAATCTGGGAACATTGTTGGGGAGGAACCATAGCATATTGGGGATAATTCCTCGCTAAGTATCAAAACTTATTACACATAAAAGATTCCCTACTACTTGAATCACACTATGAGGGCCCAAAAGAACCAATAAACCCGCCATAACCTGATAAAATATAATGAGACCCTCAACCTATATGACTTGATATCTGACCACTTAAAGCTTTACAAATTGCAACCTTACCTTCTGAACTCTACAAATCTACCTAAATTAGTTTGTCGTGGTAACCATGAGAACATCTACCTAAGACATCCCTACCTCAATATGAATGGCCACTAAAACTGCTCTATTAGCATTTCTTTTTACCGCCACCACTTTGAGTACCTTGATGAATAGTCTCGATCATCTTGGCGTGATCTATAATATAATTAAAGGACTCATCTGAAATTACTTACTAAGCCGTCATCAACTAATAATAAATAGTCAAGCCCTTAATAAAATTTCTAACTCTATCATGCTTTATAAAGATACTACCAAAGGCCTAGCTAGTTAAGGCATGAAAATGACCCTTATATATAGAAATAGTCATAGAGCCCTGCTCTAAATCATCAAACTCACCCTTGATATTGTCCCTTAAGCTAAAGGTAATAATTCTCTATAGGAAAGTCTCAAAAATTTGGGTCGAAGTCTGTCAAGACCCGATTTCTCAAGCCATGATGGCATCTATTATAATCCACTAGTAGGTAAGCCAACCCATAGTCTAGAACGACTAGTAATGGAATGCAAAGAAAAATAAAAGAAGGATGCAGAATAGACATAGTAAAAAGGCTAAAATACATAAGAGAGTCTCAAAACCTAGTGGAATCAGTATAAGAGCTTCTAATAATACGACTATCAAATGAAGTACTAAATGAATATACTAATACAACCTATCTTTGAATGCAATATAGATATTAGTCTAATTACACAACATGGAGAATAGTAATACTTTGAATACCAGGAGCTTACCCTACGTCTCCGTACCATAGCTGCTCTGCACAACGCACACAACAATGGCGAGAACCTGCACTATGATCTCCTGGCTGAAAAAGGGTAGTATGAATACTAAACACGTAGTACTAGCAGGAAACTACTGGCTGAGCTCCAAAGATAATGCAAATATAAATAACATGCAAGAAAGAATATAAAATACACCCAAATATCTAGGAACTAACTTAGTAAAGCTAAGGATATGATAAGGATAAACTATCCTATTCTAGGCATACTCTAGGACCTAAGCACTATATAGTATATCGGTGGCCAATATACAAATAAAGAGCAGAAGAAGGATAAACATAGTAGTATACAAGTCCAAGGAAATGTATATACAATATGAATAAATGAAGGAAGGGAGGGACATATGGTAATACCATAGCTACACACACATACACAATTATATATATATATATACAAATAAATAAATAAGGCTAACTCAAAGGTACAATGAAAGTAGTCATACTAGCATCATTAGGCCTCTTAATCATAGTAGGAACTAGCTAACATAATCAAGGCCTCTAATTATGTTTCACAATATGAGATAATTATCCATAATAAAATAACCATAAGAGAAAAAAATCAGAATCATACCTTAAATCATAGTACTAATCTAATAATCAACCTGTCACATACTAACCATAATAGCAATAACAATATAAAGTAACCAGATAGCTTGGACAAACAATATTTAAACTGAGCCCCATAACTTGGAAGGTCCAATCAACACACAACACAACACGACCAATACTCATCACCTATACATATGAAACCCCTGATAAGGTTGATAGATATAGGTGATAACACACAAACTAACCCTTCTTAGAAGGATAAAAGGGTCTTTTTCAAATATAGTAACTCAACTAGGTTGGGGTCTATCCTACGGGAAATACGTCAGAAATCTTTTTCAAACTTATTAAAATCACTAGGATGTGCGGAAAACTAAAAATAAGGGATTTGCTGAAATAGTAAAATGGAAAAGAATTGGTTGCTGTTGTTTGTAAACAATCTAAGATGAGCACTAGGCTTAAATTCTCCCTGGCTTCTCAACATCACAGATTTATCGTGAACTATCGAACTATTTCGATATATTGCATGTAGAATCTGATAAGTTATGTACCATCAACTGTATTGTGGGCCCATTAATGGATCTCACCCTTTACCTTTGGAGTCTCAGGGTGTCGCCTTACTAACCCTTATCCTAGATCCTAATTGAACTATTAAATTTTAAGTATCAAGTTATTAGATGAGAGTTAACTTTCTCAAGAAGATAGTACAGGTAAGCTTATTTCGACAACTAACCCAAAATCATTATTGTGATCTTCTTTTCTAGTCACTGCTCCTCTTGTGGAGTACGTAGTGATATTCTAGGTGGAATCTTAATGTGTGAACCTATTAAGACATCAATAAGAATGTAAAAACCCAATACATGGAAGAATATTTATCCAGAATCACTTGGCACTTTCTCTACTTTGTTCACCCATAAGGGTTCCCACAACCCTAGCTATGGGAATTAGCCACTAATATTTATGAGATCAATCATGGAATCCACAGACAAAATTACAAAATCAATCTCACAATAATGAAAGAAAAAATCCCAAAGTATTAAAATTAATAAAAAACCAAGAACAAACTAAGAACAATAAGATCCCAAGATCACAAGTCAATCTTGGAATGAAAAGGTGTTTGTAACCTTAGCCTCAAAGGTCCTATCCTAGTCTCCCTACTAAACAACGTCTAAAGGATATTTATAGATACAAAAACCCCTAAAAATCAAATCCTAAATAAAATAGGAGAACCTTGACTAATGTACTTAATAAGACTTAAAAACATCATAAGAGTGTATGTAGGATACATGGAAATCCTAGAAAATGATTTTGGAACGATTCGAAAAAGTTGAGGTCGGTGGCCACTTACCTAGGTCACATATGGACCATATTTACCAGATACAGATATATGTGGAAATAGTTTAGTACGAAGTCCCCGAAATCAAATAGAAAATTGAATTATCTTTCCAGCGATACCAATTTTGCCTTAATCCGATATCGGGGTGAAATGTTATGGCCAAATTACTGAAGCACTGTCAGAGCTCCATGGACCACGATCCTTTCTTTTTTTTCTACATTTGAGCCTCTGGACTTCAATTTCTGATACATACTTAGGTCACCTATGCCCTATAAGTGTCACTTACACCCAAAAATGCCTCGATAAGTAGCCAAAAACTTTAATTTTCTTCCTTTTTCTTCAATTTGGCATCCAAAACCTAGTTTCCTACAAAACACTCCAAAAACACATAAAATCCAACAAAATAGCCTTAAGTACATGCATATTATGCAAGTTTAAGCATCATAAGTTCTAATAAATTCATATCACATCAATACCCTCAACTTTGAACGTTACATGTCCTCAGGAAACAAAAACACAACACAATACACAACGATGCTTAATCAAGAGAAACCTAAGATACCTATGGCAATCAATCATTAAATTTAGCTCAAAACACATTACCCTCTCCAAGTTAAATACTTAAAAACCAACTGTATGCATACATGAAGTGCAATAATGTGACACAAGGGAATCAAGATTTACATTAATAACAAACAACCATGCATATGTACAAGACAGACTACCCCAACAAGTAAATAGCTAGCAATACAACCCATGTTCCCTCACATCAAAGAAGTACCACTCACTCATAGGAAGTCATGCATGTCAATGCGGGTACGATCAAGAGACACTCATGCGCAAAAGAGACGTTCCACCAACGCGCATCAAATACCATAGGCTTGCCCTTATTTTCATTACCTTAGTTTTCATACTGTCAAGTTAGGATCACTATAGGAATTTTATTGGCTTGTAATGTAGGCCTGGGGCCTGGTATGGTACATCTAGATATATTTAATGACTCAACCTCCTTGTTACTACACTTTGGGGTCCACTTATCAACCAACTTCTATTTTTTATTTTTGCCCTTATTTCTCCCTTTTTATTTTAATGCGCATTCAGGTTAGGTGTGGTTTCTTTTATTCATTCTTTTCTTTTTATTTTCTTCCACACCCAGCCCTACTTTTTTTTCTTTTATTTTTTCCTTCTTCATGCCCTACCCCTATGATAGCCACCCTTAACTTAGGTGATTTACCTGAGTTGAGGTGCACAATGTCCAAGGAGGACCAGGACCAAAATAGATTCAATGTAACACAAGGTGAAAAGTGTAACAAGAAAAATTGGCATACAGGCTTGAAATAGGGGTCAATGGATACTAATTTACACATGGAAGGTTATTTAGGCCAAAAGTGGACTAATATAAAAAATAGCCTATGATCCTTTCCTAATTGACTATCTTACAACCTAGGTAAGACAAATCGAGCAAGTTCTAGATTTAACACAGAAAGGGAACTAAGTAGTATCTCACACGCACATGGCACAAGGTTATATCACAAGCTACTACCTATCCGGTTCATGCAATTATTAGCTATGATTATCATGTCCCTAATCCTAATGCCATAACAAGATTCACAATAGTCACATATATATACATATCACATAGTTAAAAAAAAGCTATTGAAGGGATATCATTCTCTCAAAAATAAAAAAAAATATGTCAACTGCGCTAGATACTCATTTTTCTCCTAGTTAAACACAAAACATCATGAAACAAAACATAATACGCCTAAACATGCCGAATCTACTAGGAACAGGACTTTGGGGAAAAGAGGCACGATAATAAAAACTCTTATAGGACAATAAAACCTACAAGCAACCCCACCCTCAACTCCAAATCATGCATTGTCCTTAATGTATCAAACCTCTACAAAACAAGTGAGTTAGGAACATACCTGTGGCACCATAGGTGCAGAGATCTGACATCAATCACGGATATAAATACAAATAACAAATACCTTGGGTTGCCTCCCAAGCAGTGCCTAATTTCACATCGCGACATTATGAGGGCTATGTTGGATACTAAAACTTCACCAACAAGCCCATGGGTACCTTTATTACTCAGACTTCATCATGGTAGCCTGAGAGTTGGCCTCACATTTTCTCTTTCTACTTTGAACTTATGAATTGCACCCTTAATAATTTTTCTAATTTCCCATTATGCTCATGAAACGGAGGTAAAAAAATAAAGGACCTGAGTAATAGTTGTGGCATGTTGTACTTCTTGGCCCTTACGTGAGAAATGTAATTCCTTGATTTTGGATCAGCAAATTCAAGAATATAGATATATGTTTCCTCCTTCTTGCACACTTCTTCGAGTTTGAATGGCTCAATCAAGATTTAACTATCCAAAAATAATGTGGGAAAATGCATTGAATGTGGTCCAATATGCCCCAACTCAGGAATTACAATCTTATTTGTATCCCTACATTACTCTAGTATGCTCTCCTTAAGAGTGATACTATCCATAAGAGTATGAGAAATTTCAGAATCCTCTAATTTTTGCTCCTCAAGTTGGCCTCTCAAAAATTTTTAAGCCTCACATTACCCATAACTAAGTTGCTAGGTGTTACACACAATAGCTTTTGCATCTAAATCTACTTATAAATCGTAAATATACAAGCCAAACCTGTCAACCTTTTGAATAAGCTCATAATTATTGTGTGCAAGGTCTGTCAATGTTTCAATCAGGCTATCCTTGTGTTCACACATTATAGTTGCTAAAATTTTACAATACTGCACCATGTCAAAAGGATAAGGAGCAATAAGCAAGAAGTTTTCATTACTCCATATATCCTCTGTCCAAGTTGTCATATCAAGAAGAGTAGGAATACACTAGCGTATGCCTGAAGAAGAATAGAAGAGAAAAAACTGACAACTTCAACAATTATAATCAGTCAATCTACAACAGTATTTCCCAGCAACGGTGCCAAAATTTAATAACGCCATAACTACTCCTTCTTAGAAAGATAACATAGTTTTTGTAAAATATACTAAACCAACTAGGTTGGGGTAGACCCCACACGGTCAGAAATCCTTTTAAAACTTGTTGAAATCACTAAGCAATGCAGAAAAGTAAAATGGGGGGATTTTATTAAATAGTAAAAAGAAAAAGAATTGGTTGCTCTTGGTTATAAATAATCTAAGATGAACACTAGGCTTGTGTTCCCTCTGGCTTCATAACTCCACAGATTTATCATGAACTATCAAACTATTCTGATATCTTGCATGCAGAATATGATAAGTTATGTACCATCAATTGTCTTGTCGACTCATTAACAGATCTCACCCTTTACCTTTTGTGTCTCAGGGTGTCGCCTTACTAACCCTTATCCTGGATCCCAGTTTAACGATTACCTTTTGAGTCTCAAGTTATTATAAGAGAGTTAACCTTCTTAAGAAGATAGTACAGGTAAGCTTATTTTGGTAGTTAACCCTAAATCACTATTGTGATCTTATTTTCCTAGTCACTACTCCTCTTATGGAGTAAGTAGTGATATTATAGGCGGGATCTTAATGTGTGCACACATTAATACATCAATAAGAACAACGAAAACCCAATACATGCAAGAATCTTTATCTAGAACGACTTGGCACTCCCTCTACTTTGTTAATCTGCCAAGGTTCCTACAACCCTAGCTAAGGGAATTAGCCTCTCATAGTTATGAGATCAATCATGGAATCCATAGACAAAATTACAAAATCAACCTCACAATAATGGAAAAAAAATTCCGAAAGTCTTAAATTGAATAACAAAGCCAAGAACAAACTAATAACAATAAGATCCTAAGATCACAAGTCAATCTTGGAATCAAAAGGTGTTTGTAACCTTAGACCCAAAGGGCCTATCCTAGTCTCCCTACTAAATAAAGTCTAAAGGGTATTTATAGATTAAAAAAACCCTAAAAATTAAATCCTAAATAAAATAGGAAAACCTTGACTAAACGTACATAATAGGACTTAAAAACATCATAGAAGTGTATGTAGGATACATGGAAACCCTAAGAAACGATTTTGGAATGATCCAAAAAATTTAATGTCGGTGGCAACTTATATAGGTAACATATGGATCGTAGGTACCACATAAGGACCATATATGGACATGGTAAGTGCCAGAATTAAAGTACAAATCCTGCAGCTCTCTGGAATTTTAATCTCTACATTATCTTGGGTCATATACGGATTGTATATACCATATATGGATCGTATATGGACATAGTTAACTGTAAATTCCCCACCATCAGATATATAATTGAGTTATATTTCAAAAAGATAATAATTTCTCCTTAATCCGATATCGGGGTGAAAAGTTTTGGCAAAATTACTGAAGCACTGTTAGAGTTGCCATTGACCACGATCCCTTCTTATTTTTGCTTCTGATCCTCTGGACTTTGATTTATGATACATCTTAGGTCACCTACACTCGGTAAGTGGCATACACACCCAAATATGCCTCGATAAGTAGCCAAAAACTTCAATTTTCATCCTTTTTCTTCAATTTGGCATCCAAAACCTAGTTTCCTGCAAAACACTCCAAAACATATCAAATCCAACAAAATAGCCTTAAGTACATGCATATTCTCCAAGTTTAATCATCATAAGTTCTATAAATTTATAGCACATCAAGGCACATACTTGTGATAGACAATGCTCATGCAAGGATGAATACAAAAATAATCTTCACTAGTATAACTGGACCAAATACCATAATGTAACCCAGTGTATACACCTCCTCCATCTCAATTCCTTATAAAGGCAAGTCCTACGATAGTCTCTCTTATCCGACATGATGGCTCACAGATGAAAGAGTCCCTAGGGGGTTCAGGAGTACCTGTATACACTGACCGAATCCTGATCTAGGATTTCTAATAACCATCATCATTAATCTACTCCGTCCAGTACCACACACATACACACATATTTATAAACTATGGCTAAAAGAGTGTAAGTCCGTAAATCTATTGACCGGGGTAAACTTTAGGACTAAATCATTATAAAAGTGTAGAAAGGGTTAAAATCTCTCTCGATCGAGGTAAATAGAAGCAGCAAAATTGTAGACCAAAATATATTTTTGTCAAATAGCTAAAACATTATTTTTAGTTTCAAAAGCTCATAAGTTATTCATTAAGATGGTATAATTCCCATTATGAAAGAACCCATTTTAACACTGAAAAGTTGTAATAAATCATTTTTTAGAAAGATAGTAGTAAAACCATATTTTTAATCAGAATCGTATCATTTACAGTCTTAGTGAGCATAAATGTACCGAATCTATGCATACCATCACTAGTATCCAAACAATACAATTATAAGTATCGAAATGTGTATAAACTACGACCACATCCTTTACAAGGATAAAACACTTTTTTGAATACAACCAATATCATAATCATGACCTTCAGCCTAATAATATATATCTGACATAACCATATATTTTAAGAAGCCATCACAATCTACCTGTTATCATAGTAAACATTATTCTAAATGTTCATTAGGTGTAACTATGTCTAACATGCTAGAAACCTAGGGTAATAGGATCCTAGAAGCATAATAGGTATTTGACCTTAAGGGTCGATTCACCCTTCTATCCCCAAAATCATAAATTATGCTAATTCATAGTGTTCTATACGCAATTACATCCTAACATCCCTATATGACATGTAACATATATATTAAACTATCTTATGAAGAAGAGTATACAAAAGCCTATCTCGATGCCAAATTGCAAATCCTTAAATCACCCCTAAATCATTCATCTTTGATCCATGATCTCAAAATATTACCACACCATCAAAATCGTAATCTACACATAATTAGGAGTAAAATGAGACCCATATTACTATATTAATGATCGGATCAAAATTTGGGTCAAGATCAGGCCCACGGGCCCCACAAGAATCCAAAATTGAATCCACCATGAGGTCCTACGAAGGACAAAAAATGTGTGCTCAAAAGTTGAGCACAAATGGAGCATAAATCGGGTCTCAAATCAACCCTTAAAGTTTAGGAATTTAAGACCTAATTTCTAAGAATTTACCATGAATTATAATGGAAATTAAAAGGAAAATTAATGGAGAATGACCTAAGAGAGTTAGGTTAGCTTACATTAGCTTCTTTGAATGATTTCCCACCTTTTTTCTCTCTTTGAGCTCTTAATTTAGTGTTAAAATAGTGGAAAATCAGGTGGGCAAAAAGGATATTTAAATCCACCAGGTGCCACTTACGCGGTCACCTTATCGCTTTGATGACAATCGCTTAAGCAGCTCCACGATCGCTTAAGCAATCTAGTATCAGAGGTTTGGGTATCGCTTAAGCGACTTTCAAGTCTCTTAAGTGATTTCCTCTTAAGAAGACACAGAGAAACCCTTGACCAAATGGTCAAGGTTGCTTAAGCGACGCTATATCATATATGCGATTACCGCTTAAGGGGCCATATGATTGCTTAAGAAGTTGCATCAACATTCTGGTGTCTTAGATTTTTGTAAGTGCAAAATGAACTCCGACTGGGTGCTCAGGATTCGTTCGGAACCCCATGCATGCAAATGAAATATGCTAACATACTAAATTTGATGTTCCAGACTCAATAAAACCATCAAAACTTTCATTCAATATTGTCTTGACTAAATGTGAGGCCCACACCTATAGTTTCATTTTTCATATAATCTCCCAATAACACAAAATGAATTCGAAAGCCTCAGGACCCAAACCAAGTGTCCTCCTATCCTAAAATCAACATTTTTGAGTTGATACCACTATAAAAATTCTCATCCAAGGTCATATACTGACATGACCCAAACTAGGGACTAGTCGTGTCTAGCATCTTAAGTCCAACCAGGACCTGAGACCACCCCAATACCCAACCATAACTGCCCTGCACCCTATGTCGAATAAATTCTGGACATATAATAAGATAGAACAACAATAGTTTAAAGACATTAAATAAAGTCTATAATCATAATCCAACAACCTCAATCAAATACCCAACCGGTGCCAACCCCAATGCCAATACCAATACCAAGGCTGACACCAATATTGACACTGCCCATGCCCATAGTTGTTGACAAAGCCTCTAACTAGAATCAAGTAACATCCAATCGGGACATGCCCCCGACCATATCCAAAACCAAACCAAGGAAATAAAAAAATAAAAGAAGTCTATAGCATGAAATGAAGCCTTCCAGAATATTGAAGCTCACTACTTCAGTATGACTCAAAGCTATCCCCAAATCTGAGTCACTGAGCAGGAGGAATGGTAATATAGTTGGTTCTTGCATTGCATGGTGATACAACACTCAAAAATGGTTAGCAAAGTGAATGCTAGCATGTAATCAGGGATAAGATAAAATAATGCAGTAATTCAAAACCTAAGTAAATAACCATATGCAATCACATAGATACATATACATATACATATACATATACATATACATATACATATACATATACATATACATATACATATACATATACATATACATATACATATACATATACATATACATATACATATACATATACATATACATATACATATACATATACATATACATATACATATACATATACATATACATATACATATACATATACATATACATATACATATACATATACATATACATATACATATACATATACATATACATATACATATACATATACATACACATATACATATACATATATATATATATATATATATATATTGTGCTGGGATAGGAAACCAAGTTTAGCATGCATTTAAAACTTTTACCTGGGATAAGTAGCTTTACCATCGTAAAACCACCCATGGGCGGCTATATGGGTTTATCCCCCATGCTGAAAGGGCCCCAGCGCGTGTTAGTCGTACGATTGGAGAAAAAAACTTGAGATGAATGGTACATCTCCAAAAATATAAAGTGTGATATCATGCACATGGTCACCAAGACTAACCTCACACCGACAAACGTGAGTTTCCAGTGCCGGTTTGCTCGAGACACCCACCTTCTATGACTTTTTTACTCAACCCTTTTTAAGCCTATATTAAAACCATTTACATATTCCAACCATTTGCCAAGGAGTATTTTGTTTAGGCAATAGCCATTGGTATCGCCATACCAATATTAGAGCTTGTAAGTCTATCCTTTTATACCATACCAAAACCATTAAATCAAGTTGACTCCCAAGTTTCTAATTAAACCAAAACCATGGCCATCAAGGCCTATCTAAACCATTTAAAACCAACCAAACCAATTTAAGTCCCATTACCTTTTATGCAAGGCAAAGATTTCAAGAATAGTCAAACTATTCGACAAAATCATTCTCATTGGCATTTTAACAAATAGGTTGGGGGCACATGTGTTTCAAAACCAAGTAATTTCAGGGAATCCAAAGTAGCCCTAAATCCATTTACCATAACCATGCGTTCCACAATGTCAAATTTATATTAATAGTATTAAAGAAACATCATTAAACCATGAGAAATATTATTCAACCATGAACATCCAAAACCCCTAACCATTATTTCAAACCATAAAAATATCATGAAAATCATACATTAAATGCATGCTCTTTGTAAAATAACAATGAGGGAGGGGTAACATCCCTTATACACCAAGAAAGGCGAAGAGAAGCCACCCTTGAAAGCCTTAATTGATTATCCTAGAGAAACCCTAGCCTTTTGCTTGAGAGAGAGTTTGAGAGAGATTTTAAGAGTGTTTTATTAAGAATAATAGGTTAATGAAGCCCCAAAAGGTGTTTTATGTCCAAGGGAGTTACAAAGGGGGAAATATCTAGAATGCCCCCAACTTAAATTATAAAATTACCGTAGGTGGTTACGAGTCGATCTCTTGACTCGTGACCACAACATATGACTCGTACCATGGAGTCGTCACTAATAAAATGAGTTGAACACCCATACACTCTCCACTATATGACTCCTTAACCCTCACTCATGACCAAACCATATGACTGGTATGGTCCATTCATACCCAAGACAGAAACCAAAGGGATTGGACACTGGAAAACATACAACTCAAGCTTACCACTCACACCCTATCCTCATGGCTCTTAGTAAGCCACTCATACTCAGAGCCAAGTCAAGTCACTAAGTTACTGATTTGATTAAGGGACCAACTAAATAAATTGTCACCACCCCTAATGACCCATATCTATCAACCGTAACCATAGCAGAAACCTATCTACCCTTCAATGTCCTCCTAACGACTAGGTCCCCTGAGCTGTACCCACACCATATCTCATATGGTGAGTCATCACTAGGACAGTAAGTTCAAAACTCAGGAAATTTCCAAGGGCGAAAACCCAAGGTATTTTATATACTAGGTGTTTTTGGCCCTAGACCAAACCCTAATCAGCATAAGCTTCAAAATAGGGAAATAAGCCTAAAATCCAGATGAAATATTTGATAACGAAATCAATAGTTTTGGTAAGTCATAAATAACCTATAACTGTTATGGGAAGGTTCAAAATATCAAAAATACATGCAAATCAAGGAAATTATGTGGAGGGTCATTATAAAGTCAAAAGTGGGGAACCCACAACTCTACAACTGACAAAAGACCTCTACCACTGCTTGGCCAATCAGTCAACTAGAAGGTAGTGAAATCAACACTATAGTACTCATGAAAATCGAGGTTATGGAAGCTCTCCTGACAATCAACCAATAACTTAAGCATCCTCTACAACTCCCGATCAAGTACTCACCATAAGCGCAAAAAGAGGGAGATATAATTTTAGAATACTGGGCATGAACAAAACAACCGATAAGGAATACAATTAGAGAAGTTTTCCTCAAAATTTACCATATCCTCCTAAAGATTGACATAAACATTAACATATCAATCCGAGAGACTTTATTTGACATCTTTCTCATGAGACTAGTGAACCTAGTGCTCTGATACTAATTTATAACTATCCAAAATTTGATGTCATGATGGTACCTACTGTAATCCAAATCTGGTAGGTAAGTCTAACTCTACAGGCAATATAAAAGACAAAAAATATAAATTATAATCAAATACAAAATTTTATAATAAAATCAAGCCAATTATATAAAAAATACTAGAATCTTAAATAGATATAACTCAAATCCCAAAATCTAGCGGCATGAGTAAAGACCACTCTAAAATTGACATAGTTCTACGAGTTGCACTGGAACTAAGATTTACACCAAAAGGGTATAAAAAAGTAAGAGTGAGTATGGTCTACTTTTATTTAGTAGGAATCATAGTTTAACCAAGCAAAGTAGAAAACTTAACATATAAAGAAAACTATGAGCAATGATTCCACCTGCATACAAATAAGTTTCCAATGGAATAAGTCGTATAACGCTTCCACCTGCATATAAATAAGTTTCCAATGTCTTAAGTCGTATAACTCCTAACAATATAAATAATACAACTACAATTATCATATAAGAGTAACTAAACAATAGATACACGTAAAAAGAAAGACTATAATAAATGATATCAATCATATAAAAGAAATGCAAGTGATGCAATTTAATGAAATGATAAGAATGCAATGTCTTATTATCGTCTCATATACACCTCCAGTAGATGACCCATTGGGGGTTAACAACCTATATATTATCACAATCTCATCAATCAACCTTACCAGCATATCCTTCAATTATGGCATTTTATAAAGTGTTTATTTCTCCTCAATCAACTATATAAGCACATCCCTCAGATAAGGCATTTTATAAAGTATTTATTTCTTTTAAAATAGAGTTTCTTAGTGGTACCAATCCCATCAATATGTATGAATGAATGAGGATGTATGCTCATATATTATTCAACATCATATGATGAATCAACTCATTGATGGTATAAATGAGCTTAAGTCACGTCAAATCTCAATAGATCATGGTACAAGCCATCTCATGACAACATAATAGTTAAAAGTCAGTTAAGGTATCAGTAAAACCAATCCAATTCCTCATACGGGAATTACAATAACAATAAAAGACAACTACCTAGATCGATCTAAAGAAAATTAAGCTATAACCTACCTTAAAAGCCAAAGCAAAAGCCTAGACCCCTCAAAAAGAAGTTTTCCCCTTATGAATAGCTTCAGAATGCTTCTAATTTATCAAAAATAGATTCTATAAAAGATTATCATTCTATTGATATCCATATTAGCTACTTTTACTTCAGATTCAAAAATACTTCAAAATTGACCCTAAAATAAAAAGGATAAAATTGAAATTTTAATAAGGAATGATGTTACCCATACTTCAAATATGTAAACCCATTAAAACAAGTTGAAATTGAGCTTGCAATTATTAAAAAACCATTTTCTCACTTTATCGGGTAAAACCTAAAATCTCAAGTTTAAAATCCATGTTTTTGAAGGCATTTAAGCAATATAATCAATGGGTATGATAGAAATTAGGTTTAGAATCTTACTCAAAAAAGTTTTAAGGAAAACCCTCTATGAAATCATCCAAAGTTGAGGTCTCAAAGCTCACAGATTGGTGAAAATAGAGTAAAATCATGAATATGGGATTTTTATAATGTTCTATGAATAATGACTTGCTAATGTGGCCAACCCCTCACTTTTGTGAGATCTACCAACCCAGATCTACCACAAACATGATCACCCACTTGTAAACAGGATGAATAGAATCCAACCTGACCTCATAATGCTCTTCACAAATAAGGTCTCTCCGTTGCATTCATGAAGGAGAATAAATTCCTTCTCCAAAAATACAATGACATGGTCAAGAATGCAAAGAAGGATTGATGCCTGCACCAGTGTCCTTACACCAGCAGTGGTTTAAGGTTACAAGTCTCTCTAAATGGACCTTTGGGATTCATTTAGGGCCCCACAAAAATAAACTAATAATGCTAGTAGAGGTCCCCATAAGAAAATAAGCTAATAATTCTACTAGGCTAATTTTGATATTTCAGACTCAGTGGAACTGTTAGACTTACCAAAAGAGATTGTTATCAACAAGTCACCTCAGGGAACCCTTTTAGTTCAAATAAACTATTTCTCTTCTAAATGCTTAAAACTCAAAATAAAGACTCAAAGTCTAAACTAATTATGCTATTGAAAAAAATGATATTCTAAATGTAATGAGACTAACGAAACCACCTTCTGACAATTGGGTCACAAAATGTTGACCAAAGTAAACTTACCACTTTAAACCTACTAAAATCCTAAAACTCATATAAATCAATTCCAAATGCTTCAGGGACCATGCCAACCCATCCCCATAACTCATAAATGGTATAAAGCAACAACAAGAAAGGGAAAAATAGTTTAAACATAAAATGCTAAAAAATTACAATGAGGATTGTTGTAGGTATGAAATGTCTAAATGGAGTACAAAGATAAACCACTTATCATATGCAATGACACTATATTGTTTTACTTAGGAAAGCCAACTTATATGAGGAAAATGATAAAGGTATTGAAGAACTATGAATTGGTGTCAGTGCAAATGATAAACTTACACAAGAGTTTGGAGTATATTTATGAGATGGTTACTATTGGGGTAAGCAATTATATCTAGATAATTAGAGGGATTAGGTAGTGATTCTTTTCTTTCACCTATTTGGTGCCCAATTTTTATGATAGAAAGAAGAAAAGCCACTTTGAAGAACTGATAAAAAAAGTAATGACAAATCAGTCTCTATGGAAAAATAGGTTGTTGACATTCAGACGAAGGAACATCCTTATTTATCATTATTTAGTGTCCATGCTTTTACTTATTATTGCAATGAACCCCTTACCAGTTTTATAAACCAGCTACATATAATTTTTTCTAAATTTTTTTAGAGAAATATAGTTGGGGCCAAAGACAAACATTGGGTTACATGGGAGAAAATGTATTATCAAGAGAGAGTTTTAGGATTAAGATCTCTACATGATGTATACAAAGATATTCTTGGAAAGCTTTAGCAAAACTTTAGAACATCAACCACATCCATGTGGAGTTCTTTAATATGGTATAAATATAGTAAGAAACTCTACATTAGCGTGGCACAGGGATTTGGATCTTCACATGTGTGGAGGAAGATTACTATAGTCAAGAAAGAGGTAGAACTCAATATTTAGTGGCAGACCACAACAAGAAATGCAACTATCAGTTTGACAACTGGACAAAAAAAGGGGAACTTTATTTTGTAGAAAGGAAGAATGCCAAGGAAGAAGTGTTGGAGGTCAAATCCTTTGTATATCTATGAGAAAATGACATAATACATTATTGAAAGCATCAAATCTCCAAGCAATAAGCAAGTAAATGTGTACCATGATAGATGGTAAATGCTCAAAGGAGATTCACAGTGAAGTCTGCTTGGAACCTAATGAGTCAAAAGAAGGAAAGTAGGAGAGACTATGATCTAATATGGACAAAGGGATTACCTTTAAAGATTAGTTTCTTTCTTTGGAGAGTATGAAAGAAGAAAATTAACATTAATAAAAATCTTAAAAAGATGAAAATTAGCATTTTTTAGAGATGCTAGTGATGTAAATTAAATGCTGAGGAGAACATGTCACATATTTTTCTAATATACCTCATAGCCACTAGGTTATGGAGGTAGTTTTCTATTTTTTCTTGTATTAACATGGAAGGCATGTATTTGTAGCAACTCATAATCACCTGGTAGAGAAATAACACTCTAACTAAACTACAGGTTATATAGGGTTAAGCTAGTAATCGTCATGTTAACTCAATGGAAGAGGAGGAATAGTAGAAAAAATTAAGGGAACATAACCCTTACAAGGAAGGTGATGCAGATACATAATTAGTGAAAAAACTAATTAAGATGATGTATCCATTAATTATAATGGATACATAGACTTGGAAAAAGGTATTTGGGAAACTAAGGAAGTACAAGCACAAGATAAATTATCATAGTATTTCTTGTAAACCACCATAGGAACACAAATTTTAGTGTAACATTGATGGGCTAGTAGAGAAAATCTTGGTCTAAGTTTTTTTGGATATTGCATAAGGGATGATAGGGGTGACTCAGTCTATAAAAGATCTAAAGGTATAAATTTGGAAACAAATAGAGAAGCATATACAAGGGCTATTCAATAATCACTTCAATACTGATCTTAGGTGGATTTAAGCACCTAAGTGTTGTTATCTATGCTTACTTATCTTAGTTTTGGGGACTTTGATTGTACTTATTAAGTTAATATTTGTTTAAATAAGCATTTAAATATGAATTTATGTGTTTATAAATTTTAATGTGTGTTGGAGTCAAAAAATTAAGTTAAAGTTCAAACAAGAAAACTAGTACTCTTAGCTTGAGCTATTTTCTATTCTAGTTCATCATGTTGAATTCAATTATGCTTTGAGCTCTAATTTGTGGTGCTTGATATTTTAGGATGATTGGTGAGTTTATTGGCATGAAATATGGATGATATAAAATCTAGAAATCAAGAGGAAATGTTACCATAAAGCTTGTACTTGAAAGACAAATGCATGGGACATAGCATTACAAAATCTATAAAATTTGGACTCATTGGCGTGTCACGGAGTATAGGCACCATAATAAGGTAGTTGAATGACCTTTTATTCATTGAGAAATTTCAATTACATTATCCCTCTTCATGTTTGGTATGCTACGGTGCTATGTCAAAATTGGGCAGCTTGGTCATAGTACAAATAGGACATTCCAACTATTGTACATTCATCTTGGACGACCTTGAGGAATTAAAACACACTAGAAAAGGATTAAATTGGGGTTTTTACTCTTTTACTTTAGTTTGTCTATGGATCATAACATGGATTCATCTATTGTGATTATGTGTATGTCCATGAGTGGCTAAAAGCCCTTTTTTGGGGTTGAGGCCAAGAACATGATTAATCTTGCTAATTAATTGAGTTGGTTATTGTTATTATTAGTGTTGGTTGTTATTATATCCTTGTTTTAACTATCTTAAGGATTCAGGCCCTCAGGATAGCTGCTTAATTCTATTATGAGTATTAAGTTGAAGTTATAATTTATGTTCAAGATAGGAATATACCGAATACTACCTATTTGGTTAAAAGATGAGAGGAAATATAAAGGCATTTAGCTTAGTACTTTCATCCCCACTCAATGATGTAGTTGTAAGCACATGTTAAATAGATTGATTAGAGGTTCAAAAAGCTGTAATCATATAGTTAACCTCGAGAACTAACGACCGAGATAATTAACTTAACCAATGAAGTTATATGGTTGAGTATGATTATTCTTAGTGCCTTGGACCTGGGTTTCTCCACATAATTGATTAAATCTTTTATTTTCCCATATTGTTGAGTTTACTTCTTGTATTAACACTTTCATACTCTGTTTTGGTTACATTAGCACTTATTTAAATCTTCACGGTTAAGATAAAATTGGATAGTTGTTTAACACAAGTCCCCGAGTGATCAATAATTGGCTTTATTAAGGCGACTATATTACTTAGGTGGACCAGCGTATGTGCTTGGGTGCAATAAAATTTTTGGCGTCGTTGACAGGGAACTTGTACATTGGCAACAACCTTAGTTTTAGTTTACTTTTTGATTTCTTAAGTCTAATTACTTGATCTTAGCCTTCAAATTTGTAGGCATAGGTTTGAAAAGCAATTAAACTAGCACGGTATAGGAAGTTGGTTGAACCATATCTTAAACTCGAGCAATGCTTACATAAACTGAGGAGAGAAGCAATACTTCTTTATAGGATCTTACAAATTCATCAAAAAGAGGCTATTAATGCTCCCATAGCTGAAGATCAACTAGCCCACAGGACCCTACGCAAAGTAGCAATCCCACTTGTAATAAATATCACCTCCGTAATACATAGACCGACAACTGGAGGTAGATTTGACTTAAAACAAGACATGGTAAAACTTTTGCTCAACCATGGTCAGTTCACTAGGTTGTCACACAAAGATCCATATGTTCACTTGCAGAATTTCTTGGATATCATTCATACATTCATCCTAATTGAAGTGTCCACTGATTATGTGAGGCTAATACTTTTCCCCATTTCACTTTTAGGAAAAGGGAAGAAGTGGTTGAATGCTTAACCAATAACTTCTATCACTACACGTGATGACTTAGTCTAAAAATTCCTCATAAGATTTTTCCCATCCGACAATATTGTGAGGTTGCACAGTGAGATTTTAAGTTTCAAGTAGAAGCCGAATGAATACTTATATCATGCTTGGGAGAGGTTTAAATCACTTCTCAGGGATTGTCCACATCACCAGTAGTCTAATAAGGTATTATCTCATAGTTTTGTTGAATCTCTTGACCATATATGAAACCCTAAGTTCTTGAACTCTAGACCATTAAAGAGTTGAGTAATTGAATTAGCCAAGTTTTTGAAGTGATACCAAACTGATAGTGAGAATGGTCCAGGGTATGAGTTGTTGTGAGACATAACGAGTCATGATGAGGACTCATTGTCAAGGTAATGAGGAATCTAGTTTTTTGTACCTTGACAATGAGTCTAGGGTATGACTCATTGTGAGACATAACAATCCGTTAGGAGGGACTCATTGTCACAATAGAAAGTTACTCAGGTGTTCAGTCCCTTGACCACGAGTCTTTGTTACGACTTGTGTTGTCAGATAATGAGTCATGATGAGTGGCTCATCATCATGAAAGTAAGGGACCCGTTTTTTGATCCTTAGGTAATGACTATGCCCATGACTCATGGTCAAGCCTCACGAGTCATTACCCAAGTCGTGACGACTGTTCTTGATTTTTCTTGCATGTTTTAGTTAGGGTCTTTTTGATGTTTTCCTCCCTTCACACTCTTTTCCATGAATTAAAAACACTTAAAGGACCTCTTTGCCTTCAGTATCAATAACTAAACTCACTCTTTTCCTCTTTAACTCCCAAGGCAAGAGATACTAGGGTTTTGCAAGGAAATCTAACATTTAAGTTCCTAGACTTTGAATTTCTTTCAATTTCTTACATATTGCAGGCATGTATCTCATCCCCAAACTTATATTTTTCATTTTGACATAAATAGATTCAATATTCATGTGATTAAATAATTGGGCTTGAAATGGGGTTAAGGGATTTTGATTGTTATTCTTTGAAGTATTTTTCCCTTATTATAAATGGATTATTCATGCTTTAATATATGATTTTTGGGACTGAATGGGTGCATTGTATAAGGATTGGAATGGGTGATCTTGGGTGTATTTATATGCCTAAGAACCATAACTTATCCATATTTTAGCTAAGTTTAGAGAACAAAGTGCCTAGTTTCTTATGTTTTTACTCTACTTCTATGTAATTGAGCTAACCGATGTGATTAGTATGATTTCAGGTATTAATGAGGTAGATTAAGACATTTTGGGACTATGGAATGTGGATGGCATATGACACAAGAGAGAGTAGAAGTCTGGACCAAATGTGGCGCCTAGAAACTATGTCCAAGACTAATTTGTCATTTATAATTAGTTCAGGGACTTAGAAGGCAATTATGAGAGAAGAGATTATTAAAAGACTTAATTGCTGAATTTTTATTCATTATTAATTATTCTGTATTATTTGGAGAGAGGAGAGAGGCGGCTTACACCAAGGGAGAAATGCTATTCATCTTCTCCACCAAGATTGTCTTCTAGTTTTTGGTATGATGAATATTTCTATTGTGATTTCCGTTTTACCCATGAGTAGCTAAGTTTATTAGTTAGGGTTATGGAAGCCTTGTAGCATACAATCTATCACTTTGGGTTTTGAATTCATTATGCATTGATTTGTTTACATCATACTCTCTTCGCTTATCTTGAATTCTCGTGGTTGCAAACATAGAGGATATGCCTTAAAACACAACTTGTTCGAAAGAAAGGTTGATGTTCGGAAAAGAGAGTAGTGAAAAGAAAATAGGATTACCAACCCCTATTTTATAAGTTAATGCCTTAGCAGGATTAACTACTTGGAGATTTCGTATTGTTTTTGGTGAACGCTTTTGATTCGAGAGAACTAAAGTGAATTAGTCCTTGATGGTTGAGAAACACTAGGATTATGTTATTAAATACAATATGTTTCTCTGTAAGCACGATGCATGTATGAATTCATAAAGCCCATAGTTAGTAAGTATTAAAAACTACAAGGTGGACATAACCCTAGCTTGCTATTTCTCTGAATTTGAATACTACTACACATATTTCATCTTGTTAAATTGAAACCATTAATTTATGAATTGAATCAAATCCCCCCTATTTATTTTACGGAACTGAATGATTAAAAGTCAACTAATATGCATACAACTTAATTAACACCATATTCTCTGTGGGATTCGACCCCAACCTAGTTGGGTTATATATTTGACAACGACCGCTTACTCTCTCGTAAGAGAGGTGTAATTTGGGCGTATCAAATTTTGGCACCGTTGCCGGGGAATATGGTTGTCATTGAGTTTATGTGTGTTAATTGACTGCTAGTCAAGCTTCTTAATTTTACATTTAAGAGAGTTGGTTTGAAATTTTAGCCTACTTGTTTGAATTCAAACTTGTAAATATTTGTTTTTAGTTTTCTTTTATTTCTTGTGTTAGGTAGATTTTTATTTTAGTTTACTTATTACTATGTCATCGTGGAATGAACATGAGCTTGGTGGTTGGAAATCTTATCTTGATGATCCATGTCCATATTATGATGGACCTCACTTTTGGCAAGATTATAGATATGCTCCCCGGAGAGATATGTGCACCATCTCCATCCTACCGGGAGTATGATTGTTCTTTATGTGATGGTCAAGATGGACATTGAAGTGATTGCCCTAATGTACCTTTCCCCTATTTCTCTAACCCAAATTCTAGTTCTTCTTTTAAGTTTAACAGGTCTTATGGTCAATAAAAAGAGGAACGAAGCACCGAAAGAAGTGGCATTGAAGCTATGTTTCAACGAATGTTGGATCTCCAGGAAGAAACATACGATATCGTATATTATATACATCAAGGCATGAGGCAAATCATTCATGAGGAGATTGATATAGAGGTCAATCATTCAAAGCACTCTTCTACAATATACTTAGATGATATCTTGTTTGTGGAATCATTTAACATAATGGAAGAGTGTGAAGATGAGGAGCTAGAACCCTAATTAATGTTGAGCAACCCTCAGTGACTTCCCAACCAATCGAACCAACCATTAAAGATGATGCCAAGATTGAGGACTTGGTGCTAAAGGCAAAAGAACAAACCAAGAAAATCTCTAATAAAGACTTTAGCCCAATTCCAAGAGAAGATATCGAGAAGGTGAGTAAAAGTGAGTGTGTAGTAGATAGTGTTAATATTGAAGTAGAATTAGTTGGGCCTCACTCAAAGCATTTTTTCACATTATGTTTAGATGATATCTTGTCTGTGGAATCATCTAAAATAGTGGAAGAGTGTGAAGATGAGGACCAAGAATCCTATATTCTTTATTTTACACTTGATAAGCAACATAAAAACACACCTCACTTTAAGACCGAGTTGTTTACCATGCATCATCCATTACTCGATTTCTTAATTTCTGCACACCCCCGTATGAGCGAGGAAAAAAGATGGATGCGATGTTGGGGGTGAAATTCATATCCTTAAGGTGGAGGAAAAAGCTGATTGGGTCATGCCGCGACACTAAATTAGGCGCTTGGTGGGAGGAAACCCATTCTTCTAATCATTTTTGTTGTTTTTGATTAAGTGTAGGTGTATGAAGTACTAAGGAGATGATTGGTACCAAAGTTTATTTTGAATTGATCCACAACAAAGGTGGTAAGTTTAGGAGTGATAGGAACATTACAGGTAAGTTGGAGTGGTCAAATGTGTAAGGCTCAAGTATGATTTACATTAGAGTCGTACCTCGAATTATAATAATCCGACCCAAAAAGTTTTGCGGTGCGACTTTATTTTGTGACTTTCAATGAGGTCTGTGGTGGTAGCGTATGGACCTTTTGACCAAGAGTGCGCCGCACATCCCATCGTACATGCTCACTGGACCAACTATGTGATGTACAGTGTGGTGCACACCTTGATGTGTGCTATAACATCTGCGTCGCACACTTTAACATGTGCAATAACCTTTACATTGCATACCTCTCATCATATGCTCACTGCCTCAAGTGTGCAATACCCTATGCGCCGCACTCTTAAAGTTGTGCGATAGGGTATGCGTTGCATACCTCTTCACAGATACCCACTGTTTCAAGTGTGTGATATATTATGCGATGCACACTTAGTCCAAACAACATAAATCCGACCTTAAATTGGGTTAACCTAACCCAAATTTCATCCTTTAAAAACCATGCCTTCAACACACTCTTTGTCCCACAAGCTCCTCACCACTTTCAAAACCCAAGAACATCGACTCTCTTTCTTTAATCCTTTATCTTCAAGGTAAGTGTTCTTTTCTTAAACTTTAGGTGTTGTGACTTTATGCTGTAGTTATTAATTGATCACTTGAGGATTATGAATTAAATTCTTTCCATGGCTATGTTGGGAAAGTGATTGTGTTTTGTATATCTTGATATGGTTGAAAGTGTAGGGTATGATTTTGATCAAAAAGTGTTTCATTGAAATAAACATGGGGAAATTAAAGTGATTGAATTGTATTGTGACTAACGTGGTGCACCATGTCAAAGTGTATGTCGGTAAAGTCTGAGTACCCGACAATAACACTTAATTGGTTGATACTAACAAATTAAGTGTGGGGTGGTGACTTCACCACCCTCATCTTAATTATAGTTAGTTTCATTATGTGTGGCTGACGTGGATGATAGGATGAATACAGGAAAAATGGCTCCAATGATGATCTCCATGCAGGTGGCATGACTCCTAATATGGATAAGAAATACTACTATCCAGGTTCTTTATATTGTTATTTGCACTGGGGACAGTGCTGAGCTTAAGTGTAGGGTGGCTGGTTACTTTTCTACTTGTTTTGTAAGAAAATAGGACCTTCTCCTTAGTATACATCTTGATAGGATTAGTTATTTTGTTTATTTTGTTAGTTATTTAGTCATAATTAGGTGCTTTTCTCGATGATGGATGGATGACGACCGTCTTAATAGAAAATTAGTCTTTCAATTACATGTAACTGCTCTTGTGGATCACATGACATTATAACACAAGTACGTGATGGATCATTACGTTTGAAACACGTAGGCTATAGTTATGACTCTTGTTGTGATTGTTGGTTTTATTTGAATTCATGTAATTATCGGGTCGAGAATCTAAAATGCTCCTAATTGAGTTGACCATATGCCATGAGAGTGTAAGACTGTTGTATATTCCTTATTTCAACTGATGCTAGAACTTGCCTGGTGTGTGTGCAAAGCAAAATAAAGATTATGAGTTTAGGAGATGATTTAGGCATTTCTTTGATAGCTATTATTCATACCTTCTTTTGACCTACCTTTGTACATTATCTTAGATAGCCCCGTCAATCCGTTAGCTTGTTCTTTTGTTAGCCTCATATGTAGCCTAATCCATTTTTTAATAGACCGTAATTTGATCCAAAAGCTCCTAAGTGCTTTAATGTAAAATCAATTTGAGTTAGGAGTTTGACAATTAGAGGAAAAAGGTGAAATAGATACCCCAAATTCTAGTTATTGGCGTGTGAAATTGATGTGGTTGGGAGTAGCAAAAATTGTTGAAAAAGTTCTAAATTTTATACCAAACATGTTACAATGAACTTGTTTTGGACCTGGTCCTTCTTGGACATTGTGCACCTCAACTAAGGCAAATCGCTTAAGTTGAGGGTGGCTATTATAGGGGTTTGTAACATGAAAAGGGTTCAAAAATAAATAAATATTTGAAAGGGTTGCAAACTCCCACCAGAGTGTTATTAATTAAGCTTAACGAGTTGGGGTGAAAAACAAATCTGTGAAGATAGCAGAAGTGGAAATAGGTTGTTAGAGATTGGTCTTAATTACATAATGTAGTGTATTAAAGCGCTTAGAGAAGATAGTCACTATTTTTGGCCAAAAATAGTTCCTACCCATCCTTTAGACTGCATTACAACCCGTAAAAGACCTATTTGATCCTAATCTTAGCATTCTGATATTAGTGGAGTATTACACTAAGGGCAAGCATATGGTCATCAGTTGTCATTTGAGAATTCTTTGTGAGAGTGAGCGCAACTTGATTCTTGTACCCATTTTGTTAGAAATTGCATGATTGTGAGTGATTATAGTTTTTGGTATGATGAATATTTCTATTGTGATTTTCGTTTTATTCATGAGTAGCTAAGTTTATTAGTTAGGGTTATGGAAGCCTTGTAGCATACAATCTATCACTTTGGGTTTTGAATTCATTATGCATTGACTTGTTTATATCATACTCTCTTCGCTTATCTTGAATTCTCGTGGTTGCAAACATAGAGTATATGCCTTAAAATGCAACTTGTTCAAAAGAAAGGTTGTTGTTTGGAAAAGAGAGTAGTGACAAGAAAATAGGATTACCAACCCATATTTTATAAGTTAATGCCTTAGCAGGATTAACTACTTGGAGATTTCGTATTGTTTTTTGATGAACACTTTTGATTTGAGAGAACTGAAGTGAATTAGTCCTTACTGATTGAGAAACACTAGGATGATGTTATTGAATACAATACATTTACCCATAGTTAGAAAGTATTGAAAACTACAAGGTGGACATAACCCTAGCTTGTTATTTCTCTGAATTTGAATACTACTACATATATTTCATCTTGTTAAACTGAAACCATTGAACCAAATCCCCCCTATTTATTTTACGGAAACAAATGATTAAAAGTCAACTAATATGCATATAACTTAATTAGCACCATATTCCCTGTGGGATTCTACCCCAACCTAGTTGGGTTATATATTTGACAATGACCGCTTACTCTCTCGTAAGGGAGGTATAATTTGGGCGTATCAATGGAGAACACGGGTTTCCCCAAATTGATGGATTTTTGGCTTGGTATAGGGATTGACCTTAACCCACTTTGTAAACTTTATTTTAAACATGAATATTAACAAAGTTTAACCTACTTATGAAATATTACATTAATAGATATTTGGATGATGAAAATAGGTTGGGAATAGACTTGGTGGCAACTGATTGGACTTTAAATGGAACTTGGAAGTCTAATGGTTAATTGGATTAGTTTGGCATGATTATATAAGCTTGAAATCATATTAGTATGATGATAACATATTGGTAAATACCTTAATTAATGACATATGGGTTAATAAGTGGGTTTATGTGCAAGCTATTTTAATTTGGGCTTAAAGGAAATTGGGTAGCTCATTGTGTTCGGGGGTGACCAACAATGGAAATCACGTTTGCCACTATGGGCATATATATGACCGTATGCTTGGTGCATACATTATGTTTTGGATGGATATTGCCTTGGTGTCTGTAGCCTTTCCTCTATTTCCTTGGCTCATACAGCTCACATGTACTAGGGACCTTTCAATAAGGAGAGTTGAACTCATATAGCCCGTGGGTGTCTTTACAACAAAGCGAGCTATACAATTCAGGATAATGGTGTAAGATCTCATGTTCATGACCCCTGTCCCTATCCAGGCATCCTATATATGTATATATAACTATTGTGCATGTGGTTTTTTCTGGTTTTTGGCAATGACATCATTTTATCACTTTCCCCTGAGTTACATGCTTGTGCTCGCCTTACTGATCATCCCTGGATGCCATATTATTTTATGATATAGTTTCTAAGGGGTTTTCTGTTACTCTTGTGTAGCATTAGGTGGTGTGGTATGTTGGTTGAGTTGCTATAAAGTGGTGAGCCTCTATCTTTTGAAAAGTTCTGCCATTTCTTTATGTTCTTTTTTTATATTTTAGGGATTGTGAAATTCTCTTTTGTCATGGTCGAGGGATGTCCTAATCTAGTTATGTATTCCTGGTTTAGAGGCTTTTGTGGACAGTGTCGGTATATTTTGGTCATTATGTTGACTTTTAGAACTTGTTTGGACTTATCTACCTTATTATATATTTTGGTTGGCTGCCTCTTCTTACCTTTATTATGCTTTGGGGGTTAGGCTAAGGGGGTGATCTCTTAACCATGGTGGTCTTAAGATACCCGTCATGAGTAGGCCCTTGTTCATGTTGTGACAAACTTTCTATCTAAGCCAGGTTCAGGGTCTTTCGGTGTCCACAAAGCCGTGTCGAGTAGAGTTTTTTTTATAGGTATGTAGCATGTCACACTTAATGGTGGCTACAAGGCATTTAGGAATGTTCCCCATTCTTGTGTTTTATTTCGAGCTATAGGGTCTAGTTACCTTGAATCTTCTTTAAATCATGGCTTACTCGTATTTCATGTCATGCCTCCCCAAAGATTTGACGATCATAGAAAATCTTTTGGAAACTCTATCCCACCTGGGGAAGACGTGGAGGGAACTCACAGTTTTAATAGAGTAAAAACCCAATCTAGGGTCCCTGCTTCTGACTATACTTCTCTATATGGGGTTCCACCGGTCGCTACTAGTCTTCCTTGGGATTCTCGAGCTTGTAATACTTATGCACATACGCCCCAGAGAGACATCTCTAATGCAGAGTTCTGCCAGTCTATTCAAATGCGTGCTCAACCAGTGGCATCACACTCTTGTTGTCTGATCATGTTGGTCCTATTGTTAGTTCATCTGAGGTTTCTCGGGTTGGCCAGTTTATGAGGTTGAATCCCCCAACCTTTAAAGGATCAAATGTTGAGGAGGATCCTTAAGGTTTTATTGATGAGATAGAGAAACTTTTTAGGGTTTGAATGCTATTGATTTAGAGGATGTGGAGTTTACTGTTTATTAGTTGAAGGATATGGCCTACCTATGGTATGAGGAGTGGGAAGCGATGAGGGGTGATAATGCCGAGTCAGTGGCATGGGATGGGTTTTTAGGTACTTTTCTTGATCATTTCTTTCCTTAGGAGTTGAGGGAAGCTAAGGCAAAAAAGTTTATGAACTTAAAGTAGGGTAGGATGAGTGTGAAGTAGTATGCCTTGAATTTTAAGCAGCTGTCATGCTATGCTCCAGAGTTTGTATCTATTATGAGGTCCTGGATGAGAAAGTTTACTTCTGGGTTGTCCGCAACTTGGTGTTAGAATGCAAGGTTGTGATGTTAAATAATGATACAAATATCTCCAGGCTGGTAGTTTATATACAACAGGTAGAGAATGAGAAAAAAAGTAGGTAGAGATGGGAGAGAGGCAGAGATAGAAGTTTAGATATTCAAAGCAAGGTGTAAGTTAGTAGAATAGTGGGAGAGATGACAGGTAGTGTACTAAGAATAAGAATTGGGGAAGTTTTTATTCGACAGCTAGTTCTCCTTATCCTAAGACTTTGGGATATCTTCGTTTCAAGGCTAGCAGCGGTCCTAAGGCATAGGGTGCCTAGTTATAGGCTAGTGGAGCTTAGTCAGCCCCACATTACCCTCCTTGTTAATTTTGTGGGCTACTTCATCGTGGTTATTATGAGGACGGGAGGAACTTGTATTTTAACTGTGGTCAACCTGGTCCTATGCAGCGGAATTATCATATAGCTAAAGCTTCCACTGGGGCTAATAAGGCTTTGGTCACCACTTCTTTGGCTCCTACACCCATGGGCACCACTTTAAGTACAGACACTGGCTGGAATCATGTCTATGCTCTTTCTATTTATTAGGAATCTGAGGCATCCCCTAATGTTGTCACTAGAATATTACAACTCTTCTCTGGTGATGTTTATTGTTTACTTGATCTGGGTTCTACCCTATCTTATGTGGATCTTCATGTGGCTGTACACCTTAGTTTTGGCCTCAAAAATATTTTTGACCCCTTTTCTATTTCTACTTTAGTGGGTGGTTCTATTGTTTCTAGAAAATCTATATGGGTCGTATTGTGTCCATCTTTCATAGGGAGACTTTGGTGGATTTGATAGAACTTGATATGGTGGATTTTGATGTGATCTTAGGGATGGATTAGCTTCATTCATAATACACTTCTCTGGATTGTAGGACTGAAAAGGTCACTTTCTATTCTGCTAATAAGCCTGTGATTGTATGGGAGGGGAGTTCCTTAGTACCTAAAGAAATGTTTATTTCTTATCTTAAAGCTCAAAAAATAATTTCTAAAGGGTGTATGTATCATCTAGAACGGGTTAAGGATTTTAATTTTTAAAGTCCTTTTTTGCAATCTGTCCCTATGGTTAATGAATTTGCTGAAGTTTTTTCGATGATCTTCCTGGAATTTCCCCCGATAGGGCGATAGGTTTTGGGACTGATCTTCTACCGGATACCCATTCCATTTTCATTCCTCCTTATAGAATGGCTCTGGATGAACTAATGGAACTAATAGAGCAGTTAAAGGATCTTCTTGAAAAGGATTTCATCCGTCCTAGTGTTTCTCCATAGAGTGCTCCTATGCTTTACGTGTGAAAGAAAGATGAGGTTCTTTGGATGTGTATAGACTAACGTCAGTTGAATAAGGTTACAGTGAAAAATAAGTATCCTCTTCCTAGGATTGATGATCTTTTTGACCAATTTCAGGGTGCTAGGTGTTTATCTAAGATTGATCTTTAATCGGGCTTCATCAGTTGAAAATTAGGGAGGTCGATATTCCCAAGACTGCTTTTTAGACCCGATACGACCATTATGAATTCTTGGTTATGTCATTCTTGTTGACTAATGCTCTGACTGCTTTCACAGATCTTATAAATCGTGTGTTTAGGTAGTTTCTGAAGTTTGTTATAGTATTTATTGATGACATCCTGGTGTACTCTAAGAGTAAGGAGGATCATGCCAATCACCTCTGAATTGTTTTGCATACTCTTAGGGATCAGAAATTGTATGCAAAGTTTTCTAAGTGTGAATATTGGCTAAGTACTGTGACCTTTATTAGGCAAATTATTTCTAGTGAGAGGACCAAGGTGGATCCACAGAAAGTTGAGGAAGTTAAGAAATGGCCTATACCCACGACCCCAATTGGCATTAGGAGCTTTTTGGGTTTGGTAGGCTACTATAGGAGGTTTTTGAAGAGTTTTTTTGTCTATTGCTGCTCTATTGACAAAGTTAACTCAAAAAAGGTTATGTTTTTATGGATCGATTCTTGTAAGAGTAGTTTTGAGAAGTTCAAGGATAAGTTCACTTCTACTCTTATTTTACTTTTCTTGAGAGTACTGATGGGTTTGTTTTTTTATTGTGATGCATCCTGTGTGGGACTAGGTTATGTTTTGATACAATACAACAAGGTTGTGGCCTATGCATCTAGGTAGCTTAAGGTTTATTAGAGGAATTACCTGACTCACGATCTAGAGTTGGCGTCTATGATCTTTGCTTTAAAACTTTAGTGCCATTTTAAGTATGGGGTGTATGTTGATATTTATTTAAACCATAAGAGTTTGCAGTATTTGTTTACGCAGAAGGAACTAAATCTCTGGTATAGGCGGTAGATCAAATTGCTTAAGAAATATGACATTAGCCTTCACTACCATCCAGGTAAAACTAATATTGTAGCTAATGCTTTTAGTAGGTTGTCTTTTGGGATCTTATCTCATGTTGATGAGGAAAAAAGGGTTGGTGAAGGAGATTCATAGGCTGGCTTACCTGGGGGTTCATATCTTGGATTTCAAGAATAGGGGAGTGATTATTCAAGAAGTGGTTAAATTATCTCTTGGTGCTGAGATGAAGGAGAAACAGTCTCTGGATCCCATATTTATGCAGATTAAGGATGATATGGGTGAGCAAAAGGTTATGACATTTAAAATTAGAAAGATGGCATTTTGAGGTACTAAGGAATGTTGTGTGTTCCTGATGTTGATGGGTTGTGGGAAAGGATTTTAATGGAGGATCATGAGTCCAGATACACAGTTCATCTGGGTTTGACCAAAATATATCATGACTTGGAGGAAACCTATTGGTGGAATAATACGAAAAAAGTTGTGGCAAATTTTGTTGCTATCTGTATGGTTTGTCACCAAGTTAAGGTGGAACATTTGAGGCCTAGTAGTATGTCTCAAGATATAAAGTTTCCCATGTGGAAGTGGGATATGATCAATAAGAACTGTGTTATGGGTCTTCTATGGTCTTGCAATCAGTATGATTCTATTTGGGTCATTATGGATAAAATGACAAAATATGCTCATTTCTTGCTTGTGAGGACTTAATACTCAAGAGACGATTATTCTAAGTTGTTAATTTAGGATATAGATAAGTTTTATGGAGTGCCGGAGTCCATCAATTCAAACTGAGGTACGTAATTCACTTTGTACTTTTAGCATTCATTTTAGAAAGGTTTGGGTACTCAGGTGAACCTTAACACTGCTTTCCACCCTTAAATAGATGGAAAAGTGAAGCATACTATTAGTACTTTGAAGGATATTCTAAGGGTTTGTGTGATTGATTTTAAGGGAAGTTGGGTTGATCATATGCCTCTTATTGTGTTTTCTTACAATAACAGTTATCATTCGAGTATTCGGATGGCTTTTTTGAGGCTCTTTATGGTAGGAGGTGCATGTATCCTATTGAATGGTTTGAGGTAGGTAAAACTATGTTGTTTGGATTTGAGTTGGTTTACCAAGCCATGGAGAAGGTAAAAGTGTTTAGAGAAAGGCTTAAGACTGCTTAAAGTCACCAAAAGTCTTATACAGATGTAAGAAGGAGGGAGTTGGAGTTTGAGGTTAATGATTGGGTGTTTTTCAAAGTTTCTCCTATGAAAAGAGTCATGAGATTTGGGAATAAGGGGAAGCTTAGTCCCTGTTACGTTGGTCTATATCATATTATGATGAAAATTGGGAATGTCACTTATGAATTAGATCTACTGGCGAGTTTGGCCCCTATTCATCCTATTTTCCGTGTGTCTATGCTGAAAAAGTGTGTGGGTGACCCTTCTTTGATAGTTCCTATTAAATATGTCGGTGTTTCAGACTTTTTATCTTATAGGAAGTTTCGGTGGACATATTGGATAGATATCACGAATCAAACCAGGGCCTGGCCGTGACAGGTATCTCAAGTCCCACGTGGACCAAAGATCACCCCCTTCACCTAACCTAACCAGTACAACAACCACAAGTGTCAGATAAATTCTTACATATAACACGATAATAAAGAAATAAGACTAATAATAACTCATGAAGTGTCTAAATCAATCCACCAACACAACACACCCAAGTCCACAATAGTCCAACAAAGCCTTTACAAATCTAAATTCAATGACATGCCCCCAACAATAGACAAAATCAAAGTCTAAATAAGTCTAAGACATAGAATATAAAGACTATGAAATGAAGAATTCCGAAGTATGGAAGCTTATCACTTCAATGTTAACTCATGAATCACTCAAACACCTGATCACTACGCAGGTAAAGTAGAAGAAGTTTCGGTACCTGCATCGCCTAGGGATACAGTTTCCGAAGACGGTTAGCGGTTGGAGCACTAGAATGTAAATCAAGGATAGAGGAATAAAGTAATGCCATCATTCAAAACCAAGTCAAGTCATCATATGAAATCACATACATACATACATATACATATATATATATATATATATATATATATATTATTCCAGGATAGGGAACAAGGTTTAACATGAATGTTGAAAACCTTAACCTGGGATGTATAGCATAACCATCATATGACAAGGCACCCACGGGCTATATGGGCCCAGCTCTCCCATATCTGTAAGGGTCCCAGTTGTATAGCCATACGATCCAGAGAATCCATATCCGTATATGCCATTATGGGGGACTCGAACCTCCTGATATAATCAAATTGACTTAAGCACCAATGTATACAATATGGGGGACTCGCACCTCCCATTCATATATCTATTCGGGGGACTCGAACCTCCCGGCCATATAGACACCTGCACCGATTAGCGCAATTTCCAGTGTTAGTCTTTTGGACTCCACTTTCACGGCCTGGCTACATATCTCGCTTTAAAGCCTAAATTAAAATATTCATTACACATACACAACTATTTTTCCAATTTCTTACTAAAGGCATCCCATTGGTATCATCATACCAACCCCACTTGCAAGCGTACAATGTGCCATAACCATTATCAATCAACTTTGGGACTTGAACCCATTGTCTAAACCAAGACATCAATTCAATTCAACATTTGGGGACTCAAACCCATTTAGCCAATTAAACCATCAAGGTTACAATTCAAATCAATTTATGTCCAACAAACTTTCATAAAACCATTTACCAACCATCATATTCATTGGACAATGATTTAGTTCAAAACACAATTCATATGTGACAAGATTCTTCTCATTAACTTTTTCACGAATAGGTTGAGGGCATAACATTATCAAACCATTATTCAAGCCAAAAACCATCAAGTTAGGGTTAACCATGAGCCGTTAGTTTAAATGATAATTTCCAAGAACCCACATGTGCAAAACCATTATCAAAACATGTACAATCATAATTTAAGACATGAGAAAACAATACTTAACATTATGCATTCAAACCCTCAACCATGGTTTTCAAAACCACCATCAGTGATTCATGAACAATGTTTAAAACTCATGATTTTTGTGAACTAACAATGAGGGAAGAGTTACATTCCTGAGTTATGAAGATTCACGAAGAGATTTCGATCATTAAGCCTCTAGACGACCACTTTGATGAAACACTAGCCCAATCTCCTTGAGAGTTTTTTAGAGTGTTTTGATCTTCTAAGGTGAATAATGAAAGCCAATATAAGTGTTATAAGATGTTGGGTCTTAAGGGCTTGGGGTGGGAATTTTCCAAAATACCCTCATCTTAAAAGCTATAAAAAGGACACAGGTGGGTACGACTGGACCCTTCAACTCGTAACAATATCATACGAGTGGTACCCTCAACTGGTAACTTGATTAAAAAGTTGGACACCATATTCTATCCAACATAAGTCTCCTTATCCTAACTCGTACCATCATTATACGACTAGTACCCTTATAAGCAGAACATCAAAGGCTAGACATTGGACAACATACAGTTGGGCACTATAACTCTCGTATCATGAACATATGACCTGGAGTCTTCTCAGATCTAGGTTAGAACATGGCCAATATCACACTGAACAACATACGACTGGCATCTTAAAACTGTCACCACATCATACGACTAGTATGGTGTGAGTCGTATGATGATAAGAAGATTTAAGACTCAAGAAATTTGCAAGGTCCAAAGTTTGGGGTGTTTTAATAGACAAGTTCGTAGCTTAAGAAATAAGGATGTATCTTCATTAAAGGTGCTTTGAAGAAATCAAAAGATAGAGGAAGACACATGGGAATATGAAGAAGATATAAAAGCTAAATATCGGTCCTTATTTCCAACAATGGATGGAAGTGTGATGTTGGGCGTATTTATACGTCTAAGCACCATAATTTACCCATGTTTTGGCTAAGTTTTGAGGATAAAATATATAATTCTTGCACTTTTAGTCCATTTTCCTTGAAGTGAGCTGACCTATGTGATTAGCATGTTTTTCAGGTACTAATGATGAAGATTTCAGCACTTTGTGGACCTGCGGGCAGCAAAGGAAAACTTCACATAAGAGGGAAGACAGATTTTGGACTGAATGTTATGCATGGGAACTTTTTCCCGGGCAAACCCAGTATTTTTAAATACTTAAGGATGCAGTAGCAACTTATTAGACAAGGATGCTATTAAAAACCTTATTGCTGAATTTTTTTCAGCATTATTATGATTATCATTATCATTCGAACATTATTCAGAATTCACGTTGGAGGATTTTTGTACGGGTTTTGAGAGCAGAAAATGGCTCACTTGAGCAACGGAGAAAGAAAACACGTTTCATCTCCATAGCCGAGATTTCTCTAAGTTCTGGTATGATGATGATGTCTACTTTGATTTCCGTTGTATTCATGAGTAGCTAAACTTATCTGTTAGGGTTATGGAAACCTTGTAAGATACTATCTATTGCTATGAGTTTGTGAATTCTTGATGTGTTATGCTACTTCTATCATTACTCTCTTCATTTTGATTGAATTCTTATGGTTGCAAACATAGAGAATACGCCATTATAGCATTAACTTGTTCGAGAGAAAAGTTACATGTTTGGAAAAGAGAGTGTGACAAGGAAATAGGGTTTCCAACCCCTATTTACACGTTAATGCCTTAACCGGATTAACTTCTTGGAGAATTTGTACCATTTGTTATACACTTTAGGCTCGGGAGAGCTAAAGCAAAATAAATCCTTGATGGTTGAGAAACACTTGGATTTAGAATTAGAATACGATTCTCTATAAGTGCATGCATGTCTGAATTCCGCGTTACTCATAGTTAATAGAGAAGTAGAACTTATAAGGTGGACATAACCCTAACTTATCAATCTCTGTGATTAAATCTTACTACGCAAATCGTTCCATTGTTACTTGATAATATTAGTTCACGCCTAAACCAAACCCCCCTTTTCCTTGGAATTTTCGACCAACAGTATACTAATAATTGCAACACTTAGTGACCAGAGTATTCCCTGTGGGATTCGACACCCAACCCAGTTGGGTTCTATATTTGACAGCGACCGCTTACACTTTCTAACGAGAGTTGTAATTTGGGCGTATCAAATTTCGGCGCCGTTGCCGGGGAATACGTTTGTCAAGTAAGTTTGTGATAGTTAATAGACCCTTTGGTCAAAGATTCTTGAATTTTACTTTTTGTTTGTTGTTTTTGTTTTGTTCAGGTTTCTTGGAGTGCATGCCAAATACACGAAGTTTTGGTCAACCGTTATTACATATAAATCCTGAACCATATCTTATTGGCAGAATGGATGAGCAACGAAACCTTGAACGGATGGCTGCTCAACAGGAGCAGGAAAGATTAGCTACATCGGCAGCTGCTCAAGTGCATCAACAGAATATTGATAACCCAGGTCGGGCAACAAATCTTGATGAAGAGGACCTGGGTGATGATGAGTTATTAAATCCAAGGCGTGCAGATGATGTGGCTGCACCAGTGAACAGGAATGTCAACAGAGATCGTCAAGCGAGAATGAGACCTGAACGCAGAGCTGTGCAAATCGCTTTTGATGATGATGATGATGACTTGGACGGGGCTGGTGCCATAGGGGTTATTATTCTTCCGCCCTTGGCACCCAGAGCCAAGTTCAATATCACTAGCACCATGATCCATCTATTACAACTCAAAGGGTTATTTGGTGGACTTTCAGGTGATGATCCGAATATGCATCTGATCAACTTTATCTCAATATGCAAGTCATTTGACAATCCAGGAGTTGGACAGAATGCAATTCGACTGCGCTTATTTCCATTGTCTCTATCTGGAGAGGCAACTCTATGGTTGAACGGGCTGACTCCTGACTCTATTACTTATTGGAGGCAACTGAAAGACGCTTTCCTAGAAAGATTCTTTCCTCCATCCAAGAGAGCACAGTTACGAGATGAGATCAATAATTTTCGACAGCTTCCAACTGAAGCTCTCCACGAAACAAGGGAGAGGTTCAAGAAGAAGCTTATGCGGTGCCCAAATCATCAGATGACCAACATCCACTTGATGGAAATATTATACAGGGCATTGAACTCGGTGACTAAGCCAGTGGTTGATAATGCTGCAGGTGGGTCATTCATGGACCTTACTTTTATTGAGGCTGGTGATATGCTTGATCGTATGAAAAAGCAGAGTAGAGCTTGGCATACCAGGGATTCTGAGGTAGCAAGCTCTACTGTATCTACTGGCATGACAGCAGAACAGAGGCGAAGAGAAGAGGAACGTGACCAAGATATGGCTCATATGAAAATGCAGATGGACCTTCTTACCAAGCATTTATTATCAGGGAAGACAGAAAAGGTCAAGGCTGTTGTATCACAGGTTAGAGATAAATCCAATTCTGAGGAGGAAGCGAATTATTTGAACAATCAGAGGGGTTTCCGAGGTAATGCCCAAGGAAACCAAGGTCGGAACTATTATGAAAAATCTGGATTCAAGAATAAGACTGACAGGAGTGGTTTGTATGTCCCTCCTGGAAATCATGAAGCTGTTGCAACTAGCTCTAGGAAGATGTCCATGGAGGACATGATGGCCAAGCTTTTGAAAGAAGTGGAGGCAACCAACACGGGACTAGCTGAGGTAAAAAATGATTTGTCCTCAATAAATCAATTGGTTGACTCGTATTCCACTGCAATAAAATAGCTGGAACAACAAATGAGTCAACTATCAACGGCATTCAATCAAAGAAAAGCTGGCACTTTACCTAGTAACACTGTGCAAAATCCACGGAATGATGGATCATGTACGGCTATTACTACCAGGAATGGTAAGGTGTTGGAAAATCCATCCAAAGGCAAGCAGGTGGTTGATAATACAGAAGAGAATGTTATTGAAGAAGATTGTGATGATTCTGTAGAAGCTGAAAATCAGAATGAGAACATTCATGACACTACACCTAGATGTCACCAGCCTGAAAAGATTGATAATTGGAAAAAAACCAAAAGGAAGTGGTGGAAAAGACTCTTCCAAATCCACCACCGCCTTTTCCTCAGAGACTGAAGAAGAAGGCTGATGACACCAGGTTTAGTAAATTCATGACCATGCTGAAGCAACTGACTATTAATGTGCCTTTGGTGGAGGCACTGGAGCAGATGCCAGGGTACGCCAAATTCATGAAGGACCTTTTGACAAAGAAAAGGGCAGCAAGTTATGAACTGGTAGATAATGTTCATCATTGCAGTGCAATTGCCACGAGATCTTTAGTACAGAAAAAGGCGGATCCTGGTGCTTTCAGTATTTCTTGCACGATTGGATCCTTGGATTTTGCTAAGGCATTGTGCGATTTGGGGGCTAGCATCAATTTGATGCCGCTATCTATTTATAAACAGTTGGGGTTGGGCGATCCTACACCAACCAATATGCAGCTCGTGATGGAAGATAGGTCAGTAAAACGACCTGTTGGTATCTTACATGATGTATTAGTGAATGTTTCTACCTTTATTTTTCCTGCAGACTTTGTTATTTTGGATTGCGAGGTGGATTTTGAGGTGCCCATAATATTGGGTCGACCTTTCCTCGCAACAGAAAGTGTGCTTATTGATTTACGAGCAAATAAGCTTTTATTTCGGATGAATAACGAAGTGGTACGTTTTGATATAAGCATATCAATGAAGCAACCCAAAGATATGAATGTGTTCTCTATAGCTGATGTTCATTATGAGGATGAGAAAGAATCATCTTTAGAGAAGCAACTTACTGTTGAGCCATTGGCTGCTGTGCTTTTGAACTTTGAGCGTGAGGATGTTGAAGAGAATGAAGAAACTATCCGTGCTTTGACATGAATGGGGTCGTATTCATATGACCCCAAGAAGCTGGACCTTGACCTTAAGAATCGACCCTCACCACCGGCGAAGCCACCAGATATCTTGACGAAGTCTGAGTAATCGAGATAACTATGTCGTGCTGCGACAATAAATCAAGCGCTACATGGGAGGCAACCCATCATTAGGAGTTTATTTCATTAGGATTTTGTTTTTGATAAATAAAAGTTCAAAAAGAAGAGTCGAGACACGACCAAAACTAAGGCGCTCGGTGGGAGGCAACCCATCCTTCTAATAAATTTTGTTGTTTTTGATTAAGTGTAGGTGCAAGATATACAAAGAAGGAGATTAGTCCCAAATTTTGATTTGAAAGTGAGCCATGCTAAAGGTGGTAAGTGAGGAATAATGGAGCAAAGGCTATAGGTTAGGCATTGCCTATGCCAATCTAGGAAACGAACAAGGCAATGCCTATGCAAATCTAGGCATCAGACAAGGCAATGCCTATGCCATTGCCTATGCTCACTACCTCACATAGGAAATGGATAAGGCAAGGCCTATACCAATGTAGGCAATGCTATAGGCTCCGCCTATGCCATTGCCTATGCTCACTGCCTCACATAGGCAATGCCATAGGCGCCGCCTATGCCAATCTAGGTGATAGGCAAGGCGCCGCCTATGCCAATCTAGGCGATAGGAAAGGCGCCGCCTATGCCTATCTAGGCATTGATAAAGGCGCCGCCTATGCTAAGCATAGGCAAAGCATTAGGCACCGCCTACTTATCCTTTTTTTTGCCTCCTAACCCGATTGTACATGGATCAAACCCGACCCATGGCTTAGTCTTTAAATAGATCCTCAACCTTAGAAAACAATTCCATTGTTTGCTCAAGATAGGTGACGCCTAAGCTCCTAAATTCTCTCAAAGTTTTTTTTTTTTGCTCATCTAATCTTGCAAGTTTATCTTCTGGATCCATCACCATATAAGTTACTCTTTTATATTCCGTAGTTGTTGCACTACTCCGCTTATAATGGTTTATTAGATTGTGAAGTGGTGTTTGGTGATGAGAATATGGTTGGTTTGTTATGATGCATCTAGTTGAGTGAAAGAATTCGTGTGGGTGTTCTTGACTTTACTCCGACTTGTATTTGATTGGTATTCACTGTCGTATTTTTATGAAGTCAAAATTGTGAAGTTAATGCATAATCTTGAAAGTTGTAAGCTTGAATGTTTGAATGACTCGTTCATCGAAGGTATTGATCATGATTGACCACAAGTATAACATGGTTTGGTTATTTCGATGCAAAAACCTGATAAGATTGCTATGTGGTAGTCTTGTTCAAACATTGCCTTAATCCAATGAAATAAAGTTGAAAAGGATAGTCAAGATTACATGATTATTAACATTGTGCAAATGGATTAAGTGTGGGGTGGTACCATCACGATTTTCTTTTTCGAATATAGTAAATCTTCCATGATGAAACTAACATGACTTTATTGTGATATCAGGTAGAATGGCCCCAAAAGGACGACAAGGAAAAGAAAAAGTGTCCACCTCCCAAAAAGACTACAGGAAGTGAAGTCAAGATTCGGGGCCAAGTCTTGCAACTGAATGCGGAGTTCTTCAACTCTTTTCTGGGCCTTCCATCTGTGGATCCATCACCGCTCAAGGAGATTTATCACAGACCTCCCTACAGGGCCATCAGACATACACTGTGCGGATCAAGGTTAATGGCACGGTGGATTTGGCACAAGGATAATGATCACCAACTGCCAGACTCAGACGTGGAGGACAACTCTGATGACGACAACTCTGATGATGATTCCGACGCAGGGGGTATGGCCCCAGACATAGAAGAGGAGTCCGACTAATCAGGTTTTCCTTATTTATTTCCACTGAGGACAGTGTGTCCCATCTAAGTGTGGGGTGCGGGTATATGTCTGCTGTATTGTATTTCTTTGCCTACATTTATTCTTTTTTGTTTGAATTAGTAGTTAGTTAGTTATTTGTAATCAGTTAGTAGATTTTAGATGTTGCATAAAATTATTCTGATAGACGGCATGATATATTATAACAAGAGTTTGTGCTAAATCATTACTATTGAGACGCTTAGGCTCTAAGTTGTGACTCACTGTGTGATAAATTGTTGTGGTTTAATTCATTCATCTATTGGGTCAAGAATCTATAATGCTCCTAATGAAGTTGACCATGTGCCTTGTGTGTGTGAGGATATTGTATATTCTTTGTTGTGACTGATTCTAGAACTTGCCTGGTGTGTGTGTGAAGCGAAATAAAGATTGTGAGTGTAGGAGATGATTTAGGCATTTCTTTGGCAGCCCTGAAATTGTTTACCTTCTTTTTACCTACCTTTGTACATTGTCCTAGTGAACCCCCTTTGAGCCCTTAGCTATTTTCTTTGGTAGCCTTATATGTAGCCTAATCCATTTTTTTTCAAGACCGTAATTTGATCCAAACTCCTAAGTGCTTTAAAATTGTAGAATCATGTGGAAAAATAAAAGGAGAATGATGAAAGTGATGCCTCAGGGTGTATTGGTACTTGAAATTATTGTGAAAAAGAGTGGCTATTATAGGGATGCTTGCTTAATATAAAAAAAATAAAAAAATTTAGAAAAACAAAAAGATAGTTATGTTTATGATTGAATAACAAAATGGGTGAAAAGGGGTTGGTAGATGAAAGAGAGGTAGAGTGGTTGTTAAAAGATAGTGTAAATGGCATATTGTAGTGTATTAAAGCGCTTAGGGAACATAGTCACTATTTCTGGCCAAAATAGTCCTACCTGTCCCTCAGCCTACATTACAACCTGTAAAGACCTATTTGATCCTAAACTTAGCAGTCTGATATTAGTAGAACATTAAACTAAGGTCAAGCCTATGGTCATCAGTTGCAATATAAGAATTCTTTGTGAGAGCGAGAGCAAGGAGAGTCTTATACCCATGTTTCGAAAAATGCAAAACTATGAGTGAGTATGGGTGATATCTTGTGTGAGCACACATGGTTGATGATTGTTGGGTGGTTTTATATGATTCTTTGTGGCTTTACTTGTGTATAACGAATTGAACACCCTAATGAGTCTATGTTGGAGGCTGAGTTGTTTCTAGTAATGATCAAGAAACCTACTCTTTGTTAATAAATTCTGTGCATGTCTTGTTGAAAATTTTTTGTTGCTATTGTGAAATTATAGTTAGGTGTTTGCATGGATGTAATATTTTGTTCGAGGACAAACAAAGCTTTAAGTGTGGGGTGGTGATGTTGGGCATATTTATACGTCTAAGCACCATAATTTACCCATGTTTTGGCTAAGTTTTGAGGATAAAATATATAATTCTTGGACTTTTAGTCCATTTTCCTTTAAGTGAGCTGACCTATGTGATTAGCATGTTTTCCAGGTACTAATGATGAATATTTCAGCACTTTGTGGACCTGTGGGCAGCAAAGGTGTGAGGGAAGGCAGCTTTTGGACTGAATGTGATGCATGAGAACTTTTTCCCAGGCAAACCCAGTATTTTTAAATACTTAAGGATGCAGTAGCAACTTATTAGACAAGAATGCTATTAAAAACCTTATTGCTGAATTTTTTTCAGCATTATTATGATTATCATTATCATTCGAACATTATTCAGAATTCACGTTGGAGGATTTTTGTACGGGGTTTGAGAGCAGAAAACGGCTCACTTGAGCAACGGAGAAAGAAAACACGTTTCATCTCCATAGACGAGATTTCTCTAAGTTCTGGTATGATGATGATGCCTACTTTGATTTCCGTTGTATTCATGAGTAGCTAAACTTATCTGTTAGGGTTATGGAAACCTTGTAAGATACTATCTATTGCTATGAGTTTGTGAATTCTTGATGTGTTATGCTACTTCTATCATTACTCTCTTCATTTTGATTGAATTCTTATGGTTGCAAACATAGAGAATACGCCATTATAGCATTAACTTGTTCGAAAGAAAATTTACATGTTTGGAAAAGAGAGTGGGACAAGGAAATAGGGTTTCCAACCCCTATTTACACGTTAATGCCTTAACCGGATTAATTTCTTGGAGAATTTGTACCATTTGTTATACACTTTAGGCTCGGGAGAGCTAAAGCAAAATAAATCCTTGATGGTTGAGAAACACTTGGATTTAGAATTAGAATACGATTCTCTATAAGTGCATGCATGTCTAAATTCCGCGTTACTCATAGTTAATAGAGAACTAGAACTTATAAGGTGGACATAACCCTAACTTAACAATCTCTGTGATTAAATCTTACTACGCAAATCGTTCCATTGTTACTTGATAATATTAGTTCACGCCTAAACCAAACCCCCCTTTTCCTTGGAATTTTTGACCAACAGTCTACTAATAATTGTAACACTTAGTGACCAGAGTATTCCCTGTGGGATTCGACACCCAACCCAGTTGGGTTCTATATTTGACAGCGACCGCTTACACTTTCTAACGAGAGTTGTAATTTGGGCGTATCAAAGTGCTTAAGGTATGATTTTTATTTACGTATTATTATTTTTTGAACTTTTCCTTGGATTTTGTTTGCATTCTTTCTGTTATAGTTCCAAGGTTGACCTAACTTCTTATTTGAGGATGAATGGTCCTAAGAGAGGGGGTAATATGACACCCCAAGTTCTTGAACTCTAGACCCTCCAAGAGTTGAGTAATCGAATTATCTAAGTTACTGAAGTGATGCCAAATTGCAAGTGACAATGATCCAAAGTATGAGTTATTATGAAACGTAACGAGTAATGATGAGGAGTCATTGTCACAGCAATAAGGATGCCAGATTTTGGTGCCTTGACAATGAGTCCAGGGTATGACTCATGATGAGACATAACGAGTTGTTAGGAGGGAATCACTATGACAACAGAAAGTTACCCAGGTGTTTAGTCCCTGACAACGAGTCTTTGTTATGACTCGTGATATCAGATAATGAGTCATGATAAGTAACATCACCATAGAAGTAAGGGACCAGATTTTTGATCCTCAGTTAATGACTCCAGGAAACAACTTGTGGTAAGGACTAATGAGTCGTTACCCAAGTCATGATGATTGTTCCTAATTTTTCCTGCATGTTTTAATTAGAGTTTTTTTTGGTCTTTTCCTCCCTTCACACTTCTCCCCGTGACTCAAAAAGACTAAAATTACCTCTTTGTCTTTAGTATCAACAATTAAAGTCACTCTTTTCCTCTTTAACTCCCAAGGCAAGAAATACTAGGGTTTTGCAAGGAAATTTTACATTTAAGCTTCTAGACTTCGAATCCCTTTCAATTTATTAAATATTTTAGGCATGTCTCTCATCCCTAAACTCATATTTTTCATTATGGCTTAAATTTTTTCAATATTCACGTGATTAAATAGTTGGGCTTGAAATGGGGTTGAGGGATTTTGATTTTTATTCCTTGAATTATTTTCCCTATGTTTTAAATGGATCATTTATGCTTTAATTTAGATTTTTAGGACTGAATGGGTGCATTGTATGAGGATTAGAGTGGGGAACATGGGTTTCCCCAAATTAATGAATTTTTGGCTTGGTATTGGTATTAACTTCAACCCACTTTGTAAACTTGGTTTTAAACATGAATATTTATATAATTTAACCTACCTTCGAAACATTGCATTGAATTAATGGATAATTGGATAATGAAAATAGTTTTCTAATGCCCTTGCTGGCAATGGTTTGGACTTTAAATAGAACTTAGGAGTCTAATGGTTAATTGGATTGGTTTGGAATGATTATATAAGCTTGCAAGCATATTGGTATGATGATACCATATTGGTAAATTTCTTAATGAATGACTCATTGGATAATGGTTGGGTTTATGTGAAAACTATTTTAATTTAGGATTAAAGGGAATTGTGTAGCTCACCGTGAAGGTGTAGTCCCGGGGTGACCAATACTGGAAACCATATTTGCCAGCATGAGGGTCTATATGACCACGTGCTTGGTAAACACATTATGTTTTAGATGGCTATCATATTGGTGACTTTATCCTTTCCTTGGTTTCCTCAGTTCATGCGTGTAGCAAACACTGGGTCCTTTTCAGTAGGGGAGCTAAACCCATATAGCCTGTGGGTGTCCTTAGGATGGAGCAAGCTATACAGTCAGGTTAATGGTTTACACTCTCATGTTCATAACCCCTATCCCTATCCTGACATCCTATATATGTATATATAACTGTTGTTCATATGGTTCTGATTGGTTTTTGGCAATGGAAATATTTTATCACTTTTCCCTAAGTTACATGAGAGTGAAATTTTGACGTTAAGTGTGCACTATCTCTTGAGCCATTCACCGTAATGTCTCTTTAAAGTCAACTTTGATGTAATCAGGGCTACTCCGATGCTGGCTACGACTTAGATACACTAGCAATAGGTAAGTGTACACCCTATCTCTCTTCCCCCTTTTTTCTCTCTCTCCCCCCTCTCTTGCTACTTCATTAGAGGTAGAGGTATGGACTGCATATATTTTGCCCTCCCCAGACCTCACTTTATGGGAATACATTAGGTTTGTTGTTGTTGTTATTGTTCCCCTCTCTCTCTTTCTTTTTTTGTTCTTTCACTACTATTGCCGAAGGGATAGGATCACCGTTGGATCGACCCCAACGATGGTCATTAGTATGCAACATCGTTCACTTAGGTTAGTCCAACGATAGTCGGTGCTCAAATTAATAAGCTATCTCGACCATACCTGATTTCGATGATACTTCGATGACATTATAGTGATGATACAATAACAGTATTCTAGCAACCAATTTCTATATCAATATGTCGGAATCCGACATAGCTTACAAGAAGAGAGGACTTGGTCAACAAGCATACCCAGTGACTTCTAACCTTTGATATTTAGTTTCTCTTACTATTCTGTGTCTCTTGACTTTCCTTTATTTTTTTTGACTGACTGCTTACTGGTATTGGTGGCTACTATTTTATACTATTTTTTTCTTATTTTGTTTTTATTTTGTTTTTAAGTAGTGGTTTTGGAGGTTGATGGTAGGATAGGGTCATGTCCGAAGAGGTTGGGGCTTTGGGCTATTTTAAGGGTGGGGGAAGAGGGGAGAATATGTTTGGGAGTAGGTTTAAGGTCTTGGATTAGGGCTAGTTTTGGGTGGGGGAGGGGTGGTAGAGGTAGGCATAAGGTAAGAGAGGATAGGTTGAGGGTAGGTTCTTGTAACATAGGGACCCTTTAGGGTAAGTCCATAGAGCTTGTAAAGATTCTTAGGAAGAGGAAGATTAATATTGCATATGTTTAGAAGACTAAGTGGGTAGGGTCTAAGTCTAGGGATGTGGATGGGTACAAGCTATGGTACTCAGGAAGTGAAAAGCATAGGAATGGTGTAAGTATCCTAGTATATGAGGAGCTTGGAGGGCAGGTTGTGGAGGTTAAGAGGGTCAACGATTGGTTGATAACAATTAAGTTAGTCATTATGGGGTTTACTCTAAATATGTATAGTGTTCCGCAAGTGGTCTTAGGCGAGAAGGAGAAAATAATATTTTAGGAGGCTTTGGATAAGGTGGTAAGAGTGTGCCTAGCTCTGAGAAGATTATCATAATAGGGAATTTCAATGGGCATATTGGGGTATTGTTGGGAGGCTATGGTGATGTGCATGGAGGTTTTGGTCTTAGGGAAAGGAATGGAGAGGGAGCTTCCCTGTTGTATTTTATGATGGCCTCTAGACTGGTGGTAGTGAATTTGAGCTTTTCAAAGAAAGAGCACCTGATTACCTTCTGAAGTGTGATAACAAAGACTTGAATTGAATTTTTGCTTCTTAGGAATGGGGATAGGGCATTGTGTAAGGACTGTAAGGTCATTTTGAGTGAGAATTATTTGACCCAACACAGTCTTTTGCTGATGGACTTGGTTATCAAGAAGGGCAAGAAAATAAGAGACTGGGAGGGTCAACCTAGAATTAAGTGAGGTGGCTTGATATTAGGTAGTGTGCTAGAGATAGGAGAGAAGATGGCTAGAATAAAGGTGTGAGAGTATGGGTGAGGGGGGGGGGGGAACGTGTATAGTATGTGGGATAGGACTTCCAGTTACATCAAGAAGTCTTCTAAAGAGGTGCTGGTTGTTTTGAGGGGCCAGGCTAGATAATACCGGGGGGACTGGTGGTGGAATAATAAAGTTAAGATGAAAGTTAAGATAGGGTGTATGTTAAGTTAGTTGAGAGTAAGAATAAAGAGGAGAAACAAGTGAACAGGGAGGAGGATAAGTTAGTTAGGAAGGAGGCTAAGTTAGCAGTCATGATTGCTAAGATAGCAGTATTTGAGAGCCTATATGCAGGGTTAAAGGAGAGAGACAGGGAGAAGAAGTTGTATAGGCTTGATAAGGCTAAGGAGAATAAGGTTCATGACCTCGATCAAGTGAAGTGCATTAAGGAAGAAGATGGTAGAGTACTGGTAGAGGACATTCATATTAAAAGAAAATGGTAGACGTATTTTCATAGGCTCTTGAATAATGAAGGGGACAAAGACATTAAGTTAGGATAGCTGGAGAAATAATAAAAGTGTCATAATTTTAGTTACTAAAGACATTTTAGGGTTGAGGAGGCCAGAGATGCTATTCACAAGATGTATCAGGGTAGGGTGACGGGGCCTGATGAGATCCCAATAGATTTCTGGAAGTATATTGGTAGGACAGATTTAAGGTAGTTGACTGATTTATTTAACAACATTTTCAAGATTACAAAAATGCCTGAGGCTTGGAGATAGAGTACTATGATTTCTTTATATAAAAACAAGGGTGACATTCAGAGTTTCAACAACTTTAGGGGTATTATGTTGTTGAGTCACACTATGAAGATTTGGGAAAAGGTGGTAGAGTGGAGGTTGAGGAAGAACATGTCTATTTTGGAGAATCAGTTTGGATTTATGCTCGGTCGCTCGATGACAAAGACAATTCACCTGGTGCAAAGATTGGTGGAGCAATATAGGGAAAGAAAGAGGGACTTACACATGGTGTTCATCAACCTATATAAGGCATATGACAAAGTACTTAGCGAGGTTCTTTGGAGATGCTTGGAGGTGAGAAGGGTCCCGATGGCTCACATTAGATCTACTAAGGACATGTATGATGGTGCAAAGACTCAGGTGAGGACGACATGAGGAGATTTAGATCATTTTCCTGTCTTTATAGGGTTTCTCTAAGGATCGACTCTTAGATCATTCATGTTTGCATTGGTGATGGATGTGTTGACATAAAGTATTCACGTAGAGGTTCCTTAGTATATGTTATTTGCAAATGACATAGTTTTAATTGATGAGATACGGGGGTGGGTGGGTTATGAGTGATAAATTAGAGGTTTGGAGACAAACCCTTGAATCAAAAGGGTTCTAGTTGAGTAGGATGGAGACGACATATATGGAATACAAGTTTAATGACTTGAGGTAGAAGGATGATGTGGTAGCAACGTTGGAATTCTAGGATGTTTGTAAGAGGGATAGTTTTAAGTATCTTGGGTCTATAATACAAGAGACTAGGGAGATTGAAGAGGATGTATCTCATCGTATTGGGTCATGTTGGATGAAGTGGAGGCTCACGTCTGGAATATTGTGTGATAATGAGGTGCCCCCAAGCTTAAAGTCAAATTCTACAGAGTGGCAATCCATCCAACTAAGATGTATGAAGCAGAGTGTTGGCTAGTTTAGAACTCCCATATTTAAAGACTGAAGGTGGCAGAAATGAGGATGTTGCATTAGATGTATGGACTTACTAGGTAAGATAAAGTTAGGAATGAGACTATCTGGGAGAAGGTGGGAGTGCCTTCGGTAGAGGACAAGATGCGGAAAGTGAGGCTGAGATGGTTTGGGCATGTGATGAGGAGGGGCATAGATGCCCCAGTTCGTAGGTATGAGAGGCTAGCTTTGGATGGTTTTAGGAGGAGTAGAGATAGACCAAAGAAATACTGAACGGAGGTGATTAGACATAACATGGAGCAGTTACAGCTTACTAAGGACATGACCCTAGATAAAGAGGTATGGAGGATGTGGATTAGGTTAGAAGGCTAGTGCGTGTGGCTGAGTCATAGCAAGTAGTTAGGAGAGTTTTGGTGTTGCCGGTCTAGTCATCTTTGGGACGTGTCCATAGGTTGGGGCTGCTAGTTAGGAGAGTTTGGGTGTGGTGGGTGTCTTTGGTTTGTGAGTGTATGGCATTACTCTATGGTGTCGTATTTCTGTTATTCCATCTATCCTGTTGCATGTTTTATTACGACATTGTTCCCTTTTCTTTGTCTTGAGCTGGGGGTCTATAAAAAATAACCTATCTAATTTCTCGAAGGTAGCTGTATGGACTACGTATATTTTACCCTCCCAAGACCCCACTATGTGGAAATACACTGGGTTTGTTATTGTTTTTCCTAAGTTACATGCCAGTTCTCGCCTCACTACCTATCCTTGGATGCTTCATCATTTCATGATGTAGGGTTTGGGGGCTTTTCTATTACTCTTGTAAAGTGTTAGGTAGTGCGGTACGTTGATCGAGTTAATATGAAGTGGTGAGCCTCGATCTTTCAGAAAGCCCTGCTATTTCATTAGGTTTCTTTTTAGATTTTGGGAATTGTGAAATTCTCTTTTGTCATGGTCAGAGGCATGTCCCGACCTAGTTTGGTATTCCTGGTCTAGAGGCTTTAGTGGACAACATTGGGATGTTTTTATCATTTTGTTGACTTTTAGAACTTGTTTAGACTTATCTACCTTTATTATATATTTTGGTTGGCTTCTACTGTTTACCTTTATTGTTCTTTAGGGATTAGGATAAAAGGTGGTCTAAGGCCAATGGTGGGATTGAGATACCCTTCATGACTAGGACCTGGTTTGGGTCGTGATAATATAATTCAGATTTTTTTCTAGATTTAACTGTAGGTGGTTAAGCACTAGAGAAAAATTATGATGAGCCGTATACCTTGTTGAATCGCATTACACAAGGTAACCCTGACTAGCATGGTGACGTATCTAGATGTGCAGTGAAAAAGACTATAGGGATGATACAAGTTGATAGTGTCAGTCTTAGTTGCCCAACTGTCTGCTTTTCAGAATTAGATGATGGCATAATTTAGCAAGTTGGGTGTGAATCAGTCCCAATCCAGGTGAATGTAATTCAACTAACCCCATCTTGGTGTGAGATTTGTGGCAACAGTAGCCACTCTGAAGACTTGTGTAGAGACAATCCCGAATTCTTGAACTTTGTAGGCAATGTACAAAAGCTGAATTATGGTAATGCCTACAACCATTAGTGGAAAGTCAGCCAAATTACTCATGGGGTAATAATCGGCAGCAACAGTTTTAGCAGCAGCATATACATAGGCCAATGTTATAGAGGAAACTTTAAAGAAGATCCTGTCCAATCAAGAAGAAATAGTTGTTGAGATCAAAATCAGGAAGTGTCTCAGAAATAGTTAGAAACCTAGTTGGGGTAGGTAGCTCAGGCACAGAATACCAGGATCCAAGGTGGATTGCCAAATGATACTAAAAACACAAAGAAAGTCATGGTTAAAACCTTGAGGAGTGGTAAGAAACTTATTGACAGGACTCCAAAGAAAACCAAGGAGGTGGATGTAGCGTTGGTTCCACAACAGGGTGAAAGTAAGGATACTAAAAATTTAGAGAAGTCTGACACCCAATAACAAAGGTTGATGATCATATTGCTAAAGAAACCACCACCGCTATTCCTTCAAAGGCTCAAAAAGTCCAAGAAGGATGCTTGTTTTATGAAGTTCTTTGACACGTTCAAAGAACATAACATTAACCTTTCTCTTTTAGATGTTTTGCTTTGAATGCTTAAGTATGCTACTTACTTAGAGGATATGGTGACTAACAAGATTAAGCTATAGGATATTGAAATGGTAGCACTTATTGAGGAGTGTAGCTCTATGGTGTTGAGAAAAATGCCCAAGAAGCTAAAGGACCTAGGGAATTTCAACCTCCATATACAAATTAGTGACAATTATATGGTCCATGCCTTGAGTGATTTATGTATGAGCATAAACTTCATGCCCTCATCAGTGTTCAATACTCTTGGTTTGGGAAATCCTAGACCACGCTCTATGGTCCTCCTAATGGCAGATCAAACCAGAGTCCATCTGAAGGAATAATTGAGGACGTGCTCATCAAGGTCGGTAAATTTATTATCCATGCTAACTATATTGTTCTTGTCTATGATGTAGATTACAACGTGTCAATCATCTTGGTACGTCCATTCTTAGCAATGGGAGGAGCACTAATTGATGTGAGAGAGGGCACTCTCAAGATGAGGTTAGATGATCAAAATGTGTTCTTTAAAGTCTATAAACCACTTAATCCACCTTTTCACTACAAGGATTTGTGTATGATTATAGTGATGGAAGTAGATGAGTGTGGGGTCGAGTATAAACCACCAAGGACCTCTTCAGACTGTCTTATTGAGTTGCCCAAGTAAGCACCGCTTAAGCCTAAAGTTATGATGATGGAAGATCTTGAAAAGGCTGTTGTTGAGAAAGTTATAGACCTTGAGAGTTCACACTCAAGAGATATAAAATGAGCGAGAAGATAGACTCTAAGTAAGAGGAAAAGAATGAAAGAATATGGATGAGATATAGTGATGTTGGGTCATGCCACGACACTAAATTAGGTACTTCTTAGGAGGAAATTCAAGTTAAGGTAGGTTTTATTTTTTATATGATTAGTTTTTATTTCACGTAGTTTTGTTTTTATTAAGTCATAGGTTAAAGTGAAGTCTGAGTACCAGAAATCTGAGCTAAGAAGCATGGAAGAGACTGGGTGTGGGGTCCCCCCAACCTCACTATTGATGAAAGATACTCTACTAGCTAGGCCTAGAAGCCTCAGAGATTAGTCCTATCCTTTCTTTTAATTATACTTTGGGGATAAATAGTTTCTTTTAAGTGTGGGATAGGAAAATTCCCATGGTTTTGGGTCAAGTGATTCTATAGGATCTAAATTCTTAGTTGTTTTCTAGTTTTTGGCTAAATTTGAAAAAAAATTACAAAAATATTTTCCATTTACCTTTTAGTCTTAGTTGAGTCAGTCTAGTAGCTGCATACTTCACCCACCCCGTGGTTGTTCTTTTTGATTCTCTTCCATGGGGCGCCCTTTGAACCTAGTATCTTTTTTTCTTTTTACGAGTAAATTTTAAAATTTTTGTGTTAGGTAAGTGTGATGTTCTTGTTGTTGCTATGTGAGTACATGATGCAAGTTGTTTTGATTGAAAAACATGTTTATTATGTGAATAATTGATTTTGAGACTCCTAGGCACATGTTTATGACTCTTGTATATTATTGGCATAATGTTGAATTCATGTGATTGCTTGGTTGAAAATCTATGATGATCTTTCTTGAGTTGAGCATGTGCCATATGTTACTGAGGTTTTGTTGCATTTTTTATTGCATAGTGATGTTTAGAACTTTTCCGGTGTGTGTGTAAAGCAAAATAATAAGTACTGGTTTAGGATATGATATAGGTATTTCTTTGGTAACCATATTTCATATACCCTCTCTTTTATCTAGCCTTGCGTATAATCCTAGTTATCACCGTTGAGCCTTTAGCTTATATTCTTTGGTAGCCTCATAATTAGCCCGTTCCCCTTCTTGGATTGACCTGAAATTGGGCGCTTTAGTTGAAAATTAATTTGGTTAAGGAGTAGGAAAATAAGTAGGAAAAAAGTGTATATGAAGACCCAAAGTAGTAGCTATTGGTGTGACAAAATGATATGTTGTAGCTTGAAGTTGTGTATTGAAAAAGAAACAATGAAAGAATTGTGATGAAATTTAATTATTAAGTGATTGCAAATACTCCTTCCACAATAATTGTTAACTAGCATAGTAAGATAGGTGAAAACAAAAGAAATGTGGGAAGGTATAGGTGGTGAAAGTTCATTGTTAGAGATTAGTTCAATGTTAAGTATGATGTATTAAAGTGCTTAGGGAAGATAGTTACTATTCTTGGCCAAAATAGTCCCTACTTGTCCCTTATCCTCTATTACAACCCTCAAAGTCCTATATGATCCTAATCCTTAACATTCTAACATTAGTGGAGTACTACACTAAGGTCAAGCCTATGGTTCATCTTGTGTAACCTGTGAATTCTTTGTGAGAGTGAGCGTAATTTGATTATTATACCCATTCTTATGATAATTTCATCCATGTGAGTGAATATAGGAAACTCTCTTGTGGTGAGAGCACATGTTTGATGATAGTTGGGTAACTTGCATGATTTCTGTGATTGAGTAATATGCATGTTTTTTCCAACTTGGTGAGTCAAGTCTTGATGTTAGGATGTTTTTAATTAGTGTTCATGAGCTTTCAAGTGTATGTAACATGCTTTGTGTAAAACTTGCATTCTATATAGTCATTGTATTGATAGATTAAATGTATTACTTGTAGTAATAGTGTTGAAGTCTTCCGTGATTTGATGCTTAAGGTAAGGAGTTGTTCTAGGACGAATAATGCTTTAAGTGTAGGGTTACGATCTTAGGTGGATTTAAGCACCTAAGTTTTGTTATCTACACTTAGCTTAGTTTTGAGGACTTTGCTTGTGCTTATTGAGTTAATCTTTGTGTAAATGAGCATCTAAGTGTAAAGGTATGTGTTTATAATGTTTAATGTGTTTTCATACTATGGTTGGAGTCACATATTAAGTTAAAGTTCAAACGAAAAAACTAGTACCCTTAGCTTGAGCTATATTCTATTCCAGTTCACCGTGTCGGATTCGATTGTGTTTTGAGCTCTAACTTGTTGTTATTGATGTTAGGATGCTTGGTGATTTTATTGAAATGAAATATGGATGAGATAAAATCTGTAAATCAAGAGGAAAAGTTACCAAAAAGCTTGGACTTGAAGGACAAAAGCATGGGGCAAAGCATTTCAAAATCTGGAAAATTTGGACTTATTGGCGTCCCACGAAACCTAGTCACCGCGATAATGGCATGGAACGTGGTTGGTTTCATTGTGGAATTTCAATTCCAGTATCCCTCCATATTTTTGGCATGCCACTCTACCTACATATCGCGATATTGGCATGGCACACTATTATGTAAAAATTGGGCAGCTTGGCCTTGTACAAATAGGATACTCCAACTATCGTGTATTCACCTTGGATGACCTTGGGGAATTAACACACACTTTAAAATGCTTCAATTAGGGTTTTTACTCTTTTACATTAGTTTGTTCATGGATTATAACATGGATTCATCTATTGTGATTACGCGTATGTCCATGAGTGGCTAAAAACCTCTTTTCAGGGTTGAGGCCAAGAACATGATTACTCTTGCTTCTTAATTGAGTTGGTTATTGTTATTATCAGTGTTTGTTGTTCTTATATCCTTTTTAAATATCTTAATGATTCAATACCCTTATAATAAATGCTTAATTATATTGTGAGCCCGAAAGGAGGAACGATAGGATAAAACGTGGGATATAAGAATAGGATTGTAATCTTTCAATTAAATTGAAGTTATAATTTGTGTTTAGGATAGGAATATACCTAATATAACCTATTTGGTTAAAAAATGAGAGGAAATATAAAGGTGTTTAGCTTTGCACTTGCATTCTCTCTCAACGGTTTAGTTATATGTCTAGGTTAGATCAATTGATTAGAGGTTTGGAAGACCGTAACCATATAATCAACCTCAGAAACCAGCAACCAAGATAATTAACTTAACCAACGAATTTATATGGTTGAGTATGATTGTTCGTAGTGCCTTGGCCCTGGGTTTCTCCCTATAATTGTTCAAAACCTTTATTTTCCCGTATTGTTGAGTTTACTTTTAGTTTTAACTTTCAAACTCTCTTTTGGTTACATTAGCAATTATTTAAATCTTTGGATAGTTGTTTAACACAAGTCCCTGAGGGATAGATTCTTGGATTTCTTAAGGCCACTATATTACTTGGGTGGACTATGTACACTTGTGTATGCACTTGGGCACAACAAATAATATTAGGCGGAGAATCTAAATGAAGTAACAATTGAGATTGGCTCATTTAGTCTCACAAATATCATTCAAATGCAATTGAGGGTGCCCAGGGAACATGAGAGAATAGAAAATATAAAGAGAAGACTACAGTAGCCAATTTCACATATTATACATACATTTAAAGAAGGTAACATGGTGGTAGATCAAATGGGTATTGAAATGATTGAATCACAACAGGTTTAGGCATATCATACTTTCTAGGAATTACCAATCAAGATAAAAGGGTCATTAAAGCCTGAATATTGAATCTTAGATCAAGCCAAGAATAATCATACCATAAAAATAATAGATATGAGTCAAGAAATCAAGAAGGAAGTTGTTGCATCTAAGCATACACGCAAGTGTATGTGGTCAAACAAGTAGTAAAGTGACTCTTACGAGCCATTTATTGATCCCACAGGGACTTGGTGATTAACAGACTATCCAATTCTAGAGTTAGTTATGAAGATTAAATAATTATGAGTTTGTAAAAAGAGTATACTTTTTGTAATTATAACTAAGTAACAAAAAATAATAATGACATGAAGTTTGGACAATATGTGAAGAGTTCCACGGTAGAGGCATTTACTTTACAGTAATGCATAGCTATGATTTCTAGATGGTGTTGGTGTTTATCATGATTATTGATTTACATGGTTGATAATATAACTTGAGAATGGTTATCCTCTAAGTCAACTACCAAAATTAATAGAAAAAAATACATTGTTAAGTGGGGATGTGAGTCTTTAATTTGGATGCATTAAGCTATCTTCCCGTTTCATTAACCAAGTGGGGTGTTTAGGTTTATCTCTATCCTGTACACAAATCATCTTTAACAATTAGTATCTAATGATTAAATACATGATCCACACTCCATACATTCTTCATTCCTCCCTCCACTCCTATGGTCAATTCATTGTGGAATTTATATTTATCCTAAAGTTCATAATGCTTTAGAATAGTAAACTAAGAACGTAACATACTTGATAAACATATAAACCAACAATCAAGCCATAATTAAATATTCATGTTCATAGCCTCAACCTATAATGAGGGTGTTTAGCCGCTCATAGTTTTACTAAGAATCACAATAATGGATTTCATAAGTAAAAACTACAAGAAAAACCCTATTTGTAGCCTCTTTCGTGTGTTTTCTTCCTCCTAAAGTTGTTCAAGGTATTTAGAATAGAAGCTAAGTTTCCTATTTATAGTGTAGGATGAGGTTTGACCCAAAAAACCCAAGGGTGTGGCACACTCTTATCTCAGGGGATAGGGAGCGTGGCATACTCTTGTGTTTAAATTTCCAGTTATCCACTATGGTCTAGTCTCTCCACTTTTCTTTATGTCCCATGCATTGTAGATGTCTTTTCAACTCTTTTTAAGCTAGTTTTTCTTTCTGATATTTCTTATAACACCTTTAATGGTATCCTACATAATCATATAACAATCATTAGTTCATACAACATAATAAAGCTTATTAAAGTAAACTAGAACAAACATAGCTCAAGCTAGCACCACTAGTTTTTGTGTATAGGCTCTATTTGATTATTTTGATTCTTAAATTGTTTCAAAAAACCTTAAACACCCTAAACATGTCACTTAACATATAAATAAACAATTACACCCTTATTAACTTATTAAGCATATCAAGAAGTCCTCAAAACTAGGCTAAATGCACATAGATAATGACACTTAGGTGTATAAATACTCCTAAGACCTGAAGTCAAGTGACAAGATTAAACATTTACAAGGCAACAAAAAAGCAAGAAATACAACATATCAACCCAAAATTTACAAAGTATGACCAGAAAAAGACATCATGCTGCATTAGTACAAGCTAAGAGAACAAACTCTTGCTATCAAAAAGCTTCACTAAAGGGGTCATTGGGTATTACACTGCTTGAAATATCCATATGGAAACACTGAGGAGATAATGATGATACCTAATCATTTCTAGATAAAACATACAAGGATGATTGAGAAAGATACTATAATATAAAAAGAAAGGACATTAAGAAGTTTCTACCAACCATCTTGATCTGAATAAGATAGGTTTTCTTCTTTGGCCCCTTGGGGAAAAACACCGACTACCTGAGGAAAAACATAAGATGGTAAGGTCTCAAATTATAAAAAGAGTAGTGTCACGACCCTATTTATGAGTCATGATGGAACCTACATTGTCCCATCAGTAGGTAAGACAAATCATAGCACAAAACTATATGTAATGGGCTAACTTTGTGGAAAATGGCCTAAAATCCAAAAATAAACATTTAAAGAGTTAAAACAATAATAAAGCAATCATAAATGTCTAATAGATAGATAAAGGGTCAAGAACCATCCCAAAACTCAGTTATGTCAGTACAAGAGCTACTACAAATAAACCATAAGTATCGAATAGTCAAATACAATCTATCTTAGAAATAAATGACTAGACATGGATAAGTAGAAGGAAAAAGGGGAACTCTGACTCCAAGAGCTCACCCAATCTCTGAAATCAATCCTACATGAGTGTCACATCAATGACATTAACTAGTAATTGGATCTACACAAAAAAGGTACAGAACGGTAGTATGAGTACCAAAACCATAGGTACTTAGTAGGAATCACTAGCTTACATAGCTAAATCATGGTATAAATACGATAAAATACAAGATAAAATAACTAAGTCAATATAAAAAGGCAAATCTAAAAATAAGATCCCACACCACTATGCATAAGTAAATAAATGAGTACAAAAATTAACATAAAAATCACACCATTATGACTACTAAATTGGCCCCCATAAGACAATAACTGCGGTAAAGTAAATAACCCGACGGAGGTCCCCCTAAGACTGGAGGGTACAGTCAAGGAAACTGAATAACCCAATAACCATAAATTACTAACTATCATGCCATAACCAAGAATCCATTAAAGCCATATCATATCATAAATAACTCCCAAAATGATGTATTTGAACTGTAAATAGTATCATCATCATTACCATCATTTGCCAAACTTGAATCAAAAATCATATTATCAATATCATTATCAAATATCGGACTTGAATCGGGAATCATATATATTTATATATATATATATATATTATCATCATCAATTGCTGATACTGAACCAAGACTCATACATCATTCGAACATATCAATAGACTATGTAAATAAGCCATATCGCCAAACCCCAATAATTACCCACCAAAAGTTACCCAAAATTAACACTAACTCTAAACTACCAAACTAGCATAATCAATAAGAATATAATCTCTTCAAAGTCCCAAAATAGCATTAATAAGGGTAAATCAGTGTAATTAAGTCTACAAAAGGCAACACAAGTCTTGGACTAAGATGGGTTGGAGGGGCCCACTTCTAGTTTTTGAAATCCATTTTTAGGCAAATTCTACCCCGGACTAGGATAAGGTACCTACATTCATTTCTAGATGTTAAATAAGCCCTAATTAGACCTAACATTACAATTTATCCTAAACCATGAGCATCAAAATCAATTACCCTTAAAAATTATGGTATCAAGATAGCCTAAACAGTCCTATATCTAGCATAATATAATAACCATACTACAAAATAACTCAATCTATATATTGGGTAAATCTAGCCAACTTGGACGCCAAAAAAGTCCAAAGAATCTTCTTAACCATTGATTTCCCTTTCTGAGAAGATTCCACAAGGTGTCATGCTAGAAAAATCATAATCTACTCATAAAAATGAGAACAATGATACCCATATTGCATTATTGTACTACAGGTCCAAAATTACGTAAAAATCCTATGTGGGGCTCATTTATGAAATCACCCTTTTAAAACCAGCACAATGTCCCTGTATGCTCAAGGAATATTTACCCTAAAAAATGGGTGAATTATGATCTCTAATGGTGCTACAATCATGACACCAAGATTATAGGGATTTTATAAAAAGATGGACAAATTAACCATGAAAATAATGGAAGCTTACCACAAATTCGAAGAAAAAATGCATGAATTAATTATACCAAATCTCCACAATCACCCAAAATTGATTCTCTTAAGAATTCCCACTTTTTAGGGTTCAATATTCTAGAGAATGGTTTAAAAGTGGTGAAAATTGGGCAGAGTAGGGGTATTTATACCCTTTCCAGGTACGCGGTTTCCGCTTAAGTGGACACTAGACCGCTTTAGTGGTAGGTGCTAAAGCGCCTAGCTGGCTTCTAAGGAGGGACCTTGCTGACATGGCAAGCCACTAAGGTGGTCAGTTGGCGTTAAGGTAACTAGCACTTTAGTGGTCAACTAGCCACTAAGGCGGCACTTTCCGATTAAGTATGGTCTGCTAAAGCACCCAAAGGGCTGCTAAAGCTCCTTACGCTAAAGCGTCAAAGGCTGCTTTAGTGATTGCACTAGATTTATTTGCATTAGCTGGAGACTTGGAATATTTTTGAGTCTCCACTAACCCCTATAGATTCATTTGGAATCCCATATACGCAAACCAACTATGGTACCCTATCAAATTCGATGTTCTAGACTCAATGACATAGTCAAAATTTCCATCTAAGGTTGTTTCGATGAAAAATGTATCCTACACCCACTTGCCATTTTTCTTAACTTTCGGTCAATAGCCCGAAATGAGTCTGGGGGCCTCGACTCAAACCAAGGATTCACCTAGCCCAAAATTGATGTTTCAAAGCTTTTGAGATATCCAGAATTGAAATACAAGGTTGTTTGACTGAAGTTTTCATTTGGTAGCCAAATTAAACTAACGAAGACTTCAAAATAGGAAATTGGCACTAAAAATCAAACAAACTACCCGATAATTGCACTGTTAATTCCAATAAGTCATAAATGATTTAAGGTAGCTATAAGAAAGATCTAAATAGCAAAAATAAGAAAAAATGCAGAAAATGACCTGGAGGACATTAAAAGTAGATGCAAAGGATGAGAGGTTACCTAGTAACAATTGTGAAGGAGATATATAGAGTTTCCATAACAAGTTCCATGGAATTAGGATGAAGATGGCCCTAAGGAAAAACTTTAATAACTGCCAGTTTCACCGGCATCATCCTTGGCCAATGGTGCTAAGTTTTAGGAAGAGTACTAGATTCTTTTTTCAGATTCTTAGACAAAAGTATATATTAGCATTTTTGTTGCTTTCCTTTTTTGATCAAGCCATTATTTTGGCCTGGTCCTTTTTTACTATTTTAGCTTTTTTCGATTTGGGCCTTTTGGCCATTTTTGTTTTTGTTTAATTCAATGAAATTGTTTCCCGACATAAAATTTAACTAAAACAATGTTACTTTTCTCAGAATAAAGAGTTTAATATATTTTTTATTGAGTAAAAATAGGGAAAAGAATATATTTTTTTCCTTATTTTTCAATTGTATCTTTAATATAAGGAAGTTATTTTTTTCCCTTTATTTTCTTTACCTGACATTCCTAAAATCAAGGATCTAGTTATTATGTTGTCCATTTTTATCCGGTGAAACACTTTGAGTAAGTTTTCCCTTATTTCATATTGAATATAACTAAAACTAGGGATTCAATTATTTGTTTCCCTTTGATTTTGTATGAACTTATGACACTTTTGATGTTTAAAATTATGAATATTTGTAAGTACGAAGGTATTTTTAAGTAGTTATGATGCGTTTTGAGGTGTTTGCAGGTCAACTAGGTATGGATTAGAGGACTTCTAGATTTTGGACAAAAATGCATCAGACAAACCAATTCCACGATCGTGGGATCTGACCATAGTCATACCATGTTATCATGATATGACTCAGAGGAAGTCCCCCAGGACAGGATCAAATGAATGCCTCCCATAATCATACATTTATGTCACAATCATACAACTTGATTATGGGAAGAAAGTCATAAAAACATGACTGTAGAAGTAAAGTGAGAAAATGATAAGACGATTTGCCCCCCATGTCCATTCCTTAAAGTCACAATCATACCAAGGTGTAATGGGAGGAGAGTTCAGCATTGAAGTCTGTAGGAGTTGAAGTGTCAGAGGATTAGATGACCATATTGTACAATCGTAGGTAGAAAATACACATTCATAATGAGAATTATACCATTAAAGATCTGAAGATGACAAAGTCCATGGAAAAACCACGAGCACCAAGGATGATTTTTGGATCAAACCACGATCATACCTTCTACTCATCCGATATGTCCGACTCAACAATATTAGGATAGATTTTATTTGGTATATAAATACTCTTATTCATTATTTTGTATTAGTGTATGTTCTATTACAATATTGTAAGGTTTTAAGGCATATTCTTGGTCTTGGAATTACAAACATCAATTTTTAGAGTTTTAGTTCAAAGTGAGATCTTGGAGTTTGTCTTCTTATTTTTATTGAAAGTTCATAATTATATTTTCATATCAAAATTCTTCTTATGTTCTTGAAATTATGAGTAGCTAAACACCACAACTTGGTCATGAGAACTATGATGGATTAACAAAGTAGGATTCGTAGTATGAAGTAATGCTCAATCGGTGTTTATGCATATATTGTTATTTCCTTGAGTTTGTTTGGTTTTTGGTGGTGTAAAACATTCGAAATCAACTTATCTTTATTCTATATGAAAGAATAAATAATGGATGGGATAAGGGTAATAAAAATCTGAGACTTAGAGCTACCAACCACCACTTAATAGCTTGAACCATTAATCTGGGATAGATAATCTGAGATCTAAGATAGGGGTTAGTAATTCAAGCTCTGGAGAAGAGAGAATTTAATTGGGGATATTGCTTAGCAAGAGCGTGAAGATGTTTTAAGAATAGCCTATTTATTCTTTATGCCAAATGCCAAAGAAATTATGGAGTATGAAGAGTCTACAAAATTGTGAAGTTATTGAGGAACATAGTCCTAGTTCCTCTTTCATACTGATTACAAATCCAACAATCAAAAGCAATTACTACTAAATTAATTTTTTTAAAAACCCCTCTTTACAATTGTTATTGATTACCTCGACTGAACATTAATTTGACCTCTTTCTTATAGGATCAACCCCAACGTAGTTGGATTCTATATTGATCAATGTCCGCTATATACTTTCTTAGTGGTGTAATTCGGGAGACATCAAATTTATGAAATATTGTCGGTGAATAATTATGAAGATCTGATTGTGTTTGTTAGGATTGTTAGTTGTTGTTTCATGATTTTACTTTTCTATTATCTTTAAGGAACACACTGGTGTATGCCCAATATCTAAATTGAAGGCAGTTCCTTGATTCCACTTGATATAGAACTTTAGAGATCCCCAAGAACTAATTAAAGAATGGTGAATGAAGGAGTTCATTATCAAGGAGCCCTGCTCAATGGTTCTCATAATGATACCGCAATCTTGAATTAGCCATTGTATCGACATAATAGTTAGAAGACTATAGAATAAATCATGATTTGATTGATAGCTGAGGAGAAAGCTAGGCAAGAAGCTTCCAAGCAAGAAACTAGGGAAGAAAGGGCCATACAAGATGATGCAAATCATTTAGTCCCACTTGATGAGATGGAAATAAAGAGAAGAATAGAGGGAACAACCTCTATAATAGTATCTTCCTCACTATCAAGATCAAGAAAAAGATTTAGATTATTTGGAGCTGGTTGAAATTGGTGCTATCTTTCTACCAAAATTGCCTACAGGGACTACGTTTAATATTAGTAGTACCGTGATCTACTTATTGAACCTAAAAAATAGGGTGAAAGTGGGGTACGATTCTCAGGACTTCCTACTAATGATGCAAATATGCATGTGATGAACTTTGTGGGAATTTGCACTTCTTATAATATACTTGGAGTGAGTCAAAAGGCAGTTGGATTATGAGTATTCTCACTAATAGGAAATTCTATGTTGTGGTTGGTTAAGTTACCACATGGATTAATTACTACTTGGAATGAGCCGAAGACTTAGTTATTGGACATATTTTCCTACCTTTCAGATTGGTGCAGTTGAAAGGTAAGATTTATAATTGTAGGTAGTTACATTCAGTGGCACTATGAGATTTGGTTGAGGTTCAAGAAGAAGTTGCAAAATATTGTAAATCACAGGATGACTAGTAGAACCTTTCTTGAGATCTTCTTTAGAACCTTGAATTCAAACACCAAGGTTGTATCAGACACTATCACTGGTGCAACATTCACGAGTCTGAATTAGAAGCACACTTCTGAGATCCTAGTGAAAATTACAAAAACTAATCAAGGTTGACATACTCGAGATATGGACAAACCCATATGAACTTATGTAATTGGAGAATCCCTAAAGTAGAGACCATTAGATAAATCAGTAGCTCTAGAGTTGTATAGATAAGGACTGAGATTGGTTTGCTTACGAAGTAATTTGAATTAATGGGAGTAAAAAAGGTAAATGCAGTTGGTTTGCAAGATATGGTACCCATGTATAAATATTTGAATTCTAAGGAGGAAACAAAGTATCTAAATAGAGTGGTAGTGAGTTTTTGAGACAATAGCTAAGGGTCTAACCAAGATAATTAGAATTCTAGGTGAGGGAATCAAGGTCTGAACTATAATTGGAGATTAAAATTACAATAAGTTTGGGTATAAAGACAGGTTTAGGGATTCATATGGCGATTGGAGGAGAAATGATGACTACATTGAACAAAGTTTCCTTTATGTTCCACCTGGGGATAGTGATACTGGTTTGAACAATTTGAGAATAGAAGACATGATGCAAAAGTTGTGAAAGGGGTAGAGAAAATGGAAGATTACCTGAATAAGATTAAGCTGGATATTTTGGGGATGGATAATAAGGTTGAATAATGTGTTATAACCATAAAATAGCTTAAGAAATAGTTTGGTCAAATTTTTTCTACATTAAATCAGCATTAACAAGGTGCACTTCTAAGAAACACCATCCAAAAGATGAAGAATGATGGTCATTTCTTACCCATTACTATTAGGAGTAATAACATAACCACAAATCCACCTATGCTAGTGATCATTGATAATGAGGTAAAATTGATGATCATCAATGATGAGAAATTTGTTAAATCAGAAGACTTGGTTGCGAATGATAATGCACCTAAAAAGCCTCTAGTTGATAAATATGAGGCCAAGGAAATAAAAAGGATAGAGAACGAGGTCCCAAAAGTATTTACTCTCAATCTATAATCTCCTTCTCCTTTTAGATAAATACTAAAGAAGAAATCCTAAGAGGAAAAGTAACAAAAGTTTATTTCTATGCTGAAGGAGTTGACGGTGAATATCCCTTTAGTTGAGGTCCTTGAATAAATGCCAGGCTATGTGAAGTTTGTGAAGGATTTGGTGACTAAGAAGAGTACAATGAGTTTTGATCCTATTAACAATAGACACCATTGTAGTGCAATAACCTCTAGAACTTTGGTTGAGATCAAGGAAGAACATAGAGCATTCACGATTCCATGCACTATTTGGTGTTTTAACTTTTCATAAGATTTTTGTGATATGGGTTCTAGCATTAATTTGATGATGCTAGAAATTTACAGTTAATTGGGGTTAGGGTCACCCAAATCGACTTTAATGAGACTTATTAAGGAGGACTGTAGTATGAAGAAGTTAGTAGGAATCTTGTGTCATGTTCTTATATGGGTCACATCCCTTATCTTTCCATCTAAGTTTCTCATTCTTGACTGCGAGGTTAACTTTGAGGTTCCCATTATTTTGGGAAGAGCATTCCTTGTGACTAGGCATGTGTTGGTTGATATAGAGACTAGGCAGATGAAGTTTTAGTTGAATAATAAATAGTTTACCTTTAATGTATGACAGTTCATAAACCAACCAAAGGATATACATGTGCTCTCTACGATAGATACAGTTGACGAGGATAATTTGGTAGCTCCTATTGATGAGAGGCTTGGAGTCAAGGCTCTGGTAGAAATAATTATCAATTTTAAAGGTAATGATATTAAGGGTTATGATGAGATGGTAAGTGTACCTGATGGTAGGGGTTCACATAGTTATGCACCAAAGAAGTTAGATCTTGATTTGAAGAATAGAGGGACCTCACCAGCTCAACTGTCAATTAATGTGCCTCCAGTCTTGGACCTCAAAGCTCTTCCATCTCTTTATTTTTATATATATTTAGTAGAAAACAATACATTTTTGATTATTATTGAAGATAATTCGATAAACTAGCAAGTTGAGGCTTCGGTTTCTATTTTAAAAAGGTTCAAGAAGGCTATTAGATAGTTTATTACTGCTATCATTAGGATTTTTCCTTGGAATTTGCATGCACAAAATCCAACTTGAGTTAAATTATGTGCCTAATATTGAGCATCAATAGAGATTGAATCTACCAATGCAAGAGGTAGAGAAAGAAAATCATCAAGTGGTTGGATGCGGGTGGTTTATCTAATTTAAGATAGCAAGTGGGTGCACCTAGTCTAATGTGTGCCAAAAAGGGTGGAATCACCGTGGTTCCAAATGACAAGAATAATCTTATTCCTATGTGGCCAATTATTTGGTGGTGTATTTTCATGGACTATAGGAAGTTGAACGCATGGGATAAGAAGGATCATTTTTTGATGCCTTTCTGGATTAGATATTAGATCGTATTAATGGTAGAGGATGGTATTATTTTCTAGATGGTTATTTTGTTTGCAATTAGATTTATATTTCTCCCAAAGTTTAATGAACCTTCAGGTCATTTTCTGTATTTTCATACTTTTTCACCTTTTAGAGCTTTCATATAGCTTCCCTAATTCATTAGAGACTTGTTGGAACCGACAACTTAGTTATTGGGCAGCACGTTTGCTTTTAGATCTAATTCCCTATTTTGAAGCCTTCATTGGTAAGGATTGGACATAAGGAATTAAATTTAGGCTAATGATCTCGTATGCTAATTTGATAGTTCCATCTTCTTATAAATGTCGATTTTAGGCAAAAGGGCCTTTGGTTCAGGTCCCAAGGCACCCAGAATCATTTTGGGCTTTTGGATAAATTTTGGTAAAAGTTGCCCTTGGGTGTGGGGCCCATATTTTGTCGAAATGACTCTGGATATAAATTTTGATAGAACCATTAAGTCTAAAATATCTAATTTCATGAGGTAGCATAGTTTGTGTATGTTCACTAGATTCCAAACAAATCTTAAGGGGTCCATGGAAACTTGGCAAAAACCATGTTTCAGCTAGTGTAACTAATGTGTGAGCTAATGCTAACACATTTGAGGCTTTTAACTAACAATAATTGCAAAGTCTTAAGCAAATTTTGACATTTTTGATTGGTTTATGTTTGATTTTGTAGTTTAAGCTGATATGATAGAGAACCAACAAGAATGGAAACGAAGAAGTTGAAATCTGAAGACAAGTATGGCTGACGACATTTGTGATAAGTCATCAGCCCTGTGATAAGTTATCAAAGTCATAGTCAGCAGTAAATAGAGAATTGGCCTAAGTTGAAAGATATGATGACATTTTATGATAAGTTGTCAAGGGTCTGATAAGCTATCAAGAATGTCGTCAGCCTGAGGCAGCACAGGAGAACTGAAGCAGAGCTTTGATGACATTTTGTGATAGGTCGTCATGAAGTTGATAAGTTGTCAAGTTTGTCGTCAGCCTTAAACAAGAAGAGCTAAAGATGAAAAAAGAGGTGACGATATTTGTGATAAGTCGTCAGACTCCTGATAGGCTATAACAAATGTCGTCACCTAATCTGAGGGATTTTTGAATTCTATTATTTTGTTTTCATATTTAGGGTGAACTAGTTAAAGCTTTGTTTTAGGGTTTTCTAAGGATATCCGCACATTGAGTTTTGACTATACTTTTTGATATTTTTGTATTTCTAATTTCTTGGCTTGAAAAATAAAATACTTTGAAGAGATTATTATCATTATTCTGGGATTTTCCTTTGTGATCTAATCTGCGATTCACTAGTTATTCTTCTTCTTGTGGTAAGTTTAACCTACCAAGAATGAATACAACTTGTTGTTTTGATTTTAGCATCATGAGTGGATAAATTCCTTTTACCTGAATTATGGGATTTAGGGTTATGTCTTGATAAGGTGCTAAGTGTTCAAGATTCAAAAGATGGTAGGATTTCTTGATAATTCGAAGGTTTCAATTAACATCTATTGGTTGTATACAATAGATAACACCTGCTTTAGTTTTCTTGAGAAAGAAATCAAATATAGTGGGAAGTGAGTTATTAACAGGGACTTAGAAATACTTCGTTTAATAATCAGCGTTGTAACAAGGTTGGTTAACCTGAGGTAAAATCTAGGCAGTGAATATAAATTCCCTAAGTTCAAGAGGATTAGGTAATTAAATGCTTAAGTAGGACGAGAGACATTTAAGCATAACGTCGATAAAGGTAACTTGTTGTCCTACTTACTGTGAGAATCTTGAACCACCATTAGCATTTGTCAAGTAACGGAAGCCCTAGTGAACATAGTTCTGGTTTTCCAGAAACTCTTGATTACTAACACTGATTAAAGCGACCAACTATTACTTGTTAAACTAAAACCCCCCATTTCTGGGAACATCCAACTATCAGTTGATTGATTTGCAAATGACTTATGTTCACACCATATTCCCTGTGGGATTCGACCCCAACCTAGTTGGGTTTTATATTGACAACGATCGCTTACATTCTCATTGAGAGGTGTGTTTCAGTGTTATAAAAAATGGCACCGTCGCCGGGGAATACGGTTGTAAACTAAAGTTTGTGTGCGTAAATTGACTCTTAGTTAAGATTCCTAGTTTTACGTTTATTTGTTGTTTTTGTTTATTTGCAAGATCTTTATAGTGTATGCCAAGAACCAGAAGTTCCAGTGAACCATTATTACCACCTAATCCAGAACCTTAACGAATTAGAAGAATGGCGGAACAACAAGAGGCTGACAGACTGGCAGCCTTAGCTCGAGCTCAGGTAAATGTACAAAATATCGGGCAACAAACACGACATACAAACCCTGAGGACAAAGATTTGGGAGATGAGAAGTTGCTGAATCCTGGTAACCCAAGACATGCAGAGCAGATAGCTGCACTGGTACGACATAATGTTAATAGAATCATCCATTTTGAGAAAGACAAGAGTACCAGCCGATCCAGTATGATCTCAATGATGATGATGATGGACTGACGGAGAAGGTGCAACGGGTGTAATCATTCCTCCACCATTGGCACCTGGGTCTAAGTTCAACATTACAAGTACTATGATCTTTTGATAACCCAGGAGTCGGCCAAAATGCTATCCGGTTGAGAATGTTCCCGTTGTCTCTGTCTGGGGAGGCAACTTTGTAGCTAAATGAGATGATGATCGATTCTATAACCAACTGGAGGTAGTTAAAAGGAGCTTTCCTAGAAAGGTTCTTTCTGCCTTCCAGGAGGGTACAGTTGAGGGACGAGATAAGTAACTTTAGACAACTCCCGACTGAAGCCTTGCATGAAACATGGGAAAGATTCAAGAAGAAGTTGACACAGTGTCCAAACCACAACATGAAGGACATACACTTGATGGAGACTTTTTACAAAGATCTTAACTTTGTTACGAAGCCAATTATAGATAATGCTGCTGGTGGTTCGTTTGTTGATCTTACATTCCCAGAGGCTTTAGAGATGCTGGATACAATGACCAAATAGAGTCGGGCATGGCATAATAGAGACTTTGTGATAGCTAGCCCCACTGCTTCTACGGGTATTACTGCGGAACAGTGCAAAAGAGAAGAGGAGCGTGACCAATACATGGCTTACCTTAAAACTCAGATGGACTTGCTGATCAAGCATTTGCTATTAGGCAAGGTTAAAAAGGTGAAAGCTATGGTATCTCAGGATAGAAGTGATGCTAATACAAATAAAGAGAACAACTATATTAATAATCAAAGGGGTTTTCTAGGCAATATCCAAGGGAATCAAGGTCGGAACTTTTATGATAAACCTAGTTATAAAGATAGGGAGAAAGAAAATTGGAGGAATAATAATGACAGGAGCGGGCTATATGTTTCTCCTAGAAATCATGAGGCTGCTTCAACAAGTTCTAAAAAAATATCCATGGAGGTCATGATGGCTAAGTTATTGAAGGGAGTGGAGGCAATCAACTCTGGTGTGACCACCATCAAGACCGATCTGACATCCATAAGTCAGTTGGTGCACTCACACTCCACCGCAATCAAATAGTTAGAGCAACAGATAATCCAACTTTTCGCAGCATTCAACCAGAGAAAAAACGAAACGTTACCAAGTGATATGGTCCAGAATTTGTGGAATGATGGCTCATGCATGCCTATTACCACTAGGAGTGGTAAGATGTTACCTGGACCTTCTGTGGGCAAACCTGTTGTTAATGAGGTAGTTGTTGATGAACCAAAAGAAGGAGGCCCAATGGAGTCTGAGAAGCTGGATAATTCTGATGATGTTCTGGAGAAAAGTGAAGAGAAGGAGAAGGAGGTAGTGCTGAAAACTATCCCAAGACCACCACCTCTCTTTCCTTAATGATTGAAGAAGAAAACTGATGATGCAAAATTTAGAAAATTCATGGCAGTACTCAACCAATTGACAATAAATGTGCCTTTGGTTGAGGCATTTGAGCAAATGCCAAGATACGCGAAATTCATGAAGGACCTTGTGACTAAGAAAAGAGCGGTGAGCTACGAATTAGAGGGTAATCTTTATCATTGTAGTACTATTTCTACAAGGAACTTGGTGCAGAAGAAACCAGACCCAGGCGCATTCACTATTCCCTGCACAATTGGGACTATGGACTTTACCAAGGCATTATGTGATCTGGGAGTAAGCATAAATTTGATGCCATTGGCTTTTTATAGAAAGTTGGGTATGGGAAATCCCACACCCATGAACATGTGACTCGTGATGGCAGATAGGTCAGTAAAATGACCTGTTAGTATTTTGTAAGATGTGTTGGTGAAGGTGTCCAACTTTATATTCCCTAGAGACTTCATCATTATGGATTGCGAGGTGGACTTCGAGGTGCCCATAATCTTGGGTCGACCTTTCCTCACAACCGAAAGCATGTTGATTTATTTGAGAGCGAATGAGCTCTTATTCAGGATGAATGATGAAGTGGTACGGTTTGATATGTGTAAATCAATGAAGAAGCATAAATAAATAAGTGTGTTCTTAGTAGTTGATGTGTATTATGAGGATGAACAGGAGGTGTCAATAGCTGAGCAACTTTTTGTTGAACCTTTGGCCGCGGTTATGATGAATTTTGATAGTGAAGACATCAGGGAGTATGAAGAGACTGTTTGTGCTTTGGAGGTAAGGGGTTCATATCCTTATGCTCCTAAAAAGCTAGAACTTGACCTTTCTAATCGACCAACACCGCCAGCTAAGCTATCTATTGAGGAGCCACCAGTGTTGGAATCGAAAAAACTACCTAGGCACTTACGATACATGTTTTTAGGCAATGGGAACACGCTACCTGTTATTATTGCGGCTGATTTAGGTGAGCAACAGGTAAACATACTTATTTTAGTACTTCATATGCACAAGAGAGCTATTGGATGGACCATCACAGATATTATTGGCATTCCCCCTGACATCTGCACGCATTAAACTCAACTTGAGGAAGATTGTATTCTAACCATAGAGCATCAGTGCCGTCTTAACCCACCAATGTAAGAGGTAGTTAAGAAGGAGATTATTAAGTGGTTGGATGCAGGAGTGGTTTACCCTATTTCTGACAGCAAATGGGTGAGCCAAGTTCAATGCATGCCCAAAAAAGGGGGCATGACTGTGGTTGCAAATAAAGGGTATGAGTTGATTCCATCCAGGCCTCTGACTGGGTGGAAAGTTTGCATGGACTACCGCAAGCTTAATTCATGGACTTTGAAAGACCACTTCCCGATGCCCTTTATGGACCAAATGCTTGATCGATTAGCTGGAAGGGGGTGGTATTGTTTTTTGGATGGTTATTCCGAATACAACCAAATCTGTATTGCTCCTGAAGATCAAGAGAAGATGACATTCACATGTCCATATGACACCTTTGCATTTAAGAGGATACCATTTGGGCTATGCAATGCACCCTCCATTTTTCAATGGTGTATGATGTCTATCTTCTCAGATATGGTGGAGGACACCATAGAGGTATTCATGGATTATTTCTCTATAGTGGGAGATTCATTTGAGATGTGTTTGGAGAACCTGAGTATAGCCTTGCAATGATGTGTTGAATTCAATTTGGTGCTTAACTGGGAAAAATGCCATTTTATGGTAAAGAAGGGCATCATTCTCGGCCACAAAATTTCAGAAACAGGGATAGAAGTTGATCGAGCAAAAATAGAAGTTATTGAGAAACTGCCACCTCCCATTTCAGTGAAGGGAATGCGTAGTTTTCTTGGACATGCTGGCTTTTATCGGAGGTTTATAAAAGACCTCAAAGGTTGCAAGTCCACTTTGCAAGCTTTTGGAGAAAGAAGTGAAGTTTTCCTTTGATGATAATTGCTTGAAGGCATTTGAATGCCTTAAAAATAAGCTAGTTGAGGCCCCTATTGTTGTTGCACTAGATTGGTCAAAACCGTTTGAGATCAAATGTGATACAAACGGTGTTTCCCTTAGAGCTGTATTAGGACAAAAGAGGGATAACCTATTTTATTCTATATATTATGCCAGCAAAGCACTGAATGGAGCATAAAAGAATTACACCTCCACTGAGCAGGAAACTTTGGCTGTAGTGTATGCTTTTGAGAAGTTCAGAGCTTATCTTCTTGGGACCAAAGTGAGCAGACAATTAGTGACGAAATGGAAATAAATGATGCATTCCCTGATGAGGAGATTTTGGCGGCTGCTGTGGAACAATTGTCTTGGTATGCTGCTTATGCAAATTTTGTTGTGAGTGAGGTCATCCCAAAAAATCTTTCTTTCCATCAAAGAAAGAAATTCCTGCATGATGTGACTCATTACTTTTGGGATAAGCTGTATCTTTTTTGGTGATGTGCGGATAATATTATATGGAGATGCATGCCGAAAGTGGATGTATTGTGCATATTGGAAGAATGTCATGCTTCCCTAGTTGGAGGTGACCATACAGGTGACCAAATGGCTAGAAAGGTGTTGTAGAGTGGTTACTATTGGCCAACATTGTTCAAGGATGCCCACGAGTTTGTACTGAAATGTGACCAATGTTAGAGGCAAGGGTCAATCTCCAAAAAACATGAGATGCCTTTGACTAAGATGCTTGAAGTGGAATTATTTGATGTATGGGGCATCGATTTCATGGGCCCTTTTGTAAGCTCGTATGGGATGAAGTATATTTTAGTTTCCGTTGACTATGTATCAAAATGGGTCAAAACTATTTCCTTGTCTGATAATGAAGGAAATAGAGTTGTTGCTTTTCTTAAAAAGAATATCTTCTCTCGCTTTGGAGTACCACACATTATTATAAGTGATGGAGGATCTCATTTTTGCAACAAAGTGTTTTGAGCAGCTTTAGCAAAATATGGGGTGAAACAGCATAGGGTAGCCACTCCATATCACCCACAAACTAGTGGACAAGTGGAAGTGTCAAATCGAGAAATTAAAGCCATCCTAGCCAAAATAGTGAATGCTAGTTGGAAAGATTGGTCTCGAAATCTCGATGATGCCTTGTGGGCATATCGGACTGCTTTCAAGACACCCATTGGCATGTCACCATTTCAGCTTGTTTATGGAAAAGGTTTCCACCTACCAATAAAGCTGGAGCACAAGGCCTTGTGGGTACTCAAAAGGCTAAATTTTAGTTAGAAGGAGGCAACAGAGCTGAGACTAGAACAACTGAATGAGATGGATGAATTATATCTAAGGGCATATGAATGAGCGGATCTATATAAAGAAAAGATGAAAAAGTACCATGATTGGAGGATAGAGAAATGAGACTTCCAACAGGGTGACTTGGTGATTCTGTTCAATTCTAGACTTAAACTATTCCTAGGCAAGCTTAAATCCAAGTGGTCAGGCCCATTTAGAGTTAGTCAAGTCTACTAATTTGGAATAGTAGAACTTGAAAATGAAGATGGCAGCACCTTCAAGGTGAATGGGCAACACGTCAAGCTTTACATTGGTCTAAAAGAATCGATAACAAGTATCACTACTATCTGTCTTGATGAAGTCTGAAGTAATCGAGATACCTGGGTCATGCCGCGACGTTAAATCAGGCGCTGCATAGAAGGCAACCCATGACCCCCGGGATTAATCCATTCCAGGTATACTCTAACCCTTAGTTCAGATTTTCTTTGATTTTAAGTTGAAGGTGTAGAGTAAATTGTTGTTGTAAAATTTTGTAGCCGATTAGGAGAAATACTTGTACTTGAGGCAGTTGAATTATTTTGTGATTTTTGTACACCTTTTCAAGTGGGCTACTCCTTTAACTGTGTGATTTGCATTCAAGTGTGACCACTGTGCATCTTTGTATGACATTAGTTCTAGTAACATAATAATATTACTAAACAATTTCATGAACTGAATGAGTCATAGCTTGTGATATACGTGTGTGTCATGTGTGTGTAAGGAACTAGTTAGTTCCCTTTGTATGTTGAAGCCAGAACTTTCCCGGTTAGTCTTACCTAGGTTGAAGGATAGGGGTTAGGAAAGGATCATAGGTCGTTTTGATTTTAGCTCACTTTAAGCCTAAATGACCTTCCCTATGTGTATAATATCCCTTGATCCCTGTTTTGAGCCTAATTAGCCTATTTCTTTGTATGACACCTGCCACCTTCCCATTTAAGTCACAATGAACCTATTTTTTCCCTGGTCCTCCATGGATACTATGCACCTTAACTTAGGCAAATGTCCTAAGTTGAGGGTGGCTATCATAGGGGTGCGTGATATAGAGTGAGTATGAATAAAGGTAGCATAAAAAAGAATAAAAAGCTGGGTGCAGAGGAAAAGAGCAAGAAAAAGAAAAATTGTGAAAAAGATTAAGTAATTTAGAAAAGAATGCACCCATCCTAAATAAGTGTGATCAAGAAAAGAGAAGAGCGGAAAAGGCTAATGAGTGAAACCCCAAAAAGCTATTGTAGTGTCAAGAAGGCTTAGTCACTTTAAATACCATCGAGTATCATACCAGCCTCTAGCCTACATTACAAGCCTAAGAGAAGTCCTAGAGTGATCCTAGCTGACCTATCTGAAGATCTGGGTAATGAATATAAGGGCAAACCTATGGTACTTGGCATACACTGATTGGAACTTTGTTATGAGAGTGAGTGTTTGATTATCCCCATGGTTACATATATAATTCCTGATATGAGATGAGGGGGATGTCTTTGCTGCGAGGGCACACTAGTTACATTACTTGTTACTGACTTGTTCGGGTAGTGTAATAATGGTATATGCATGGTTGCTATAATTGAATTAATGCCATATCTTGATTCCTATGTTTTGAATTGGTGTTCTTCATTGTTTTTTGAATTGAGTGTACTTGGAGATGGTGAAAGTGTTTTGAGATAATGTGGATGATTGACTGCCAAATGTGACTTGTATTCTCTTAGTCGTGTTGAGTTGCTTGAGGACAAGAAATTATTTTAAGTTGAGGGTGTTGATGTGTGATATAATGATAACATATTTGAGGGTTTTAACTAAGAATACTTGCAAAGTCTTAAGGAACTTTTGTCATTTTTGATTGGTTTATGTTTGATTTTTCAGTTTAAGCTGATATGATAGAGAACCAACAAGAATGGAAGCAAAGAAGTTGAAATCTGAAGAAATCTGAAGACAAGTGTGGCTGACGACATTTGTGATAAGTCGTCATCCCTATGATAAGTTATCAAAGTCATCGTCAGCAGTAAATAGAGAATTAGCCTAAGTTGAAAGATATGACGACATTTTGTGATAAGTCGCCAAGGGTCTGATAAGTTTTCAAGAATGTCGTCAGCCTGAGGCAGCACAAGAGAACTAAAGTTGAGCTTTGACGACATTTTATGATAGGCCGTCATGAAGTTGATAAGTTGTCAAGTTTGTCATCAGCCTTAAATAGAAAAATCCAAAGATGAAGAAGGAGCTGACGACATTTGTGATAAGTCGTCAGCCTCCTGATAGGCTATAACAAATGTCGTCACCTAATCCGAGGGATTTCTGAATTCTATTATTTTGTTTCCACAACTAGGGTGAACTATTTAAAGCTTTATTTTAGGGTTTTCTAAGGATATCCTCACATTGAGTTTTGACAATACTTTTTGATATTTTTCTCTCTCTAATTTTTTGGCTTGAGAAAGTAAATACTTTGAAGAGATTATTATCATTATTCTAGGATTTTCCTTTGTGATCTAATCTGCGATTCACTATTTATTCTTCTTCTTATGGTAAGTTTAACCTTCCAAGCATGAATACAACTTGTTGTTTTGATTTTAGCATTAGGAGTGTTTAAATTCCATTAACCTGAATTATGGGATATAGGGTTAGGCCTTGATAAGGCGCTAAGTGTTCAAGATTCAAAAGGTGGTAGGATTTCTTGATAATTCTGAGGTTTTAATTAATGTCTGTTGGTTGCAAACAATAGATAACACCTGCTTTGGTTTGCTTAAGAAAGAAATCAAATATAGTGGGAAGTGAGTTATCGACAGGGACTTGGAAATACTCCGTTTAATAATCAGCGCTGTAACAAGGTTGGTTAACCTGAGGTAAAATCTGGGCATTGAATATAAATTCCCTAAGTCCGAGAGGATTAGGTAATTAAATGCTTAAGTAGGTCGAGATACATTTAAGCATAATGTCGATAAAGATAACTTGTTGTCCTACCTACCCTGAGAATCTTGAACCACCGTTAGCATCTGTCAAGTACCGGAAGCCCTAGTGAACATAATTTTGTTTTTTCAAAAACTCTTGATTATGAACACTGATTAAAGCAACCAATAATTACTTGATAAATTAAAAACGCCGCATTTCTGGGAACTTCCAACTATCAGTTGATTGATTTACAAAAGACTTACGTTCACACCATATTCCCTGTGGGATTCGATCCCAACCTAGATGGGTTTTATATTGACAAAAATTGCTTACATTCTCATTGAGAGGTGTAGTTTGAGCGTTATCAGTAACCCCTTAAGTGAACTTTTGATCACTTTAGCAGTGGTCTCTTTAGTGGCCAAAGGGTTACTTTAGAGTCTAGGACTATTCTCCGCCCCATTATTAAAGTGGAGGCCTGACTATTTTAGTGGATATCTCTTAATTGATGTGTTGTCCTCTAAAGTGGAGATCATCTAGGCATAAGTGTCACTTAGCGATCATGTGCCACTTTATTTATCAAGTGATCTCTTAAGCGGTAGCTACATGGGCACTTATTTTAGTCCTCACTAATGTTTCTCCCATTTGTCTCATGTGCCAAGAGCTTTAAACCCCTACAGAGCTTAGAAAATTACCATATTGATCCTTGGGTGATCGTGGGGTATTAGTGATCTCGGGAAATTTGTTTCATCATCTTAATCCTTGTAAGCTTCCATATAATTCCTGATTTAATTCTTTGATTTAGTCCTAAATCCCTAGTTTCTTGATGGGCTGATTTTGGTATCATTTGAGCATGGAATTTACCCATTCTTTAGGGTAAATGACCCTTGAGCATTGAGGTTCGCATTGACATTTTCAAAGTTATGATTTCACTAGGTGTCCCTACATGGAATTTTGACTCAATTTTGGATCCGAAGTATTAAAATGTAATATAGGTATCATTATTCTTATATTAATGTGTATATAACTATTTTGGTAGTGTGGCTTCATGCAGAGGCTTCTTGGAAGGGAAAATATCTCATTCAATGAAACTTATCGGGCATTCTTCATCATAAAAGTAGGCTAGGCTTACTCCCATCTTAGATTGGGCTTTATTATGGTATTGGCATGATATTATTCTAGCTTTGGGTAGGGAAGTATGAATTAATAGCATAGCTAACAATATTTAGATTATTTAGCCGGTTAGTGAGCCGTGATTAGATAAATTGGACCTAACTACCCATTTATTGGATTGATTTGCTACCTTAGGACTTAATAAGACTTATTTAGCACCTTGTGGTAAGGTTTTGGAGCTTTAGTATAGTTTGGGGTAGAAATTTCCTTAGATGAACTTTCAAGGTTAGAGTGGGTTCCTCCATCCCACTTTAAGTCAAGATGATAATTAGCTCCTTGTAGACTTAAGAGGCCTTCTTTCGTCATCCTATTTACATTATTGAGCTCGAGGATGATTTTTACATTTTTTTGCTTGACTAGGCTAGGGACAAGGGTTCATTTTAAGACCAGTTCGAGTCTAACAATTATAATATTTAGACTATAGTTATCAATATTTACTTTGATATTATTTACTTGGTTGTTTTATTTTAATATTTGAATCACTATTCTAGGTTATCCCTTTTCCCCGATTTTAGTTATTATCTCGTATGTTGTTCTATTATATTATTATTTAGCTAAGTTGATGGATGATGCCTATTGAGTACCCATTGTTTTGGTACTCATACTACACTTCTACATCTTTTTCTAATACAGATTCATGTACTAGCTATCACCGTTGATGCCTGTATTAGTATTGGTCGGAGTTTAGAGATAGGGTGAGTATTCGAAGCCATAGCTGACTTTCTCTCCTTCTTCTATTTTTGGATGGTCTTTCTATTCAAGACTATTGTACCTTTGATACTCATAGTACTCTTATTATTTTGCTACAGTCTCTTGTACCAACCGTAATAGGTCGTGGGATATTTCTACTATTTTTCTTATTTATCTTCAGTCGTGTTATCATCCTTATATTCTATGGCTTGTAATCCAATTACTTGACTAAATTTTGGTACTTGCCTTATTTTTCACCTACTAGCCCATTACTTATTGTTCTGGATATGGTTTGGCTTACCAACTGGTGTGTTAAAGTAGGTGTCATCATGACTCACGAAATTAGGTTGTGATAAATTGGTCTTAGAGCTAGGTTTACTAGTATTGTTAGTACAAGAGTAAGTTTCTAGTAGAGTCCTACAGATCAGCACGATAACATCCATTTTTTTCTTTAGGAGAATATAGGACATTCTTAGAAGAACTTCACTTTATTCATTTATTTTGTGTTACGAGCTTGAGTCGGTTTCTAAAATCCACCTTATTTTACTCTTTCGCAGATGGATAGGACGTGAACTACTCCTAATAGAGATAAGGACCCCGAGTCCACAACTAGGGAACCTATTGGATGTTGTGGCTGACCTAGAGGTCGGTTGCAGGCTATAGTTGCAGCCCTAGCTAAAGATATAGATAGGGATCATTCAACAGGTCCTATTCTTTCTCCCACACCTGAGATTCCTCCAACCCAGCTTGTGGTGGGATATGGGTTATCCCAAGATCTACCAGGGTTTGTTTCTTCGTCGTTGCTTAAAAAAAGAATAAAAAGTAATTTTTTCTCGACTTCAAGTGTAATACGCGCAAGTGAGTGGTAATGTAGAGTAGGGTTTCCCTTTTGAATATTTAAATGTGAGAGGAAAAGTTTGAATTGCAGTAGGAAGTTGTAACTAATCAATTTATGGGTCAAAGGATTAAGTTTAGGGTTTAAATAGTGTGGGTGACCCGATCTGGGTTAGGTTATAAGGGACCGACCTATTACTTTTAAAAAATTTAGCCTAGGCTTTAGACCCTCCCTACACCCTTACTTATGGGATGTAGGTAGTACCTACGAGACCATAGATAGGGATTGTTGGTGGTTCCTTCAACCCCCTTTTGGTTTTGATTTCTATGACCCAACCTATGGGGTCGTAGGTTATACCTATAAGGCTCTAGGTAGGAGTCGTAGGTTGAAGTTCAGACACCCAAATTTTGCCTACGATTCCCACAATTCAACTTACATGTCGTAGGTTGGACCTATGATCCGTAAGTTGAGTCATAGGTCAACTTACCTGGACTTGTATAAAGTTTTCCAATTTTTTACCATTCTCCCGTTATTTCTCCATGCTTTCTAAACTACAAAACCAAAACAATGTGAATGCTAAAACCTTGGGTTGCCTCCTAAGCTACACTTGATTTAATATCGCGACACGACATCACTATGTTGGGTACTCAGACTTCACCAACAAGCCCATGGGTTTCCTCCCATGAAGCACCTAATTTAATGTCCTAGGAAGACTCAGCTAACTTGGCTACTCAGACTTTGCCAAGGATAACATTCTCACACACTGTTAACTCCTCTATGCATCCTATGTAATGCTTAACGCGATGTCCGTTCACCTTGAATGGGGATTCCCCCTCTCACTGTAGATCAATTGCACCATGTGGAGATACTCTTACCACGGTGAATGGTCCATACCACATAGACTTCAACTTTCTAGGAAAAAAACAAAGTCTTGAATTATACAACAAGACCACACCACCGGGTTAGAATACTTTCTTCTCAATTTGCTCTTCATGATACAATTTCATATTCTCCTTATACAAGGCTGAACTTTCATAAGCACAGAGGCAAAACTAGTCAAACTAATTCATCTTATCCAATCTCAAGTTTGTGAAATCACTCCACTCAAAGTTTAGCTTCTTCAATGCCCATGGTGCCTTATGCTCAAGTTTAACCAACAAGTGGCATGCCTTTTCGTACACAAGCTAATAAGGTGAGGCTTCTATGAGAGTTTTGTAAGATGTTCGGTAGGCACATAGTGCATCATCTAACTTTCTCGACTAGTCAGTCCGGTTGGTATTCATAGACTTTGCTAAAATGATTTGATCTCTCGATTGGAGACCTCAGCTTGCCAACTTGTTTGTGGATGGAAAGGTGTTGCCACCTTATTTTTCACTCTATTTTTCTATAGTAGGGTTTTGAACATAAGATTGCAAAATAGGACCCACCATTATTGATGATAGCTCATGGAGTACCAAACCAAGAGAATATTTTCTTTAAGGATGCTATGACACTCTGACCTTCATTATTGGAAACCATAACTACTTCCACCCACTTAGACACATAGCGGACTGCCACTCAGTTGTACTTCATACCATGTGAAATCACGAATGAACCCATGAAATCAATACCCCACACATCAAATAATTCAAGCTCAAGAATAAGTGTCATGGGAATCTCATGCTTCCGTGAGATACTACCCTACCTCTGGCATTAGTCACATTTCCGAGAGTAGTCATGTGCATCTTTATAGATCATCTGCCAATAGTAACCATACTGTAGAATCTTGTGGGCCAAACCAGTACCTCTATGGTGACCCCCAACTGGAGACGAATGACAGTCCTCCAGAATACTCATCATCTCTACTTTGGAAATACACTTACGAATCACACCATCCACATACACCTAAAATAAATAAGGCTCATCCCAAAAAAACTTTCATACCTCATGCATAAATCATTTTCGTTGCTAAAATGACATGTCTTCTGGGATCGGGTCACTTGCCAAATAATTGTCAAAGTCAACAAACCAAGAGATTAAGTTGTCATGACCCAATTTCTCAGGTCATGATGATGCCTACTATAACCCACTAGTAGGAAAGCCAACTCGTAGTCCGAAACTACTAGTAACGGACTACCAAAAGAAATTGAGGAGAATGCAGAATAAATCCAGTAAAAAGGGTAAAATAGATAAGACAATCCTAAAACCTGGTGAAATCAATACAAGAGCTTCTAACATAATAAGATTACAAAGTGAAGTGCAAATGAATATAATGATACAACCTATCTCTGAATACAATGTAGAGACTAGTCTAGTACATAAGATGGAGGAAACTAATACTCTGAATGCCAGGATCTCACCCTACCTCTCCGAACTATAACTGCTCCACACGACATGCACAACAACGACGATAACCCATACTATGATCTGCTGGTTGCTGAAGTATAATATGGGTACCAAACACGTGGAACTCAGTGGAAAAATGCTGATTGAGCTCCAAAGATAATGTAAATATACATAACATATAAGCAGAAACGTAAACTACACCCAAATACCCAACAACTGCATAACCAAGAAAATGAGATAATATGACTAAAGTATCCTATTTATATCCAAGAAACTAACATAATAAGGCTAAGGAGGTATTAAGGATGAACTAACCCATTACAGCCATACCCAGGAACCTCAACACTATATCGTATATCACTGGACAACATACGAGTAAAGGGTGAAAAGAGAATATATAATAGTATAAAAGGCCAAGAAATAAGTATACATATATATACACATACTTCTATATATAATATATATATATATATATATATAAGTATGTATACATATATAGGCCAACTCAAGGCACAATCTAAGTCATCATACTAGCATCATAAGGCCTCAAAATCATAGTAAAAACTAGTACTACCATAATCAGGGTCACTAATCCATACACCTAATCATGAAACAATTATCCATAGTAAAGCAACCATAAAGGAAGGAATTTGAAGCATACCTCAAATCTTAATACTAAATTATAAGCCAAACTGTCAAGGACTATCCATAATAGTGATAACAATTATATCAATAACAATAAAAGTACAAGCAAACGGCTAATGCGGACATATAATACCCAACCGAGCCTTTCAAAAATCCCCACTACCATAGGCTTAGAAGGTTTAATCAACACTAAAACAAATAACATTATGAGCCTATAATTATGCAACCACCCATAAGTCTGATAGATACAAGCTCCATGCAATATACTGTGCAGCCCCCATAAGTCTGATAGATACATACACATACTGATGATAGGCAATGAGCATACAAGAGTAGATGTCAAGACATAATCCATAATACCATAACTGATCAAATACCATGCAATAACATATTGTATATACCTTCTCCAGCTCAACAACTTGCAAAGGTAGGACCTACGGTGACCACCCTTCTCCAGCACAATAACTCATAGATAAAGGGGTTTCTAAGGGGTTCGAGAGTACCCATATACACTGACCTGGTACCAATCATGGATTTCAATCACCATTAACATCATCAATATCATCAAGATCATCAACACCATCAACATCATCAATATCATCAATGCCATCAACCTTCTCCGTCCCGTACCAGAGAGGTGCATATACATAGGTATAATAAATGCACGAACTCTAAATCATTGCTAAAAAGAGTGTAAATCTATAAATCCATCGATCGGGAAAACTCTGAGACTAAATAATCATAATGGTGTAGAAAGGGTTAGTAATCTCTCACAACCAAAGTAAATAATAGTAACAAAAATCATGGACCAAAATCTGCCTTGGTCAAAATTTTAAAACACCATTTTCAATCTCAATGCACATAAGTAATTCATTAAGATGGTACGATTCCCGTTATGAAGAAATTCATTTTTAAAGTAAAAAGTGGGCTTTAATCCCTTTGTAGAAAAAATAGTAGTAAAATCATATTTTGGTTGGAATTATACCATTTACCATTTTAGTGATCATGAATGTACCGAATCTATGCATGCCATCACTAGTATTCAAACAATGAGATCATAAGCATCAATACATTTACAACTACTCCTACGTCCTTTACAAAGATAAACTATTCCATGAAATCCAACCAATATCATAACACGACCTTGGGCCCAATAAATATACATGACATAACCATAACATCATAATCTGGAAGAGCCATCACAATCAAAGAAGTATCATATTACATCATGCTAAAGGTTCATAAGACTCAAATATACCTAATATGTTGACAACCTATGATAATAGGATCCTAGATTCATTATACTTATTTCACCTTAAGGGCAATCCACCCATCTAATCCCCAAACTTTAAAATTCTAGACTAGGTCACGATATTCTACCCAAAATCAATCTTAACATTCTTATTTCACATGGAATATATAAAATACACTATCTCATAAAGAAGAGTAGACAAAATCTTACCTCGATGCCGAACTGTAAATCCTTGAATAATCCACAAAATGTCTGTCTTTACTCCACGACCCCAAAATGTCATCACGCTATCAAAATCATAATCTACACGTCATTTGGAGTCAATAAGACCCATATTTCCATATAACGGGCTGGGTCAAATGTCAAGTCAAGAACTAGTCCGTAGGTCCTGCAAACAAAATTCAAAATTAAACCCGTCACGAGGTCCCTCGAAGGATATGGAATGTGTGCTCAAAAGTTAGGCACAAAGGGAACACAAATCGAATCTCTAATCAACCCTAAAATTTTAGGAATTTAAATCCCTTTTTATAAGAATTTACCATAAATTTGGATGGAAATCAAAGGGATCAATGGGAAATGAAAAAAAAAGATTAACCTAGCTTACCTTAGCTTAATTAGATGATTACCCACTTTTTCACCCTTTGTGAGCTCTCAAATTGATGTAAAAATTGTGGAGAATAATGGAAAAATGGGTGGAAAAAGAGGATAAAATATGGGATCAGGAGTCGCTATCGCGACTCTGATTCATGAACGCGATTTGGAAAGCATAAAATGTATTTTGTGATCGCGATAGCGACCTGCCAAGGCATAAATTGCATCTCGCTATCGTGATTTATGACCATAGAGAATGCAATATGACAAGGCATAAATCTCATGTTGCAATCATGTTTGACCTTTCACGAATATGGTCACACCAGTGACCTGATTCACCAAATTTTGCTAATATGCTACCATAGCAAATTCGATGTTCCTGACTCAATGGAACCTTCAAAACTATCATCTGAGATTGTTTTCACTAAATATGGGGCCCATACCTATAGTTTTATTTTTCTCATAATTCACCTAATAGCCCAAAATAAGTCTGGAAGCATTGGGACCTCAATCAAAGATCCCCCTAGCCTAAAATCAATATTTCGGAGCTGATAGAGCTGTAAGAATTCCAAACAGAGGTCATCTAGGAGGAGTTTTGGTCCGAGACCAAATCCTAAACATAAAAAGCTCCAATATAAGAAAATGAGCCTAAAATCCAAAAAAACTTTTCGATCACCAAATCAACAGTTTCGACAATCATAAATGACCTGTAGCCATTGTGAAAAAGCTCAAAATACTGGATGCATAATTGAGGAAATGACCAGCAGGGTTATTACATAAGTCTTTCAATATTGCCAAGATGTGTTCATCTGGAATAGTATCAACAATCTCAAGCTCATCCCTTGATTTAAGCTTCGCCTCCTCTTCTAGGTGGGATAGATGGTCTGCAATTCAATTTTCATTGTACTTCTGGTCCTTAACCTCAAAGTCAAACTATATCAATAATAACACCTATCGAATCAATCTAGGCTTAGCATCCTTCTTCACCCTGAGGTTCCTAGGAGTTGCATGGCCGTGTACACAATAACTTTGGTTCAAATCAAATAGGACCGAAACTTCTCTAAAGAAAACACCATCCCAAGAAATTCCTGTTTAGTAACCATATATTTTTCTATGTGGCATTGAGTGCTTTTCTGTGATAATAAATGGGATGAAGCACCTTCTTGTGTCTTTGTCCAAGAATAGCTTCTAAGGCCGCACCACTAGTGTCACACATCACCTCAAATGGAGAGGTCCAATCACGAGACATAATGATAGGAGCAAAAATCAACCTCTTTTTAAAGAACCCAAAAGCCTTGAGAAAAGAATCATCAAACACAAACTTTACCTCTTTCTCTAATAGTTTGAACAATGGATTTGGAATCTTAGAGAAGTCCTTAATGAATCGCCTATAAAAACCTGCATGGCCCATGAAACTCTAAATACCTTTCACAGAAATTGGAGGGAGCAATTTTTCAATCACCTCTGTTTTATCCCTATCAACCTCTATCCCTTACTTTGAAATTTTGTGCCTAAGACATATCCCCTCTTTAACTATGAAGTGACACTTCTCCAAGTTCTAAGACATGTTGCACTCCTCACATCTTTGTAGTGCATTGGCCAAGTTTTCCAAATAGTCATTAAACTAGTTACCCACAAAAGAGAAATCATCTATGAAGACCTATATAGTGTCTTCCACGATATAAAAAAAGATATACATCATGCAATACTAAAAGGTAGCGGGAGCATTACAAATATTGAAAGGCATTCTCTTGAATGCAAAAGTACCATATGTACAAGTAAAAGTAGTTTACTCTTGGTCTCGAGGATAAGAAGTAATCTTATTATACCCTAAATAACCATAAAAAAATAATACCATCCTCTACCTGTAAGACGGTCTGACATCTGGTCCATGAATGACATAGGAAAGTGATCCTTCTTCAACCAAGTATTTAACTTTCAATGATCTATGCAAACTCTCCATCTCGTGACAAGTCTCATGGGAACTAACTTGTTATTTTCATTAGGGACCAAAGTGATCCCACCCTTCTTTAGTACACATTAAATGAGGCTCATCCCTTTGCTGTCGATAATAGGATAAATCACACCTGCATTTAACCACTTAATAATCTACTTCTTCACTACCTTTTACATATGTGGATTTATATGACATTGATGCTCAATGATAGGCATACACTCTGGTTCAAGCTTGAATCTTATGAGTGCAAATTCCAAGTGGGATCCTGACAATATCAATAATCGTCCAACCAATAACCCATTTAAACCTTTGAAACACCAAAATTAGGGCCTCAAATCACGAATACAACAAATCTACTACAATAAAAATGGAAAAGGTATTGTTGGTCCCCAAAAATGCATAATGCAAATAAGAGGGGAGCACATTCAATTCCAAAATTGGTGGCTACTCAATAGATGGACGAGCTGGCGGGGTTGTTATATTCTTCAAATGAAGATCCAACTTCTTTGGTGCATAAGAATAAGAACCAACACTAACAAGTGCACTCACCATCTTATTATACTCATCGATATCATCACTATCAAAATTTATGATCACTACCGCCAATGGCTCACCACCATGTCTCTTATCAATGGGCGTAACCAATGCATCTTCATATACAGTGTCTATCATAGTAACTACCCATATATATTTTGGCTGCCTCATTGAATGACATAAATAGAAGGTGCCTTGTTTTTCATTAGGCCTAATTTTTATCTATCCCATCTCCATGTCAACTAATGCCCTACTCATGGATAGAAAGGGACTTTCCTAGATGATAGGGACATCAAAATATACCTCACAATGGAGAATTACAAATTCAGTTTGGAATATAAATAAAGCTACCTTCACCAACATATCACACAGTATACCAACCGACTTCTTTACAGTATGATCAGCCATTAATGGTCTTATTGAGATCGGATTAGGTGACCCCAACCCCAACAACTTCTTTATAACTAGCGGCATCAGATTAATACTAGATCCTAGATTACATAATGCTTATGCAAAATTTAAGGACCCAATAGTATAAAGAATAGTGAAAGATCCGAGATACTCCTTTTTCAGAACCAAAGATTGTGAGGCAAGAGAACTACAATGGTTCATATTATTAGTGAGCTCAAAACTCGCCTTCTGCTTTTTAGTCACTAAATCATTCATGAACTTGGCATAACCAGGAATTTGCTCCAAAGCTTATATAAGAGGGACATTCACCGATAATTATTTCAATATCAACATAAATTTCTAATACATCCCCTTTTCTCATTTCTTTTTCAACCTTTGAGGAAAAGGTGGGGGAGGTTAAAGAATATGTTTTGATACTGGTTCAAACCCCATACCCTTTTCTTTATCCTTATCAAATCATTTCTCTACACTCTTTGATTTCAACAACATCTCACCATTAGTCATCAATTTTTTAGTTTCAACTTTGGGTACATCATCAATATCCAAAGCATTATTCCTTACCTCATCAACCATAGTCATAGGTGGATTAATAGTAGTGTTGATAACTAGAAAGTGACTGTCGTTCTTTGAATTCTGAATGGTATAACTTAGAAGAGTACTTGGTTGATGCTGATTCAATGTAGCTGACATCTACCCAAACTGCTTAATCGTGGTAGCATGAGATTCTACATTTTGGGTCAATCCTGATATGTCTATCTTGATCTCCTTAAGGCAACTCTCTTGGTTCTCTGAACCCTTAACTAGCTTAGCCAGGAATGCTTCTATTCTTAAATCTTTATCATGATTCCCCAACAAAACATAAAGACCACTCTTCTCCTTGTTATCATACTTTTTCCGCCAATCACTATCATGCTCTCTACTCATGTCCTTATACCTATATTTGTAGTAGTTTTGACGTTGATTCCCTTGCCTCGAGTTTAAGTTCCTTGATTAGATCCTTTACCCTTGGCTCAAAAACCCACTATTTCTCTATTTAAGTACTTTGCTTCCTCCCTAAAATTAGACTCATTATGCCTAGAAGATTTACCTCATGGTCCCACTACCTTTTCCTTTTTTACTTTGATAGTTGAAAATTGCTTGGTAAGCAACCAAATAAAAGTCCCCAGCTATGTTACCTCTTAAGATACAATCTCATATAGGGCTCTATACTCATTGGAAACACTAATAACATAAGTACCGACTAAACTTTTCACCTCCTAAGTATGCCACACTCTATTAGTTTTAGTGATTTCTTATAAGATATTTGCAGCTTGATGATGTTTCCCAAAGCTACACCTCCAAATAAGGCTAAAGAAGTCAAAGAAAAATATAGTAACCAAACAAGGTTGGGGTCGAATCCCAAGGGAACACATGGAGTTGTATCTCTTATTTGCCGAAATCAACGAGCAGTGCAGAAAATAAATGGGGGATTTGTAGTTATAAATAGTCAACAACAATAGAATTCAACTTTAATTATAATCAATTGAAGACGAAAACTAGGACTTTGTTCCCCTTCCTTCTCAACTCAGTAGGTTTATCATGCTTTGTTGAACCAACCCAATATCTTGCATGTATAATCTGATAAGTTATGTACCATCAACTGACTTGTGGACTCATTGATGGATTTTACCCTTTACCTTTTTAATCTTAAGATGTCTCATTACTTACCCTTATCCTTGATCCAGCTATTAATTTTTGAGTCTCAAGTTATTAGATGAAAGATAGCCATCTTAAGTAGATGATTCTGATTAGCCTAAATTGATAATAAATATTAAAATTACTGTTGTGATTATCTTTTCCTAATCCCTACTCCTCTTGTGACGTAAGTAGTGATATACTAGGAGGGATACTAATGTTTGCAACCACTATGAAATCTATTAAACTGAATATAACCATAATACATGCAAGAATATTAGTTTAGAACAACTTAGCACTTCCTGTACTTTGTCCATCCACCAGGGTTCCCACAACCCTTGATAAGCAATTTAGCCGTATATTATTTTGAAATGATCAACGAAATTCATAAATAAAAGAATTTAACAATATCACAATGATCAACAAATAAAACCCAATGTATTCAACTGAATTATCAACCAAAATAAAGAACAAAGTAATCCCATGATCAAAATTGGAACTTAGAATTAGATATATATTTGTAAGTATCAAGAGTGTGTAAACGAACTAAAAAATGTCAAAAGGGTATGTATTGAGTACAAGGAAACCCTAGGAAACCATTCAGGAACAAAAGAGAAAATCAAGATTTGTAGACACTTATTGGGCCACCTACGGGTCGTATATGGCACCTACAGGCCATATGTGGCACCTACGTCTGTAGGTAGTCCTATATAGGTGCCTCTAGTTCATATTCATTTGAGTACTTCTTTGGATTTTACTATTCTACAACGTACTCTGTCATCTACAGACTGTAGGTGGCAGTTACGGGCCGTAGGTAACCTCCGTAAGTAGTAGGGTCTTCTTTTCTCAACATCTGAGCCTTTGTTTCTCAAGTTCTGACACATAATCTGGAACCTATACTTTGTAGGTAGTACATATGGGCCATAGGTGCCTACTTCAGTGGTCCAAAACTTCAACTTTCACCCCTTTTCTCTAGAATAGTTCCAAAACATGATTTCCTATAAAAAATAATACAAAACACATTATATCTAACAAAAAGGACTAAGTTACTTGCATATTTTCATTGTTTTAAGCATCAAAAGTTCTATGAATCCATAGAAAATAAACACCCTCAACTTAGAATGTTTGTATGTACTCGGGAAACACAATACAATAAAACAAACACCAATGCTTAACTAGGAGACACACAAGCTATCTACGACAGTCAATCATCACTTTTAAGCTCAAGAATATTACCCCTTTTTATTTAAATAATTCCAAACCAACTATGTGTATTCATGAATAACAATAATGTGACACAAGGAAATCAAGATATGTTATTACATTAGCAACAAAAAACCATGCTTATGTACAAGTTACACTTCCCAAACAAATAAGCAACTAGAAATACAACCCATATGCCCTCATAATTAAAAAGTCCCACTCACTCATATAAAATCATTTATGTCAATGCAGGGATGGTCAAGATACACTCATACTCACAAGAGAAGTTCTGCCAATGTGAATCAAATATCATAGGCTTGACCTTATTTTCTTTACCTTAGCTTTCAGACAGTCAGGTTAGGATCACTATACGACTTTATTCAGGTTGTAATGTAGGCTTGGGGGATGGTCTAGTACATATAGATATTTTAAGTGAATAAGCCTCATTGGCACTAAACTTACTTTGGGATCTACTTATCAACCAATTTATTTTTTATTCCACCCTTGTTTCTCCCCTTTTATTATTTTATTTCACATCCAAGTTGGGTGTGGTTTCTTTAATTATTTCTTTTGCTATTTTTCATAATTTTTATTTTATTTTCTCTCTCTATTTTCTACCACACCTAACCTACTCTTTTTTCTCTTTTTTTACTCTTTTCATACCCACTTCACACTATGCAACCCTATGATAGCCACCCTCAACTTTCAAATTCAATACAGTAAGGGAACTAAGTAGTATCTTACACACACATGGAATAGGGTCACATTAGAAGCTACTACCTATCTAGTTCATGCACAAGTTAGCTATGATTCTCATGTCCCTAATCCTAATTCCATAGAAAGATCTACAACGATCACATATATATACATATCACACAACTAAAAATAATTTTTTCGGAGGGGGTATCCTTTTATCTAAGAAATTAACAAAAAAATATGTCAACTACCCTAGATACTCAAAAATCTCTTAATTACACAAAAACAAAACAAAATATGAAATAAAAATAACCTAGACATGCCAGTTCTATGACCATACCGTGGCCTACAGGAAAATAAGCATGACAATAAAAACCTATGGTGTCTATGGTGTACCCCACCCTCAACTAAAAAAATACACATTTCCCCACTGCATGTAAATAATGTAAAACAAGAAATGAGGACATATTTGGGATGCACTAGGAATACACATCGTGATCATCCCTGCGTGGGGGTATCTCAACTGGCGAAAACGGTGGTGGTGGTGGTGCACAACTAGAGGATTCAACGACAGTTATCTCAGCATGCCTCTGTTTATCAGGAAATTCAATCACCCTCAAATCATGTATGGCCTATTTCAGGGCCTGATCATATTTGTTATCCGGATCCTATAACTCTACCTCTTTTCCTCTCTTTGTCTTAACTACGGGGACCATCTCCTTATTCTCTACAAATAAGTCAAAGCATATAGGTCCACGTGGAGGTGTTGGCTGAACAAATGGAGGTATAACCAGAGGGATGACCAGAATGTCTCTCTTAGTAAGAGAACACCTATAGTGTGTCCACCTTCTCCCTAATCTCACCAAGATTGGGTTCCTTAATATACTCAATTAGGCTGATATTAGGCCCTCAAAAGAATCTATACGGTCATCCACCTCAGCTCGAAATTCTGACATTGGAACCATGTGTAAAGAATGTAATCTAGTCTCTGCCGCCTTAAGAGTTGTTAGAACCCAAGGATAGATCTGCCCATACAACAATGCCACTTCGGCCTCAATATTCTCTAGCCAGGTGGTGGTAGAACTCTAACTCTCTACTAGGATCTGTAAAATCTCTTGTGAGACAAACACCATACTTGTGGCATCCACTATAGTAGAGGGGTGAGAGGGCACAAAAGATGTACCAATCAACTCTGAAGTGGAAGCCGGGGCTAAAATAGATGTGACTAGGGTCCCCTTACCCTGTGTGCTTATCTTGGGGACCTATATTGGCTCTCCCATCTCAAAATCCATACTAACACCAACATCTCCTCCCTGTCTATCATAGGCTTCGCAGGAACTAATGTACCCTCATCTTGGGCTAGGATCACTATTGAAGGCATACATGTTCTTTGTGCATGGACTGAGTTTGCCGGATCCCTTTAACATATGCGTCTAGGACACACCCATTGCCTTGAACCTATGGTCAACTCATGGAATCTTAGGCACACCGACCTCATCACACAGTAACTACATGAGGCAAGGAAAGAGCAGTGTATTTAGCTCACCAAAAGCCCGCTTATTAAGCTCATATCTGATAATGGCCGCAAAGTCAATAACATTACCATCCACAAAGTCAATATCATCACCAACCACCATGCTCGCAATCAGTGCTGCACCGTCCCATGTAAGTTGTCCGATATAGTCAAACATAAGTGATAACACACTACCAACCACTAAAACATTATGGTGAAATTCAACATTGCCTTCTTAATCACACCTTTCCCCTTGACAAGGGATATCCATACCAAGAGGTAAAATATAACTGGTGAACCATCTTACCAACCCTACCCTCTCATTTCTATACTTAGTATTTCGCATAGCGTGTCTATCATGCACCAATCACAACCTGTGATCACAATCTACTGTAGACACATGAGCTGTATAATCAGGAACTAATAGAATTCAACAGATAGTCGCCACTAAAATATCAACCATAATCCCCCTCACTAGTGTCTGCTCTAGATGAGGCTACTCTGGATACCTACCACCCCCAGGTGTAGTCAGAGATACTATGGTGTAGTAGGAGGCATAAAAATACCATACAACTATCTGACTATATGAACCCTGGGGACTAGTCGTCCACCTAAATTTATAGCAATCAAATATAGCCCGCAAAAGTGGTGCTCTAGCTTAACCTAATAACTCTATCCCTCTCTTCTCCCAGATGGTCTGCTTGGGCCAACCTATCCCAATCAAAAAATTATATCTCTTATAAATCAACCATAACCTCTCTATAAACTATATCGAGTTTACCTTATGTAACACCCTAAAATATCATCCCGAGATGCCACACGGTCCCCAAGGCTACACGTAGCCTCAAGCTAACCCTTTAAGCCAAAACACTACTCTTGGGTTCCAACACAACAACATACACACTACGCTAAGGATATATATATAAGTACATATCATATCACATCGCACATGGCACGAAATATCATTAGACAGTACATGTATGGAATGTCTATACACAAACCAACCCAATAATATACTAGTCTGACATAGCCTCTATACAGCAAAATCAACGAGCCATTGGGACAAACCCCCAACTGACTCAACAGACCAAAGGGATCATAAAACAACAACACCAAAACTAGCAACTTGGTCCTCAAACCATGAGGACTCACCACTGAAGAAACGCAGATGCGGTACTCGGATATCACTGTCGCAGCTGCGGATGAGTACCTGAACCTACATCATGGTAAGAATATAGCTCATAGATAAATATATGGGTCAACACAAGAAACGTACTGAGTATGTGGGGGCGCATACAAAATATAAAGAATATCATAAATTTCGAAAAAACATACATATGGACCATAATGACACACCTGGCTTGAGTGACATTGAATCATGAAACTCATAACATCTTAGATAGGAAATGTAGGAGAAAAACCTCATAAATCATTATAGATCATCATAGGCAACTTGACTTACCACATCAAAACTCGGAGTGACTCGGTATTTCAATAAACATGACTCTTATGGACAAGGGAGTTTTCTATAATCGACAACCCCACGTGAGCTATGTGGAATACCAACATTTGAAACCCCCATTGGCGGGAGCGTCATACTCTTTTCCAGGGAGTACGACCTTAAAACTGCAATAATCACAATTGGGCTCTCTGGCCAATAATATCATCATCAAACTACCCTACGGTGGCACATAGGTTTGGGGAAATACCAAATTTCCCTCTCGGTCCTAAGTACTACTCCCCGACAAGCTTAGAACGCGTTAGGAAATCCACCACAACATCACAAGGGTATATCATAAAGACCAAATCAAATCTCTTTCTCATTTATCAAATCATATCAATTTGTGGATTCCTAACTCAACACATTTTAGCTCAAAACATTTTAATCTTTCTCAACATCAATAAGGTATCAATGCATTGAACCATAACCGACTCGACATTTGGACAAGATATGAAGACTCAATACATAATATTTTCAACAATTTAACTCATCAAAACCATCCGGAAAATACCAAGACTCATTGCAACTTCAATATCAACATTTCTCAATTTGCCATCCAACTCTCATTTAAAGGTACTTGAGACATCAACCCATAGTAGGGATATAGAATTTCCAATATCAATTATAAATTAATAATAAGGAAATAGTGGAATGATAGTATAAATCAAGGCTTAACAAATTAAATCATCATACTCTCATAATCAAATACTTTTTGGACATAATTCCATCTCAACATCATACACATATCGGATGACATAATCCCATAGATAATGGACAATAATATAAGATATAAAACCATATTTCCAATTCATGGTAAAACATTTAAAATCTCATGTCAATGTAATTCAATAAAAATACCGGGCACAAGATCGAAAGGATAATCTTGTTCAAAGCCCCACATACCTAAAAATGGAAGATGAATATGAACTTCCGACTTCGAAACTTTATTCACGAAAATAAAGGGTGCTTCTCGAAGCCCTTAACATGATCAACTCGAATCCCAAATCAATTTGAAATTTCTACGGTTCAATCAAGAGACATAGAAGGATGAAATTTGGAGTAGTAGGGTTGGGGTTTGAGCCATAGGAAATTTTGGAGAAAAATAATCTATTGACTGCTCTTAATGGACTTAAATCCATGGTTTACCCAGATGGATTGGAGTGGGAATGACCAAAATACCCTTAAAAATCAAATAATGTCAAATCTGTCCTTTGGTGGACTATTTTGATAGGCTGAAGTAGATCGACCATAATATTTTACTCCGATGGACAAATTGGATAAAACCAATTTCATTGGAAAGAGGACTTTTAGAGATTTCTGTTGATATATAGTAGCTCACCCAGATCATTATGTACAAGGAGTTATGATCGTTTGAAGTTGACCCTAAAATTCGCCTGGCCTCAGTATTTTTTTCCTGCACATTTACTGTTCACCACTATTCACGATTAGATCGGAATGATCATAACTCATCGCTCGAGTGTCGGTTTTGGATGATACACATATCGTTGGAAATATTATTTGATGCTCTACACAATGACGGGTTGCATATCCAGAAATTCCACACAGAAAAATTATTAATCATGATAAAGAACAGAATTCAACACATTTTCGTCTGAGATCTTAACAATTTTTTTTTTCGGGGCATCACACCCTATTAATAGGTCTACTGAGATGTGAGTAGGGCTGGAAGTCTAGTCTGTTTGGGCAGTTAGCTCCTAACAGGATATCTGTGCTATACCCTTCTCAGACTGGGGTACTATAGATAATGGCTTAGGATCCATGGCTGTGGACTCATCCTAGGACCCCTCCTCAGATAAGGGGTCCTGTGTATCTGCCTCTGTAAGTGGATTCAACTCCACCTCCTCCTCCTCGCCATCCTCTTTCTCCCTAGACTGGGAAAAGTATAGCGGTTAAATCCTGGCTAACTTCATCCTCGACCTGGGTACTAGTATACTAATCTGGGGATGAGCTACAGATAAAGTAGAAGTAGTCCGTCTTCCCCACTATGAATGGCCTGCAAGTGGTAAACCCAAGGTAGCTTTAATAATAGTCTCAGCTGCATTATATCTCTGGGCTCTAGTCTATGGCTACATCACTCTGGTTGGGGATGCCCTAGTCGGGGAAATTGAGTACTCCTCCACCAAGCCACTGCTCTCGAGGGATTCATCTTGTCACCTCGAGAGTCTAGCCTTCTTGTTTTAATCCCTAAGTATTATATATACCTGAAAAATCAAGTATTAGTGTTCAAAATATATCGAGGGGCTACAAAACTTGAAGAAAAACTAAAAATTTGAAAACTTTGAATTTTCCCTTAATTTCACATCCCTATAACTTATACTCAGTCCAAACAAGTCCAACATTTTCACGTAAAATTGAAATCAACTATTCAATACAAATGTGGCATACAAGACTCTTAGGATGCCTCGACCTATTCAACTTCAACTCTGCTTAAGGCATGATCATCAAGTTATAATTCAAGAACAATGCTTCTATTTTCGATGTTAGGCGAATTCTAGGCTCCAATATATAAGTTTGTTGATTTCCACATATTTTGCAAGCAATTAAACATACCAACTTACTTATTTCAAGTTTAGAGCAATATAATATTATTAGGATCCATGAAGTTTACCTTTTGTTTCATGAATCAAAAGTAAAGGATGGAAAAATGAACCCTAGCTTTGATGCACAATAATTGCAATTTAGACAAGTTGGTACTAAGAAAAATTATTTTTATTTCCATATATGGATTTTAGAGGAAGGTGATAAGTTTGAATTTTAGAGGGAAAGGAAATTTTTAAAGTTTTGTAGGGTTGAAGATCAGGTTAGGGTGCTTAAATAGCCCTCTGGGGTCGGTTTTAGATTGGGTTAGGTCTAGGTAGGACCAGATTTTTAAAAGAAATTTGGCCCAAAATTAGGCCACTTATAGAACCACCTATGGACCATATGTGGGACCTACGGGAAGTAGTTGCCCTAGCATAGGTGGGCCCAATATTTTTGGGACTTTTCTTCTCTCGAGACTTGTTTTTCTAACACATATTGCACTATTTCAGAAGACATAAGTGGTACTTACAACCTCATAGGTATGTTCACAAGTTGAAGTTCAGAGTATCCCCTAAAATCCTCAAAATTTCCTTTTAACACTCACTGTACAACTTACCTGGCTCGAGCGGGACTTTTGACCCCTATAAGTGGGTCAAGAAGTCCCCATACCTAGAATAGTATGAATCAAGAAATGTATTACCATGTTATAGGCTGTTCCTTGTGCTATTGTACCTATAAAAAATAAAAAATAATGTGAACAAAAAAATGGTAGGTTGCCTCCTACCCAGTGGTTGATTTAATATTGTGGCATAACATGGCTAAGTTGGTTACTCAAACTTCACCAAAAAGCCCATGGGCTTCCTCTTGTATAACATTTAATTTAACGTTACAGTATGACACGAGTACCTTGATTACTCAGAATTCATCAAGGTACCCAAAATATTAATCTCTTGGATCATCAACACAATGATTAACTGACACCACCCTCATGTTAGTTGACTACTTCATAGTTCATCAGATGTTGAATGTGACTTCCTCGTTATTGACTCTAACCTTGAGCCCCCTTCTCCATATTATCCATTGATTTTCCTATGGCCATGAATGGTGTTCCTAATATGTTGGGCATCTCAAAGTCAACTTCACAATCTACGATAACAAAGTTAGCTAGAAAAATGAAGTTGTCAACTTTCACTAACATATAATTAATATGGCTATTGGTTTCTTTATTGTGTAGTCTTCTATTAACAACTGCATAGTCATCAGTTCTGGAGGGATCAAGCCTAACTATTTGAACACAACCAACAACATCAAATTAATGTTGGCTTCTAAGTCACATAACTCTCTGGAAAACTTGAGTGGCCCAATGGTGCATGGAATCGTGAATACTCTGGGATCACCCTTCTTTTGGTCTAGAGACTTAGAAGTGACCACACTTTAATGGTGGAATCCACCAATATGCTCAAAACTAGCTACTCTCTTCCTTTTCACCAATCTTTTCATAAACTTGGTGTACCTAGGCATCTTCTCCAAAGCCTGAAGGAGAGGGATGTTTTAAGTTCATTTCTTTTAGAATGGAAATAAACTTCTTAAACTTTCCTTCTTTCTTCTTCTATTTTATCCTTTGAGGAAAATATAGGGGAGGTCATGTAATTTTCATCACTACAGGCTTATCGACCTTGCCTTTACCTTTATCTTTACCAACACTAACATAAACACCTGACGCCTTGTCCGACTCCATGTTAGGGGCTCAACAACCACAACACTATCATCCATCGACTCATCAACAATAGAAAATAGGGGATCAACAATAGACTTACCACTCTGAGTGGTGATATCTAGGAAATAACCATCATTCTTAGGACTCTAAACCGTGTTGCTCGAAAAGGTACCTGACTGCCTTGATTCAAAGTTGCCGACATCTACCAAAACTGCTATTCTAATTGTTTTATCACATTTTCATACGATTCCGCCTTTTGGGTCAATTCTGAAATTGTTACCCTAATCTACTTAATACAAGTTTCCTAACCTTTAACCAACTTGGACTACATTGCCTTTACCCTAGACTCAATATCCTAACTACCTAGTGGAACATACCTATCTCTCTTCTCTTTGTAGTCATCCTATCCTCTCTAGTCACCATCATGCTCCCTACCGAGATCTGTGTATCTATCTCCATAATAGTTTTGACCTTGGTTTTCCTTCTTATTGTCTCATAAATATACCAATTTGCGGTCTAGATACTTGGACTCCTCTTCTAAATCTGAATCATAAGACTTAGAGGTCTTACCTTGTGAACCTATTGCATTTAACTTTTTAATTCACTATTGCAAACTACTTCATTAGCAACCCAATATCAGTTCTAAGATGTATAATCTCTTCTACCACAAAATCCTCAACCACTCTATGGTTTTCGAAAGTCCCAATAGCATAATTTCTAGCACTCTTCTCTTCCTCTTGAGTATGCCACCCTCAGTTGTGAGAGAGATCTAATCTAGAATATTAGATTCTCCCTCCCAGTGTAAACATATTAAATCTCCTCCAATGATTTATCTGCCATAACTCTGGAACTGATGTTTAGGGCTTTGTAAAATATCTCAAACAATTTTTTCCCTAAAATACGATGATTGGGTATCATGCTCAACTTCTTTTTAAACCAAAACCATGCCTCATACATCGACTTAGAATGTAATTGCCTGAAGTTGTATATCTTATCTTTTAACTACAACATTCTGGATGGAGGGTATAAATTGTCTAAGAATCGGCAGTAAAACTCATTTCAAGTAGTAATCGATCCTCGAGGAAGTTCCCCCAACCACAATAAAACTTCACCAATTAATGAAAAAGGCAACAACCTCAGCCTGAGTGCCTCCTGATCTACCCCAAGTATAGTATAAGAAGTGCAGACCCCAATAAAATTAGCCAAATACATATATGCATTATCTGTAGACAAACCCACAAACGTATATTTCAAGTTCAAGAGCTGGATCATAACACTAGTAATGATAAATTTAACACCTGGTGGTAAAGTAGGAGGAATGATGGCTTCTATCTTGGCCGGCTCAATGTATACCATATTTTCCTCTTCATCCTATGGTGGTAAGTACTGGTATACTGGGATAAATTAAGCTTTACCACCTCAAACTAAATCTCAATTACCATCGAGTGTTGCTCGATGATCAATTATCGATCTTTACCTTACTAGCTCAACCTCTTGAGTTATACGACGAGCCTCAGATTCCTTTCTATGGGTATTAGATGCTTATTCTAATAAATATTATTCTCTCATAAACAATATTTTGAACATTTCTAGGAGGAGAAGGCACCATATTAGGATCATACCAAACCTTTTCAAGTTGACTGTCACGTACGTGTTCGGTCATTGTATGATTTACCTATACAATTCTTTCTTGGTTTGGATGTAGTAGGAGTAAGGGATTGCGTAGACTCCTGGTGTTAGCCATACATCGGTGTATGCCTAACTTATGAAGAAAACAAAAACCCAAAAACTTCCACAACTTCAATCAATAACTCAACACCGTATTCCCCGACAATGGCACAAAAATTTTAATGTCACCCAAAGCTACGCCTCCAAATAAGGCTAAAGCAGTAGAAGCAAAATATAGTAATCCAATAAGGTTAGGGTTGAATACCAAAGTAATATGTGGAATGGTATCTCTCGTTCGCTGGAATCAACCCACAGTGCATAAAATAAATGAGGCGGGGGAGGGGGGTTGTAGTTGTAAGCATTCAACAACAACAGAACTCAACTTTAGTTGTAGTCAACCAAAGACGAACACTAGGACTGTGTTCTCCATGACTTCTCAACCCAGTAGTCTTATCGTGCTTTATTGAACCAACCCAATATCTTGCATGAAAAATATGATAAGTTATGTACCATTAATTATTTTGTGGACTCATTAACAAATTTCACCCTTTACCTTTTGAGTCACAGGATATCGTGTTACTAAACCTTATCCTAGATCCTAGTTAAGTATTACTTTTTAAGTCTTAAGTTATTAGATGAAAGATAACCATCTTAAGTAGATGATGCCGATTAGCCTAGATTGATAATTAATCTTTAAATTACTGTTATGATTATATTTTCCTAATTCCCATTCCCCTTGTAAAGTAAGAAGTGATATACTAGGTGTGATCCTAACATTTAAAATTGCTAAGAAATCTATTAAACTAATGAATACTACAATACATATAAGAATATTAGTTCAAAACAACTTAGCACTTCCCTTACTTCGTCAATCCACCAGGGTTCATATGATCCTAGCTAAGGGATTTATCCGCTCATTATTGTAAAATGATCAACATAATTCATAATTAAAATAATTAAACAATATTACAATGATCAAAAAATAAATTCCAATGTATTCAACTGAATTATCAATAAAAATCAAGAACAAAGTAATCCCAAGATCAAAATTGGATCTCAAAATCAAATATATGTGTGTAAGTATCAAGAGTACTAACTAAAAAATATCAAAAGGGTATATATATAGTACAAGGAAATCCTAGGAAACCGTTCCCAACATAAGAGAAAAATCAAGGTCGGTGGCCACTTACTAAGGCACCTACGAGCCTTAAGTGTCACCTATGGCCGTAGGTGGTCAGCGAAGCTATCAATAACATAATAAGCATTATGACAAGATTAACAATACCCATTATGGCACCATTATGCCATGGGTCCAAAATGACACCAAACCTCTAAGTGGGTCCCAACTTTAGAAAATGAGTTTTCGAGACCAACCCATTACTCAACTATAATTAGGAAGATATAACCCTCAAGAAATTTGAGTAAATCAATCACATTTATGGATACAATTGATCCTTAAAGACTTACGGGTTTTGGGTCTAGATATTAAGAAATTAATACCAAACTAGAAGAAATCTTACCTTAAATTTGTTTCAAAAATGGATTGCATAAGTTATAAAGCTCCTAGTCAATCCACAAGACTTACATTGAAGATTTTGCACTCTATTAGGGATTTAGAGCTCAAGAGGGAGGCACAAATAGCCAAATTTTTTGACAATATAGCCTTTAAATAGGCATTTCCCAGGCCTCGAGTAGCGCAGTCACGGACCCCGCTTGGCCTCAACCACCACGGTTTCAATATATTTATCTAAGCTAGTCAATGAATGAATCTTGGAACTTGGTTTTGATATTCGGCCAATGCCTCAAGATGCTTCCAAAGTTCTTTTCAAGAAAATTAGATATGTAACCTCATTGATTTTGACATTACAGATAATTTGGTGAAGTTGAATTTCACATTAAATGTCATTTTACTAAAGTTTTTGCTCGCTGGTCAATTAGAACCAGCGAAGATCAAATGAACCACCAGGTAACCGAACTATCGGTTCCAGCAAGTCACTAATAACTTGGAGCAGCTATGGAGAAGCTCTATCAGCAAAAATAAGCAAGAACGCAAACAATAACCTAAAGGGTCATTACAAACTATTAGTAAGACTTCACCCTCTACCTAAAAGTATCGGTATCGCTCATATTCTAGAGTTAGATCCATACATACAAGAAATTTATTGTTCTAAAAAATCTTTAATAATGAAAGAATTCACACTCTCGCAAAGAAATTCAAATGCAATAAGTAGAACCATAGGCTTTCCCTTTGTATGATTTTCCACTAATGTAGACTTACCTAGTTTGGAATCACCAAGGTCTTGCGAGTCGAGATAAATATTTTTGGTGTTGGAAGGAATATATATGGATCAAGTGACTAAAATATGTCCTTCAATACAGTCACTCAATCTTTTCTACCCTCCAAATTTTAAAAATATCCACCTTATTCTTATTCAACTCATTTCCCATATTTCCCTAACCTTTTATTTAATATTTACAAAACAATTCAAAGACACCATTTTCTTTCTTCACTTATTTGACTTTTTCAAGAAATTTTCTACATATAAGTACTTCTTAGCCCCACTTTTATCTGATTTCTTTTCAATTTCTAAGGGCTAGGCTATTCAACTTTATCATCAAGTGTATCTCATCTTTTAAGAACATAAATGGACAACCTTACACACACCTTTCTTAGATCTTCTTAGCATATAGCATTCTTGCCCAAAATTAGGTATTTGAACCACCCAGACATCAATCATATAATTTAATAAACCTTCCCCAAACATAACCTTTTACCTATATTTCATAATTTAGTAACAAGCGATGCATCAAAGGAGGGTAAGTGCAGAAAGAAAGATTTTCAAAAGGTTTTAAGTATTTTAGCATGGTTATCATTAAAAAAATAAAGAAAAAGAGTCAAAAAGGCGCAATGGTGTTAACTAGGGAGCAATGTTTAGGTGGGAATTTGGCTATTTGATGGGTCAAAAATGGACTCAAGTCATCCTCCAAACCAGGCTTGCTTGTAATTTCTCTTTGAATATACTCGGGGAAAGTTCTTGACTACACGAATTATAAGAATTATTCAAAAATCTCACCACACATGGCATCGTACTCCTAAACCCAAAAGTTAGTCTCCCAACCAATTTAAGCTTATTAAGTTACTCATAGTTGATGAATCATCCTTGTAAAGAGAGATGCAAAAATTAAATTGAATGGTCTCAATCAAAAGAAAGCTCAAAAACATCCTTAATCTTTTTCAAAAAGAAAACTATCTTTTTGGTTTTTTTCTCAAATCATTTCATCTTGCCAATGACATTTTGAGAGTATTTTTAAACTTTTGCCTTTTCCTAAACAACTAAAGAAAAACTGAGGTGGATATAAAGAAACTATATCATTACACTTAATGGGATTCTTTCTTCATAACACTCAACTCTTTGAGCTAGACATTATCACTCATTCTTCACATATCATCTTTTTAGCTCATAAAATACTCATGTCACCTATAGAAACACAAACGCTACTATACCCTTAAAAATGGTGTCACCCGATCTATCATAGGGCAAGGCAAGAATTCATGTCTCTCGAGTTACTTAAACTTCACCCGGGAATGCTATGATAAGCACATTTACTGATGAAACCATGGAAGCAACATTCATCCACAACCTCACCTAAAAAACATCATTTATTAAACATTTAAGATGAATTGGAATAAAAACTATGCTTCAAAAATAATCATATAATATCCAAGAAATTCACATTAACCATTACAAGAATATAAGGCGTTTCTCTCTTATCGATATTTTAACAAACATGTGGTGCGCATGAAAGTTAAGATCTTGAAAAATAGAATAAAAACACATGAAAGCAAGAACAATGCACCAATTTATAACAAAAATCATCATTTGTAATCATACTAACCAATTAAATCAATCACCACTCAAGTAAGCAAACAAACTACAAGTGGGTGTTTCGTCGAACACATAGTGTGCACTAGTGTATGGAGCAAGAATTTTTCAATTGGGCATGTAAAACAAGGAGCATATTCAAAAATATTCATCAAAAAGATCATATTATTCCAAATTAATCCCAAATAACATAAATTTAAATCAAAAGAAACTATTGAATATGATTACTATTCATACTTTAAAGAAAATTTAGCTAAGGATCATAGCTTGTGAGATTGTTTAAGAGTAGAAAGTGTTGAAAGTAAAGCATTATATACTTATCTAGGGTTTAATTCTTGTGTTAATAACATTAGATTTTTAATTGAGGATGAAAATCATATGAAATTTCTTTTGCAATTCAGCTAAAAAAAATAACCCATAGGCGCTTGCTTTTGCTAGACTTGCATCTAGATTGCTCAAGCAGCTCCAACACAGGTTAGATCAGATTTGTTGGGCATTTTGGAGGCATTCCTATATTTAAGGTGTGGCTGGCCTACACCTGGTCTGCTGAAGTTTGTCCAGCGTAGGTCAAAGCAGTACCTGCTGACTTGGTTAGCTCACAAATATATACCAGTTGCGCTGGACCTGTTCTTGGACTGCTTGATCTTGTCCAGCATAGGTAAGACTAGATTGCTTTAGTGATATTCATCCAACATCGATTCAATTGCATTCTATATGCCTTGATCCTATGGCTGGCCTACTTAAGCAGGTCCAACGCAGGTTGAAAACAACCTACTACATGAATTTTTGCACTAAATTCTTGGTTCGAGGCTTAGTTTTCATCCTCCAAACCTAACTTCTCGCAACCCAATTTTGTATTTTTGCCTACAACTACCAAAAACAAAAGCTGAAATTAGTATAAAAACTCTTAAAAACTTTAAGAAAAATTCCCTGGGTTGCCTTCCAAGAAGCGTCTTAGTAAAGTTGCGGGATGACATCATTTAGTCATCCTTTATTCCTCCACTTAGACGATTTGAATCATCATCCCAACTTTTGATCAATATATCCTTAAGTTACTTTGGTTAAAGTTAAGGTCAAAATGATACATATTCTATCTTGTCACTTTGAAGATTTGAACCTTTTACCCAACTTCACATTAAACTTTCGAGTAGGCTTATTTGGTATCGGTGAAAACATCATAAAAACACTAGTTAGATACCGGATTTTGTACAACTTGTCCTTCAAGTGAGGGACTTCATTTCTCTATTTTGGAATGGAAAATTAAAAAATGTAAGGATTTATACCTTGTCTCAAAATTTCATCATTTGCTCGCATGGTTCGACTTTCATCACATTCACCAAGCATAATATCGAAAAGTGGTTGGGATGAGGTCGTCCTCCTAATTTTGGAGTCACATTTTTCTTGAAATTCTCATCCCCAAAATGAACTAGAATCTTCACAAAGGGTTTTCTTGGATTTTTGTTTCAACTCTAGTACCATTTAATCAATTTTGGCATCCTTCAGTATTTTTTGTTCGGTTGGTAGGTAAATAACCAAGAACTCTTCAACATCAAGCTCACCGTCAAACACATGTATTGATTTATTTTCTTTATCAACCTAATTTTGAAGATTGGGCATATTTATGGTACTTGAAAGATCGTCTCCTCACCCGTTTCTTCTTCTTTTTTTACTTTTCTTTCCAAATGGCGCCATGGGTTGATGAAAGAGATGCATTTCCTCTCCCAATATAGTCACTCTATCCAGGATAGTTAGAGGCACTACTTCAACACCATTGTATCTATCACATTGTTCTTTAGTTGTCACATCATGAGACATATAAAACTTATAAGAAGAACTAATATTTTTGTTAACATAAGTAGGGGAGGGGACATTTCGACAATCACTCCAATGTCCATCTTGAACTACATATAAAGATCAATCATACTCCTAATGGAATCTAGATGGTGCACACACCTATTTTGGTGGAGAATATTTATAATTTGGCCAAAAGTGGGGTCCATCACAATATGGACATAGATCATTAAGATAAGATTTGAAACTACCAAACTCATGTTCACTCCAAGGTACCATAGTGACAAGTAAACAAAAATAAAAATATACCTAACACAATAAAAAAAAGAAAATATTAAACAAATATTCACACTTTTGAATCAAAGCAAGTAAGCTAAAACTCCAAATTAACTCAATACGCCAAATTTTTTCATGACAATGGCACCATTTATGGTAACACTCAACTCATATGTCAATTTAAGTACAAGACGATCATTGTCAATATAATACATAACTTTGAGTCGAGGTTGAATCCACAGGAAATAATATGAATAGTGATTGAGTATGTTTGAAATGAAGTTACATATCAAATTCAAATCGATGATAGAAGAATTTGGGGGATTTTGAACATTTTAAAAGACAAGAGTACTAACTCGAGGCTAAGAATAATTATAGTGTAAGCAATTAGGAGAGGATCTTAGGATCATGCAATTCTAGGTGCGAACTCATGCATGGGTAATTGAGAATTTATCTAAATTTAGATAGAATCACAGGTAGGCTAGATTTATAGGTATTTAGTGTCAATCTTTAAATAAAATACTAAATTTAATTCATGGATTCTTTAGAACACGTCACGAATGTGGAAAAATAACCAATCTAATACTCAATTAGCACCCTTATTTCTATGCTAGCACTATCAAATTAGTTAGCCAAAACATCACCCTTATTTCTAAGATGATGCCATTACACAAGCTAACTTAAGTTATTGTTCGCAAATACCTCTCACCTAATACCCCTCTATCAAGGATAGTATTCTAAACAATTGGTGTCTTTACCTACATTTCTTAGTAACCGTTTGGCAATGAATATTATTTTCTTTTTTTTTGAGAAAATTATTTCATTTTAGTGAAAATTGTAAAACCATATACGATTGGCCATGAAAATTCAAAATACAATTCCGAAATTGCATTTGAAAAAGTGAAAACAAGTTTTACTTGTTTTCACTTTTTTCACTCATACTTCTCTCACAAAATTTCAAAAACAACTTTAATTTAAATTTATGGCCAAACACAACTCCAGCTCAAACTCTAACTTCAACTTCAACTCCAACTCAAATTATGAAAAATTATGATTTTCATGGCCAAATGGGGCCTTAGTTTAAATATGTCATAAAATAAAAACCCACAACAAATTGCTAACTAGATAGATAAATAAACATCACCTATGCACTAATTACCCCATAATCAAGCATAACCGTAAGAGGAAGAATCAGTTACTCATAAAGATAGGAAGTAATGATATACAAAAATTTCCACCAAATTGATCCATGAAAGATAAAGAGAATACAAATCAAAGTATTAAATTTTAATAAATCTGTAATAGAAATTGCTAATCCTTCACTTAGGAATTACTCTAATGTCTTCTTAGCTCAAAAGTAGTATAATAGTCTTCCTAATATGAAAAATTAATGATGGGTAAAATATGGTGAAATTGAGCTAAAACTCCATATTTATGACCCAATTCCACATTTTCCAACTATTACAAAAATAACTTCTTTCTCTTGATCTTTTTAATTAAATTACTATTCTGCCCATGAAACTTTTCCACCCTATCGCGATCGCTATCACTTGATCGTGTTTTTGACTCCCACGATTGAGGTTGTTTCCTCATGATTGCCAATATTTGAATTGACCTTATATCATAATCGTGACCCTTATCCTGCGATTGTAGTACCTAAGGGTCAATTCTTGGGCCTGATTACAAGCATTTGGCTCTTTTTTTCACATTTGACCTCTTGTTTACTTGAATGACTTGCTCATCTTCTATTTTAAAGTTTTATCTACATAATTAGGCATTAAGTACAATATTAACATCAAATAAATGAAAAAAATGATAATTTAGTCTTAAAAGTATCTAGCAAGTTAGCAATTTTTCGACTTATCATGCTCCAGAATTTGAAAAATCATGCTCTTTTTGCCAAGTTCTCCAAGTGTGAGTTTTGGCTTAAGTCGATGACATTCCTTGGACATATGGTGTCAAAGGGTAGGGTTATAGTAGACTGGCGAAGATTAAGGCCAGGGCTAGGCCTATATTTCTAACTGAGGTCCGTAGCTTCATTGGGTTGACTTGTTATTACAGATAATATTTATAGGGTTTTGATACTTTTTAAGAATTAGTGACTTGATTTAATTGGAAGAAGGTTCGTTTTTAATGTTCCGAGGAGTGTGAGCTGAGCTTTGATAAGATTAATAAGTTTCTTACTTCAACTTCTATTTTGGATCATCCTATTGAGGATGAGGGATTCACTAAATAATGTGATACTTCCGGTGTTTGTTTTGGTTGTGTATTGATGCAGTAAGGTTGTGTTATTGCTTATACTTCATGGAAGCTTAAGTTATGTGAGCGCAACTACCTCACTCATGATTTGTAGTTGGGGGAAATAGTCTTGTGCTTAAGATTTGGAGGCATTATTTTATGTTGTGCATTGTGAGATTTTCACTGATCATCATAGTCTTCACTATCTTATGACCCATAGGGAGCTTAATAATAGGCAACATTGGTGGATGGAGTTGCTTAAGAATTAGAACATCTCTATCATGTATCATCCGGCCCAGGCAAAGGTGGTAGTAGACGCCTTGAGTTGAAAGGCAATGAGAATGGGTAGTTTGGCTTGTATTTTAGTTTTTGATAGGCCGTTAGCCTAAGATATTCAGTCCTTAGAAAATTTAATAGTGGGACTTGACATTTCTGACACTAGGAGGATTTTCGCTAGTTTTGAGGTGACATATTTGTTATTTTAGCATATTTGGGATCGCTAGTTTGAGGATAGTAGGCTTTGCATCATCCGTGATCTGGTGTTGGGTGGTGAGTCAAATAGGGCTACCATATATTTTGAGGGTGTTTTGAGATTTGATAGTTATATTTGTTTTTTGAGGACCAATGATTTATTTCAAATAATCTTGCACGAGGTTCACAGCTTTAACTATTTCAATCACCTGGTATAACCAAGATGTATAGAGATTTGAGACAACATTACATTTGGAGTAGCATGAAGAGAAATATGGCAAATTTTGTTGATCATTGCCTATGTTGTCAGCAAGTAAAGGCTGAGTATCAGTGACCTGGTGCTTTGATTCAGAGGTTTCCCATTCTCGAGTAAAAGTGGTAGTAAATTACCATGGACTTTGTTATTGGTTTGCCACACACTTCCCTTGGTTCCGATGGTATGTGGGTCATTATAGACCGATTGACCAAGTTGGCACATTTTATTCCTATTAAAATATACTTCATTACAGAGAGGATAGCCCATATCAATATTCAGGGGATAGTCTATTTGAATGGTTTACCTATATCTATAATTTAAGATCGAGGTTCTGTGTTTACTTCCAGATTATTGAGAGATTTTATGAAAGAGTTGGGTACTTAGGTGAATCTTGGTACAACCTTCCAACCGCAGACATATAGCCCATTAGAGTGGATTATTTAGGTTCATGAGGATATTCTACGAGCCTATGTTATGGATTTTGTAGGCTAGTGGGAGCAACACTTGGCCTTGTAGAGTACGCATATAATAATAATTATCATTCGAGTATTAAAATGTCACCTTTTTAGGCTTTTATGGTAGAAGATGTCATTCTCTAATTGGATGGTTTGAGACTTTTGAGATTTACCCCGTGGTACTGACTTGATTCAGGAGTCATTAGATAGAGTTAAGGTGATATGGGAATGGTTGAGAGAGGCTCAGAGTAGGCTTAAGGCTTATACAGACTGTAGACTTCGTTCCTTAAGGTTTAGAGTTAGTGATTGGGTATTCCTACATATTTCATCTATGAAGGATGTGATGAAATTTTAGAGGAAGGGAAAGATCAACCCCAAATATATTGGGCACTTTGAGATTCTTCGTACGTGTAACACCCCGAATCTAGTACCCAGAATACCACATGGTTCTCATGAACCCAAAGGACCACAAGCTAACCAATGACTGATATCTGTACCTGAGCATCGCATAATATACTGTATAAATGCAGAATAAAAGGGCTGAAAGGCCATAAGGTTCAAATATCTGATAAAATATAACATCTGGAGATATGGTATATCAATACATAAACAAAACTAAAATAACTGTCTGAACACGCTATAGTATGAAAGCCTCTAAACTGTCTAAAAACTGTGGAGTTGATGGGACATGTCCCCAACTAACTCCGAACTACTAAAATAATAAAGTAATTAAATAATCATGCTATCCTCGAATGATAAGGACTCACTGCTAGTCTGGCTACTGAACGCCTGATCTACTAAGGATACTTTGGAGTTCGTACTTCTGAACCTATGGTATAAAACACCATAGCACAAATGCGTTAGTACGATTGAATGTACTGGTATGCAAGTGAAGTAGGCTGAATGCAAGGGGTTTATATGCATGAACAATACTAACTGACTAAATAACATGAACATGAGAATACATACATGAATACGTAAACTGTAACTGAGATCATGACATCACTGAATCTGAATACTGATAACATACATTTTTTATAAATCATATACTATTATCTGAATGACTGTGTCTGACAGTTCTATTTCTGGTAGAACTAGCTGAGTTTCGTACTGAACTGGGTGACTGTATCGAACAGTCCTGAATTCTGTAGAACTATTTGAATTCTATTATTGAGACTGAAACTGAGACTGTAACTGTGGGAAGTAGTCATCTAACTGACATGCCCCAAATAAGATAATATAATTGAGTTGGGTCCAATCTGTATCCCCAATTGGAAGGGTGTCAATACCGCGCCACTGGTAAGGACAAACTATGAGTAATCCCTTATCTAATAGGTACTCTAAGGAGAATGGTGGGACCCTCCTATAACAGGTTAAGACACCTCATCTGGAAGGTTTGATGTCTCAACCTACTCTAGCTACGTAGTTTTGGAGCTCAAGGATTGCTTCTAAGAATCACACCCTCTAATAACAGGTGAGTTCCCATCCTTGGGCTCACTAGGTGCTTCTCTAATAACAGGTAAGTTCCCATCCTTGGGCTCACTAGGTGCTGAATCCTACTCCCATATAAATAAACACTGAACATGATTAACTGAACTAAACTAGACAACATTCATTGAGTTTCATTGACTGATGGAACACTACTTAGATTATTGAATTTTAGAGATTTCTAAGATTACTGAATTTCAGAGATTTCTGAGATTACTAAGTTTTGCTGAGTCACATGACTAACTGAGTTCTATGAATCTTGGCTTAACTGGGAGTATCTGGAAAACATTACACTGGCTCTAGGCACACAACTAAAATATTGGGTACAAGTAGCCCTAGGAATTGATAGCATGAAATTGACAAGACATGACACTTCTTGACACATGACCATAGTCAACAATTCATAGTACAATCATTAGGGATTTTCATAAAGTATTCGCATGCTATAATCTTAAACATGAATAGAAATGCATGTAAACATATCATAATTTCATAAGCCTAATCTCATGAGCATTATGTCAATTCATTACCAAGCATAACAATAATGTGGGAGTCATATCAAACATAAGGGAGAAACATGGATTCATCAATTTTGGTCACAAATGAGTCATAAGGCAAAATCCTATTCTCTTAGGCATTTTATCAAACACCTTGCATGCATATCTTTAGGCTCAGGCATGAATATTGAAATAATACATCATGAAAATATTTTACACTACCAATTCAAGAATTTAACTTCATACTAACATATTTTCATGATAGTCATTAAAGACTTCAAGTTGGAAATCAAACAACAACATAAACATGGATATAATTCAATTCATACAATGGAATACAAAGTTATATTTCAAATAGGGTTTGTTGAGCTTCATGGGTGAAAGGAACCCACGAATCAACACTTTACATACCTGGGTGGCCGATTTCTTGAAGATTGGTGGAGGAAAGCTTGAATTCTTGACTTGGAATTAAAAAACTAGGATTTGTTGTTCTTGGAGATTGATCTTTAAGAGAACCCTAATTTAGTGTTGTGGATGAATAATGAGCGTATGAGCTCTGGTATGGTATAATTAGGGGTCAAAATAGGTGGAAAAAGACCCAAATACCCTTTTTAAAATGGCTTAAAATCGCTGATCAAAAGTGGCGACGGTTTAGCGATGATCCGTTGCTAGCTCGACGGTCCGTTGGTACTGAACGTCACACTTGGACAGAACCTGAACATCCTGTATCATCTGCAAAAGTTTGGGCGATTGTCCATCTCTAGATCGACGGTCAGTCGGTCCTGACCATCGTACTTGACAAAACCTGAACTCCCTGCCTCGTCTGCGATGGTTTGGGCAACGGTCAGTCGGTCCTGACCGTCACACTTGGACAAAAGATGGTTTAACTACCTTAGTCGTGATGTCTTGGGCGACGGTCCTTCACTAGCTTGACGGTCCGTTGGCCTGACCGTCACTTCAGGGCAGTTTCGACAGTTCTCTGTAAAACATCCATAACTTTTTACTTTGATACTGGATTTGCACGAAATTGATATCGTTGGAAAGATAATTCAATTTACCACATTATAAAAAGTCAAAATTGGTGAAATTATATCTTATTTAAACATTAATAATTTAGGAAGTCATCACTAAATCTTCTTGAGACTAGATTTGACTTAAAGAAAGTTTGGGGTATTACAACATGGTTGGTGATATGGCACATGAATTAGATTTACCTACAAATTATTATATTTGTCATCCAATTTTTCATATTTATATATTGTGGCATTACATTCCTAATCCACCTCATATGGTTATATGGGACTAAGTCCAACTAGATGAGCGGTTGACCTTCGAGGAGGAGCCTGTGCTCTTTCCATTACTTCTGCACTATGGAAATTCCTGTTGTTAAGGTTCAGTGGAGGTACCACCTTGTAAGAGAGACTACTTGGGAGATCGAGAGGAAGTATGGACCTAGAATCCTCACCTGTTCAAGACTTCAGGTACTTATTGACCCTCAACTCTCAAGGAAAAAAAGTCCTTTTAGTAGTGGATATTGTAATGACCATTTAGGTTATTTCCTGTATTTCCTCTTATTTTTTACATTAGGGATTTCCCATAGCTTCCAAAGTCATTTATTACTTGTTGGGGTTGACAGTTCAATTACAGAGCAATTCATTTGGATTTTAGAGTCAATTCCTTATTTTTGAAGTCTTCGCTCGTTCCAAATGGCCAGTAGATGAGAACTTTAGTCAAACAACTTTATATTCCAATTCTAACAGTTCCAATATCTCCAAAATATTTATTTTAGGTGAGGAGAACTCTTGTTTTGGGTAACGAGGCACACAAGATTATTTCAACATATTAAATAATATGTTAAAAATGAAATATGGTATGGGAGCTACTTAGTTGAAACGATCTCAAATGAAAATTTTAAATGCACCATTGAGTTTGGAATGTCAAATTTGGTATGGTAGCATAGTCTGCGTGCATATACAGGACTCTGGATGAATCCCAAAGGGTTGGTAGAGACTTGGAAATTTCCAAGTCTCTCAGCTGTTCTAGTGCGATCTTTAAAAATGAACCAAAGGGGCGCAATCATGAATCCCTTGGTAGGCCACCCAAATGTTGCAATCGTGATGCCTATGTCACAATAGTGACTCGCTTGGGCATCTACCGAATGAGGTGATCGCAATCCCTGAGTCACAAAAGCGATATCTAGGTACCTGGAAAGGTATAAATACCTCATATCTAACCCTTTTTTTGATTCATCATCCATTCTCTTGAGACTTAAACCCTAAGGAGAGGAAAAGCTTAATATTAAAGCTTTTAGGTGATTTGAGAGCTTAGGTAACTATTATTTCGTGATTTCCCTTTGGATTTGTGGTAAGATATCTTTATTTTCCTGATTTATTTCCCCTTTTGTTCCCTAAAATCCCAAAACCTTGGTGGATTTATTTTAGCACTAATATAGCTCAGATTTCACCCATTCTTGAGGGTAAAATTACTCCTTAAGAATGAGGGAATATTGGGTTGACTTTGTAAACGCATCCATAAATGGGACTCACATAGGATTTTGGTGTAATTTTTTGACCTAAAGCACAATGGTGTAAAATAAGTATTATTATTCTCATGTTGATTAGTAGAATATGATTTTTATATATTGGTATCTTGTAGAAGCATCTCGAAAGGAAAGTTGGTTATTTAATGAATTCTTTGAGCATTTTTGGCCTCTAGGAAGGCTAAATTTTCCCCTTCATAGATTGAGATATGTCATAGTATATTTATGATATAATGTTAGATTTGGGATGGGTTTTAAGTGTTGTTGATCAAATTGTCGATACGTAGGTTAGTTGGACCTTCTAGGGTATTCATAAACCATAAGTTCGGTGTTTTAACTAAGTTACTTAGATCATTAGTAGAATATATGTATCGGAGCCAATTAAGTCTTATTTTACATCTAAAAATGAAATTAGATACCTTAGCATAGTCTGAGGTAGAGTTTGATTAATAATAGAGGTTAGGGTTTAGAAGAGGGCTTCGACCCGCCTTAGGCAAAGACTTAAACTAGTATTGGTAGACTTTTATATGCTCATTATATGTCGTGAAATAATTGTTGTGGTGACTTTGAGGATAATTAGTACTTTAGATCATAATGGTTGGGTATTGGGATTTAATGGTAAATGCAGAAGGACCGGGTGGTTATGATGTTGGTTATTAATGTAATACTGATTATGACATGACATGATATATATATATATATGTACTATTTCAAGTTCAGCTAGTGATAGTGATATTATGATATATGATTACTCAGTTTAAGTCTAGAAGATTATTATGATATATATTATATGATTGGCAGTTCGAGTCTTGATATTGATTATAAAATTAATGATATACCTACCTATTCAAGTCTGGGCATTTATAATGGTATGATGATATATGATTATCGATTTAAGTCCAGATATTGATGATGGCAATGATGATATTATTATCGATTTAAATCTTTCTTTTAAGTATGTTATTAATGGTATATGATTACCAGTTCAAGTCCAGATAAGGATTTGATATGGTGAGATATATATCTATTAATTTAGGTCCAGAAGTGGAAATTGTGGTAATATGGCATAATATGGAAATATTCTTCTTGTACCTTGAGTGTTAGTAAATAATGGTAGTTCGAGATTTACTATATTTTCATGTACCCTCCAAGCTTATGTGGTCCTTCATTAGGTTATTTACTTTTTTGTACTTATTGACTTATGGATGCGAATCTTGTAGTTATAATCACATGTGTTTGATCCTCTATGTTAGGTTGTCATTCTAGTTATTTACTTATTTATGTACAGTGATGTTGGAGTTGAATCAGGTTTTTCTCTACCTTGACTTTGTTATGGTATCTTGCATTTTATCATATTTATATCATGATTTATCTCAGTCGACTGATGATGCCTACTGAGTACCCATGGTGTTAGTACTTATACTACACTTTTGTACCTTTATGGTGCAGATCCGAGTAGTAGTTGTCGTTGTTGATTCAAGGATCGTGCTTTGATGGCTTCTAGAGATAAGGTGAGCTCTTGGAGTTGGAGTTTCCCCATTTCCTTCTATTTATCTATGTCATTCTATAGTTTTGACATAGGGATTTATTACCTATTTTAAACTTAGGTTGTATTTATAGTAGCTCTTCTACTGTCTCTACCAGGTCATGGGATGGTTTTCGATTGTATGGTTACCTTAGGACTATTTTTATTGCCTTGCTTAATTATGTATTTAATTGCCTATTGGCCCTTTTGGGAACTTTCTACCAACATAACCCATTGCATTTAACTATAATTAATGGTTCAACTTACTTGCTAGTGGGATAAAGTAGGTGCCATCATGACTCTAAACCAGGTCGCGGCAGTATAAGAAGCGAGTAAAAAGATTTTGACTCTATAATTTGATATATAACATGAAAAAAAGGAGAGTTTTCTAAAATGTCACCTACACACTCCCTCATAACTGTGGAGAGCTTCACACCCATGAAAGAGTCTCTACTAAATGCAACTTTTCTGATATTCTCAAACTCTTAAACCTAGTGCTCTTCCCCCAACTATGTCATGACTAAGTCTACATCCTAAACAAGACACAATTCTTAGAAACATAAGTGATCCTAAGGTAATCCTTGATATGAGCATACTACTAGATAAATAATGAATATTTTGTAGAAGCATAAAAAATCTTAAATGACTATCCTTAATACCAACTGAATGACACTAAAGTAAATAATGTTTGAAACATCAAATAAAAATGTTATCATGGATATCTTTTGAAGCATCTACAGTAAGAATGAGTTATTAGTACAAGGTGCCAAGCAAACTGTAAAATAGTTGTTCTAAAATAAACCAACAAAATTGAAAATAAAACTATCCTTCAAATGATAAGCACTAAAAAAGAAGTGCTAGAATCTCTACAATCTGCTCTTTTTATGAGTCTGGCAACACGAACCTAAATCTATATTGTAATGGGATATAGCTCAAAGAGAGTATGTGCTCAATACTATTGAATGTAATGACCATGTGAGATATGCAATAATGTAAACATCTTAAGGATATGCCTTAAATTGATTAAGATGCAATAATCAAAACTAGATAAGCGATCCAAACTATAATGTAATGACCCAAAATATAATTATAAACCATAAACATATGTATCATTGTAAGCCATGAATAAATAAGTTGAACTAAACAAAAGGGCATTTAAAAAATCATGTTTAAATTCTTCACTATGAAAGTTTCTTATAATTCCATGTGAGAAACATGGAGTCCAACGTACTACCCTAGTTAGGAGGGTACCCTATACTTGGCAAAATGTATAGAAACATTCTAGTGTGTATTTACTAACTGAGGCAATTCGGGGTAAAGGTGTCATTGGTAAAAGACCCCTATCCTATGGTGGCAATGTAGTTTTAGAAACCGTGTCTACCCAATGATAAAAAATTACTCAAAAAATTATACTAGAAGCTCATAGATAAAACTAATATCTAAAAATAAACATGAACTAGGTTGAATATGGTTTGTTGATATTCTTGAAATACTAGGATTATTCATGCTGTATTTATTGAATTCTAGGATAACGTGTTCATAACATTCTAATTTGTAATAAATCATACTCAATTATGTGAAAATTATTCTAAATCATATGTCATGTTTGTAACCCATAAACATGTCTAAAATATCATACGTAAAAGTATTTATAATGTTATAAGATCATGGGAAACCTGTTGGGACAAAAACCAGTAATATTAAAGAAATTGGGTATAAACCCTAAATTATAGTTCATGATAATCTTACTTTAAAAGTTAGGATTTTGAACATAAGGGTTAAAAGAAACCCTTACTGAACTCTCACATACCTGATTATGCAAGATTATTGAGATTGAATTTGGAGAACTTGAACTTGGAGAAGAACCTAAGGCTTAGTAATTGAGAGACTTGATAGTTTTATTTTTCTGATTTCTTGTGAGTTGGCATTACAATAAAAGTATTATAGGTTGTTCTACCTTCAATATATCTTAGAAAAGTATAAAATTATGCAGTTTAGAGCTTAGCAATTAGGGAGAATATCATATTCCCTTTATAAACATAATTGAATTTCTAGAAAAATGACCTCATGAGTCGTGCCACAGATCATGTCATAGACTTATGGGTCTTGGAGTATGTTTAAATATTTCTAGATAGGCCACCTATGAGTCACTGTAATACCTTTAGGTTAATACCATAAGCCAGAAACTCATGGTCTCCGAGACCTGAGTTGGATGTGTTCTGGAATGGGGATCTCAAGGGTATGAATTGTAGAGGTTGTTACGAATATGGTAAGGTTGGGAATTTTGTAGAGAGTTCCCAAGGAAAGGGCTTGCAGACTGCTGGTTCTGTAGGTTCCACTACAACATTTTATTCCTATTGCCACTCTTGTAAGATGTGGCCTAAAATAACAGAAAGTGTGGCCTTTGATAAATGGATACACTTTCGAACTTTAGGTATCCCTTATTGGGGGATGGCCCAAAAAGGCGTAACCTTTGATCAAATTCCATGATTTTCAAGTGTTTCCATATCACCTACCTTCAAAATCCATGCCCATTAAGGTATACAGGCTACGCTTTGCATCTTGTCATTGGCAAGACTTTTATTTGATAAACGTACACTTACAAAAGTTTCCTTTGTATTCAATTGGGAACGCTTCACAAGCATAGACTTTTCTAGCACCTCTATAACAACACTTAGAAAGTGTTTCCTTTTTTTTACTATTGGAAATGCTTCACAAGGATAACCTTTTGTAGCATCTCTATAACAACACTTAAAAACGTGGTCTTTACTATCTTGCGGCCACACTTTTCAAGTGTAGCCATTGATACCTTCTCTAAAGCAATATTTATAAAGTGTTGCCTTTGCTAATTTGCATATACACATCTAAATAAGTCACACAATATATATCCCTGCTCCAACTAGCCATACGTTTAAAACATAACATTCTTGTCTAGGTTATACGATTAATATTTACTACAAATTTTGATTAAAAAATACAACTATATTCTCATACATCCACTAGTCATATTATACATTATTATTCTATTTTGATTGTCTTAAAACACTATGTTAGGTAAAAATAACTCAAAAATAATAGTACACGTAAATTTTCATCATGTTTCCTGTGAGAAATAGACTGACTCCATGTTTAATCTAGTCTTTGCAACGTCCTCAATAACAATATACATTATTATTCATTTCCTTGCTGATTTGTGAGTTGAACTATGATCTTCTCTAGTTGAATAATATACTATGATGTTGTATATAACACAAAAAGATCCACCTAATGTTCCTTTAAAAAACACTTTACCTATATTTCAGAAGAAAATAATAATAATTAAGTAACAAGAATGGTGAAATGAACCAGAAAACAAAAATTACTATATTTGAAAAGAAAATGTGACCTGAAAAAAGATACCAAGTGTACTCCCATAAACTAGGGTCTGGGGAGGGCAGAGTGCACGCAGACCTTACCCCAACTCTAAAATATAGAGAGGTTGTTTTCGATAGGTCCTCGGCTTAAGGAAAAAATATGATAGGGAAAAAGATCATAAAAAGGAGAATGAAGGGATAGGGAGTTTAAAACTTAGGAAAGAATTTTGCAACTGAAGGAACAATACCTTAGGAACGGACTTAGGCGACTCATTCAATTTATCAAAACCATCTTGAGTACTGCCATCTGTAATAAATCTTTTTCTGCTTACTTTCGGTAATGAGTCGGCAAGTTCTTTAAAGCTCTGTACCAATATTAGTGAAGTCAAATGCAAGTGACATTACAAATGTTACTGATATACACTAAAATGTTATGAAATGAAAAGAAATATAAATCACGACATGCTAATAGATGGAAAATGAGCAGTAACACTACAAGATAAACTATGACGGTAGCAACCAATCCTTTTCAATCTAAAATCATAAAGGTTCAACCATATCCACACTACCTCAAATTTGCAAAACTCAATTATTTCTACTCAAAATAATTATGGAAGGCACATATTAGAGTGTGCTTCCTAAACAAAAAAATTGTTGTTTTGGAAAATGTAATAGCCTTATGCCAAAGAGTCTATTCTAATTAAAGCTTTGTTCTTGAAGTCATATATATACAAGTTATCAGTTCACGCATATACTAGATATCAGCATGGGCACCAGCATTAAGATGTAGTCCATGCATTGGAACAAATATAGAATGATTAACTTTCATAAATTGTTAAGTTTTGATATATTTCAAACAATTTTTGAATTTTCTATTTGTAAGAAACAGTCCTTGATGGATTCATTTCTCTAAATAAAAGACAAATACCATTTAGATTTCATGAAAATTGAATATGAATACAAGTTCACACCAACACCATGGAAACGGTAAATTCCAAGAAAAAAAGGAAAAATACATCTAGCAATATTTAAGTTAGTTGAAGTACCATCAAAGTAGGTGTAGAGTTGCCCATAATTTTAAGTTGTTCCTGAAATAGGAATCTATGTTTAGAAAAGGATATTAATAGATAACATCAGTAATGCTAAACAATCCACATGACATGTTAAGTTCCTTTTTGTAGCCTAATCAAATGACAAAATAGATCATATGAAATAATGGAATTAATAAGACATTATACAATAGATAGAAGAAAAGGAACTGTAAGAAAGAACTGAAAAAGAGCAACTTACAAGTTAATGCATGGAAATGCTACCATGTGTGAACATTGTAGAGAAAGAACTAAAGAAGAAAGCACAGGTGTAAACTCCCAGCAAGAGCCTCTAAGACATTCTCCAGATGTTTAGTCAGATTTGAAACATCAGTTACCATATTTTTTTGGTTACATAACTAAGATAAGAGAATGACAAACCCTGCAAGTATTACGAGAGAAAGAGATTAAGATAATGGAATGAAATTAGAGACCACGAGAGTAGGAAAGTATCACATAAAATATTAAAAGTTAGTCACGGTGTCTTTCCCTTTACCCTCTACTTTTTTTTTGCTTACTTTTTTATAGAATGATTCTTGTTTAAGATAAGCCTGACTCAATTGATATAATATACACAAAAACAAGCATATCACTCCCTCAGCCCCAACATAGAAGTATTATCAAATCAAATAGAATTTTCTTAAAGTTGAATCCATTTCTGCTTTTGAGAAAAAGAATTATTGAACCCTGGCCCTTAAAGAAATCATCTAAAAAAATAAAAAGATGGACCCTATCTCACTATAGAGGAACAAAGGAAATTACTAAGTCCGGTAACTATGGATGATATCTAAGAAGTTGTCAAACAACTTCCTAATGATAAATACCCTGGCATTGTTGGTTTTTATATTGAATTTATCAAAGAGTACTGGCCAGTTAAATGTATTAAGGTAACAAATAATTTCTTACAATTCTTTTAGAGTGGTAAACTACTAAAGTGTATTAACTATACCATAGTGACTATTATTCCTAAATTGCTAAAGAGTATTTCTTTGTCTCCTCAATTCCACTTATCCTAATATATCTGAAATTTGCCATTATCTTTGTTTGTAGAGAAAATAAAAGAGATTTTTGATTTATCCGCCATCTCAATTCAGATTACTTCTAAGTTAGTACTCATCCTTCCTCCGAGAAGCATATTTGGGAAACTTCTCACATATGGCTTTCAAAATGTTTTACCCTTTCAATGAGTAACTGTGGGCAATCTATTTAGAGTGATGATTGTTTTAGGTCATCACGCTAAATTTTACTTTGTTCGACTCTATCAAAAGAAATAAATTAATAAAGTTCTTTCGGCTTACACTACAAATGACATTCTGCTATGAACTATGATAACCATATGTGCAACTAAAGAGTTCCTAGTTCCAACAACCTGAAATCACTATTGTACTCTACTTATCAGATCAAGTATCTATTGGTAATTGAACTTAGGAAATGTTAAAAAGATATGAATAAAGAGTAGAAAAACATACCAACAATCCCTATAACTATCACATTGCAGGAAATAAGCATGAAAGAGCCATAGGAATTAGCAGTAAATAACAATAGCTCACTCAATTCCCATTGCTTATATTTTGAATTTACATGGCCATAATACCAGAGCAGAAATCAGTGTTCACAGAATGTAATACATACTAGTATTATTTGCACTCCTTTCATCCAAACATAAGTGGGTTTTGATAGAAAGTTGTTAATTTTAGACGACATGTGAATAAATAGGCATTTCACAAACAAAAATCAGGAATAAAAGAGATAAGGCACATTAATATCAAAACTAAATCTTTCTTGTAGCACTGACAAAATTCACCAAGAACAACAATGTTCAACTCATACCAAAAAATCACCATCACCATATTCTAGGTTGATATGCGAACTGAGTTGAGTTGAACAAGGAATTAGATGATTTTGGGGAAATATCTTTGATAGATAGATGGATTTAAGGGATTTTAGAAGATATTTGGGCAAAGAGCTGAGTGGGTTTTGTGAGTTAGTCTGAGATCTGTGAGATATTTGGGAAAAATAGATCAATATATTTGTTAAATATTTATAGTTCTTATTTATTTTTTGGTCAATTGTAAATAGGAGGGAGAGTAAAATATTTTGGAGGGAGTGTGAAAAAATTTAATGAAAATTTAGGCCATATTTCTAGAATGTGGTCTTTTGAATTCTTATAATATCACACTTAAAAGTGTAGTTATATGTGTAAATAAGTGTTGTCAATTATATTGTGAATTGGAAACACTGATAAATATTTGCCTATAATATTAAAGACCACGCTTTCTAAGCATTTTCAAAAATAATGTGGCAAAAAGGTAAAAACTTAGACTACACTTTTAAAACGTTGTCTAAAATGGTATAGGCCACACTTTACAAGTGTGGTACAAATTTAATGTGGCCAAAAGACTAAAATGTTGTATTATTAAGTCCCCTAGGTTTCCATTACCACTATCTAGAGTTGAATCTCAGCCAGGTTGTGAAAGTGGTTGAGCAGATACTCAGTCCAAGGGAAGACATGGTAACCTATTTTATTTTTTGGGTAGGCAAAGGATGAGGCCTAAAATTCTATCTTCATAGATGAGATCTCTATTTTTAAGTAACCATCTTTTGAATTATTCAATGTGGGATAAATGTATTCATATGTGCCTGACTACTTTCCTATTTCTTAAAAGTTGTCTAATGAGTTGTGTCATTGTGGATGTGTGTAGCTACTCAGGTAGGTAATTTATTTGTATCTGAAAGAGTGTAGTAGTTTTGTGTGGCAACAATCTTGGATTATGTCAATTGGGTAGTTCTTGTTATTCTAGATATCATTGATTTTAATGTGATTCCAGACATTGATTTGTTGCCTCACTATAATGTGATGTCATGACCCAAAATTTGAGGTCATGATGGAACATACCCTTTAACTCGAGGTAGGTAAACCCTACACCCAAAGAAATAAAGAATGAATAATAGAAATAAATGATACCAAATTTGATACTTCATAAGAAAGTCAGACCATAATATAAACAAACAATAATAACTTAACTAAACACAATACAACTATTATTCAAAAACATGATATCTTCAATAAAGAGTAGTAATACTAATAATGATTATGACAATACATGTTTGTTTAAATTATAAAATAAAGATGTTATATATAAGATTAAGTACAAAATCAAGCACCAAACGAGGAGCTCAGTCATCCTCCAAATGATATCAATCGTAAAATGATCTCATATTCAATAGGTTACACTTTTGTACAGAAGAGGTATCATAGACCAACTGAGTAAGTGGAAAACTAAGCAAGTAATAAATACTCTAAGCATGCTTCCAACTTCATGTAGAAAAGTTCCAATAAGTGGCTCAAACTGTATCCCCTAAAAATTCTACATGTATTGTATCTATATAAGAATAACTACACATAAATATAATAAAAGAATAAATACATGATAAAAACACATAAAAAGAAGTGTAAATGGTGTAATACAATATAGTAGGATGATAATAAAGTAATCTATCACATGAAAGACATCACATGGCACCTCATGTACACCTTTCGAGCATAAGTTACAAGGACAGGACCCACGTGGGTTTGCAAACCATATACTTTCACAATATCAATCTCATATCTCATCAACCATGCTGACATATCCCTCGGTCAAGGGATTTATAAAGTATTTAATTTTTTTCAAAGTCGGTATTCTATATGGTTCTAATTCCATGTATATATATGAATTAAATAAGAATTTATTCGCATAAATAAAATAATATCATATTATGACTCAATTCAATGATGGTATTAAATGAGCTCAGATCTTCTCAAATCTCAATAAATAGTGATATAAGCCATCGCATGGCTCTCCATTAATGTATAGTCCTTTAACAAATCAATAACTTCAATTCAAGTCCCCACTTAGGTATCCTAGTATAGTTAAATGGAAAATAATGATCAAACAAGAACAATCTAGCCCCCACATAGGCATTAAACCAATAATAATCTCTCAAGTAAATAATATGATTCACATAATCCCCCACATATCTCCTCTCTCTCATAATAATAACCATGTATTTTCTCTACTAAAATATCTATTGTTTTGGTCATGGTAGGAACCACCTCATTTGTTTAAGATTAAACAATCTACAGCTTTAAGGTAACTATTTAAACTGAAAAAAGTGAATCTTGCTACTTAAAGCTAGCTTTTTGCATCTTCCAATTTTTTTTGTAAATAAGTTGTTTGATATTTTTTAGCCACCCAACTTCAACTGTCGATTGACTTTTGCCAAAGTACACTACTTTGCTAGAAAACATCATCTTTTCTCGTTTCAACTGAGTTTCTTTAATACTCCTCCTACTATTTTCTTATTGTGGTGATTTTCACATTGATTATCTTCTCGGTGACATTATATTTTCCAGAATGAACCTTTATTTTATCCAACGATGTCACATTTTTTATGGATTCAATATCTTGCTCTATTTTCTATTTGTTGATCTATACGCTGATTAGAAGTGACCCATCCATATATAGAGTTGTATGGTAAGTAAAAAATTTGCATGGGTAAACATTCTTCGACAACTTCTCTTTTGAGCAGATCTACACTACTCTTTCTTCTTTTCTCTTCACTTTGTTCTTTTATTTTATTTTTAAGCCCTATCAAGTAATCCAAGTACAACACATCTTCTACGATGGCTCGTGGTATATATTTTTCAATGAATAGTACATTATTCGATGTTCTATATATTTTCCAATGATCGGTATATTTTTTGGCAATCATGTTTAGGGACTGTATTTGAAATAAGAAAAGGCAATGACATCAAAGTTATGATGACCAATTTCTCTATCAACTTTTCAAAATCCAACAAGCCAATCAAGAAAAGTCCTCTCTTTATTTTCTCTCAGGTCAGGTGCACTTATTTCATCTCCTCTAATTTATTTGGTCAAGGTGGCCTTACTGTTTTAGTCTATTCTCTATTGGTTTCCTATCTGATTATATTAACTATTTTTTTAGGATTACTAGTTCATGTTTCTCCATTACTTAATGAGAGTATGTTGAGACTAGCATATCTATTTACTGTGGGGGTGTTACTCTCTATTTACTTATGGGTAGTAGTTCATGTTGTTTATTGTTGTTTATAAAAACTTGCGTCATAGTAAATTAGTTTTATGGGATATGATATACATGGTTGATTCTTGATTCTTCCCTGTAGATTTCAATCATTATTAATGTTATTTATTTTTAACCTTACATATTAGTTTTTTAGCCTTAACTATTTGCTTGCCTTTTTTTCCCTATTCTCTTATTGTGTAGTGGCTGTGTTGGTTGATGGTAGACTAGATTCATATCATAATTCATGGTTGAGTTAGGGTCTAAAGTAGTGTCATGGGTGAGGGTGGGGTTTGGGTCTTGTAGTGGGTTAGGGTCGGGACTAGGATTGAGTTTGGGGTTGGGGATGAGGGGTAGTAAGGTTAGGTAGGATAAGGGATCTTCCAGGTTGAGAGTCAGGACTTTGAACATAGGGACTCTTCAAGGTAAGTCCATAGATCTCATGGATATTCTTAAAATGAGGATGATTTGTATAGCTTGAATCCAGTAAACCAAATTTATAGGCTTTAAGGCAAGGTATATGGGTAGGTATAAGTTGTGATACTCGGGTAGCGTGAGGCATAAAAATAATGTAGGTATCTTAGTTGATGAAGATCTTAGAGGGAAGGTGGTGGATTTTAAGCAGGTGAATGATAGGTTGATGTCGATTAAGTTAGTTATTGGAGAGTCTTAATTTAGTATTATTAGTTCCTACACTCTACAAGTAATATTCAACAAGGAGGAGAATAAGAGATTTTAGGAGGTTTTGGATGAGGTGGTTAGAGGCATCCCGAGCACTGAAATGCTTTTTGTTAGGGGGGATTTCAATGGGAATATTGTATATTTATCACGAGGTTATAATGATGTGCATGGTGGTTTTAGTTCTTGGGAATGAAATGAAGGATTCACTTTTGGATTTTGCTAGGGCTTTTGGGTTGCTAGTAAATAATTCGAACTCTTTGAAGAAGGAGGAGCACCTTATTACCTTCGTAGTTTGGTGGCAAAAACCATTTAGACTTTTACTCCTTAGTAAGGGTGATAGAGTTCTATATAAAAACTATAAAATCTTACTTAGTAAGAATATATTTATCCAACCTAAGATATTGGCGATGAACTTGGTAATCAACGCAGATAGAAAAAAAGGGATGTGGATGATTAACCTAGGACAAAACTGGTAGCTTAAATTTGGCCAATTCTTTAGAAATAGAAAAGAAGATTTCGACTATGGAGGATTTGGAGAGTAGACGGGATATGGATAGTATATGGGAGATGACTGGCACTTATATTAAGGGGAGATAACCAAAGAGGTGTTGGGTGAATTAAGAGACTGATCTGGCATCGACCGGGAGGGTTTGTGGTGAAACAAAAAAGTTATAAAGAAGGTTGCCTATGCTAAGTTGGTTTAGATAAAGGATGACAATGAGAAACACGAAAATAGGAGTATACGTTAGCTAGGATAGAGGCTAAGTTGGCGGTTATAGAGGCTATGATAGCAACTTTCTAAATCTGTTATGTAGATTTAGAATAACAAGACTAGGATAATAAATTTTATAGTCTTTACAATGCTAGATAGCGGAGGGCTCATAACCTTGATCAAGTGAAGTGAATCAAGGCTGAAGATGGAGTACTTCGAATGTAAGTTTACTGATTTGTTGCATGAGGTTGATGTTCTATACAAGGTAAACTTACATTAGGGAAGTAGGGAAGAGTTCGTCCATTACTGTAGGGAAGAATTCTTTGTTTGAATCTACGCCCGGGTTTTCTTGTTCGGGGTTTTTCGGTGATGTCTAATATTTTGTATAATTATTTTATAGTAGTACCTTATGGGTTTCTTATATCCTTTTCTATCTAACAATGAGTTATGTGTGCTTTTATGTTTTTGGTTTGTTATATATGTCCCAAGTTGGGGGTCTATTGGAAACAACCTCTACTTTATCCGACGTAGTCGTATGGACTATATACACTTTACCCTCGCTAGACCCTCCTTTGTGGGAATACACTAGGTATGTCATTATTGTCATTGTATAAGTCCCCACATGGGCATTACAACAACAATAGTCTCTCAAGTCAACAATAATACTCACATATCCCCCCACATAGCCAATATGATAAAATAACTCTCTTAAAATGTGAATGTCATGACAAAATACCCAACCCATAGCCCATTTTACATGAATAGTTAACTACCCAATAAAGTGCGAAGAAAGTTAATCTGTAACCTTCATCAAGAAGTCAAATCTTAAGTGTGGACCCTTCCACACGAAACCTAACCCTTTCGTGTAGTATCAGAGCAAATCATATCTATCAAAAATGTAATTTATGCATTAAAAGGAGTCTAATGATACCCATATTATCTATTTTCATTCTTGGTCCAAAAATAGTTTGAAAATTGACACCAAAGAAAAATAGGTAAAACTATAATTTTATTGAAGAATAATGTTTCCCAAAATTCGTTGACCCTAAATATGAAACCCATATAAAACAAATAGAAATCGATATTGAAGTCATCGAAAATCCACTTTCTCTCTTTATGCGGTAAACACCTGTAATTCCACGTTTAAAATGCAAGTTTCAAAGTTGTTCTGAAGGTAAAATCAATAGGAAACAATAAAAATAAGGTTTAGGAATTTACGCAATGAATATGGATTAAGAATACTCTTGATATCACGAATAGTTGCGGTCTCAAGGTATAGCAATTGGAGAAAAAAGATGAAAACTGCGTGAAAACACTTAAATACTATTCCAACTGAACAATGTCTTCATCACAAACATGGTCATCCAATCATATTTGTGAAGGCTATTAACCTAGAATTATCGCGAATGCAATAGTTCTATTGAAAATGCAATGCATAACTCTGACCAAATCCAACCCTAGTATCTCTATGCCAATGCTGCCACTACCTTGTATTCACAATGACTAGTGTATTCCTTCTTTATGAACATGAAGGGGACCACAAACATAAAGAAGGATTGCATGCACCATATATCTGCAAAACAATTGAGTAGAAATAGTTCAAAATTTTGTAAATGAACCCCCAAAATTTTGAGACCCTAAAAAAATAAACCAATAATGCTACTAGGTTAATTTAACATTCTAGACTCAAACCATTGAATTTATCAGAAGTGATCATTTCTGACTTGTTAAACCCACGACCATTTAGGCCAACATTAACTAGTTTCTAGTCTAATAGGTCCATATTAAATATAAAGGCTTGAAACCCAAACCAACTGTATTACTAACATAAAATCTAATTTCAAATCTAATGGAACTAATAGAATCACTATATCACTCTTGAATCACAAAATGTTGACCAAAATCAAACTAATGACTTGTTAAGCTACTCAATACCCCAGACTTACTAAAATTACTCCCAAATGCTTCGAGGACTATGTCGTCCATCTCCAGGATTAATAAATTCTATATAGCAACTACAGAGAAAAGAAAAATGGTGAAGGCATAGACAAAGCTAAAAATTACAACAAGGTTTGTTACATTATCTCCCACTAAAATAAGAGTTAGTGCTAAAATGAGAAATATAAATAAAGTACCAGAATTGGTAAGAAGATGGGGTTATCAACTCCATATATTGGATTCACCCTCTGATATAACCTCCCCAATGGGGTGATATCTCTAATGAACATTCATAGAATCAATATGCTTAGACCTCAAATTCCTAATCTTTCTATCTAGGATAACAATAGGCTCATCCTCGTAGGATAAGTCATGTTCTAATTCAAAAGAATCCCATTTGATCACATTTAAATCATCTGTACTATATCTCTTTAGTATAGAAATATGGAATACCAACTAAACGACTGATAGATATGGTGAAAAATCTAGCTTATGCACCATATCTCCAAACTTCTCAAGAATCTCAAAAGGTACAACAAATCTCAAACTATGGTTGCCTTTCTTCCCCAAATATCATCACACCCTTCATAGGTGATACTTTTTCAAAACCTGCTAACCAAAAATTAATGCTACTTCATAAACTCACTAGGCGGTATAACTCTTCTACCAATGTTAGGTAGCCACAAACCTCTACTGAATGAATCTAACTCGATCCACCAAGTTTATATACTAATTAATGACCCAAGGACTAACCTTGAAAAATTAAACCATCCCATGAGGTATGTACACCTTTTCCTATATAAAGTCTCAAAAGCCGCCATCTAAATGATGGAATGGTAACTATTGTTGTACGAAAACTATGCTAAGGTAAACACCATCTCCTAATGACCATAAAAATCTATAACACAAGTCTGAAGTATGTCCTTAAGCACCTGAATAGTCTTGTCTTATTGGACATCTATCAATGTGTCAAAACCTATGCTCATATCAAGCTGAGTTGGTTAATTAAAAAATTTAAGGTAAATTAAGTCTCACTATCATAAATAATAGAGATAGGTACACTACACAACCGAATAATCTCTGTAATATGGATCTTGGCTAACTTCTCTGTATTATAGCTTACCCCAAATTGTATAAAGTGTGTGGACTTAGTCAACCTATCCATAATTACCCAAATGGAATCAAACTTCTCCAATGTAGGAGTAGACCAACCATACAATCCTTAGTGATCCACTCCTATTTCTACTCGGAGATAGACATCCTATGCATAGTACCATCCAATTTCTTATGTTCATACTTCACTTGCTAACAATTATACACTTGGACACAAAATCCACAATGTCCTTCATCATATCGCACAACCAATAATATTGTTTTAAGTGATGATACATCTTAGCCACTTCTTGATGAATATAATACTTCAAACAATATGACTTCTCCAAGAAAAGTCTAATCTAGTCACCAACTCTCAGCATACAAACACGACTACCAATCTTCAAAACACCCTTAATATCAAGAGTTGACATCTTTGCCTCACCACTTAACACTTTATCATGACTCAGCCTTATCCTCTCATCATTAAACTATAAAGTTCAAATCTACTACATCAAAGAAGACCTAGACTCAACATAGGCCAAACACGCCCATGTGTCAAAATATCAAGTTGAACCAAATGCTTAGCCAAAGACTAAATGTCTAAAGCTAAAGGTAACTCCCCTACCAATATATGTGCCAAATTTCCCATAATTTCAACGTTCAGACTCAAGATATCGCACTATGTTAGCAATATGCAGATGATAAAAAATATTGTTATTATAATCCTTAAGGAACTCTAACTATCTATGTTGTGTCATAATAAGATAATTTTGAATGAAGAAGTACTACAGGCTATGATGATCGAAGAAAATCTCACAATGACCTCCATACAAGTATTGTCGCTACAGTATCAACTCAAAAAACCGCAACAAACTCCAAATGATGATTTAGGTAGTTAATTATGTCATACTTTAAATATCAACAAGAATAAGTAATCAGTTTACCTTTTTCCATCAACAAGTCACCAAAGCCAACTCTAGAAGAATTAGAAAATATGGTGACACACAACCCTCCTAAGTCAAGGTCAAGATAGGAGCCAAAGTAAACAACTCATTGATCTTTTAAAATCTCTCCTCATAAGCATTCAACCACTTGCATTTTCTAAGTGAACTTGGAGAAAGGAGCCATAATAAAAGAGAAACCCTGCAAAGAGCACTGATAATAGCCTTCTATCTCAAGAAAACTTAAAATCTTAATAGAAGAAGTAGGTCTAGTCCAAACATAAACTGGTACTATCTTCGCCGAATTGACCATAATACTATCAATGATAACTAAATGACTCAAGGAAGCAGAGAATCCAACCAAAAATACACTAGAAATACTTGGCATACAACTTCTCATCCCTAAACCTCTAAATCAAAGTCCTCAAATGCCTCACATGGTCAACCTCCTTCTTGTAATAAACCATAATATCATTGATGAATACAATACCAACAAAATTAATATAAGTTTGGAATACTATGTTCATCAACTCCAGCAATATTGTCCATCCATTCGTTAGCCCAAAAGACATAACAAAAAACTCATAATGGCCATACAACATTCGAGATGTTGTCTTTAGAATGTCTAAAGCTCTAATCCACAACTAGTGATAAACAGATCCGAAATTGATCTTAGAAAACACTATATCACCTTGAAATTAATCAAATAAGTCATAAATATATGGAAGAGGATACTTGTTCTTGAGAGTAACTTTGTTTGATTACTGATAATCAATATACACTAGCATGGATCTCTCTTTCTTCTTTACCAAACAAGATAGAAGCACCCCAATAATACACACTCAGTTTAATAAAACCCATACTCAACAATTCCTACAATTGTTTTTTCAATTTCTTCAACTCTAGTGGACCATCATATGAGGAGGAATAAAAATAGGCTTAGTGCTCGGCAAACATCAATAGTAAAATCAATAACCAAATTTAGAGACATATCGATCAAGTTTATAGAAAACATATCCATTAACTCTATAACAACTCACATAGAATATAAGAGAAGCAATGAACCAAAACAAGTATAAAAAATATAGGCTAAAGAGTAAAGAGAACCCTTTCCTACCATGTGATGAGCACGCACAAAAGATATAACACCCTTCATAAATGTGATAGAAGCACTCTTTTATTCTAACTTTGAAATTCTAGGGGTAGCTAAAGTCATTATCTCGGCAAAATAATCCAACACTGCATGATAAGGAGACTACCAATCCAATATCCAATATGATATCAAATCAACCATATTGAGGATAATCATGTCCATCTATGTATCATGCCTCGAAAGGTAACAACACATGATTGGTACTCCAGATACACCACTAATATATTGCCTATGAGAGTAAACACACAAATAGGCATAACAAAGAAGTCCCAAAAAGAATTAATGCAAGTAGAAATATATATAGACACATAAGAGAATGTAAAATTGGGATTAACTAACACTATAGAGAAATGATGTCAAACTGGGATAACAAATTTAATCACTGTATTAGAGGACTTTGCCTCAATTCTCCAATGAAAAGCACAACACTGATCACATCTTTTACCATAATGAGTGACTTTTAGTCTATTACTACGAGATCCCTAAGACCCATCTATGGTACTTTTAGAACCACTTATATATGTAGATGTACCACCTCTAAATACTAAAACTAGAGTCGTACAAAGATAATGCTAAGATCCTTACTATGAGGAGCCTAGCACATATCGAGGATATTCCCAGATAATGCTAAGATCCCTACTAGGAGGAGCCTAGAACATATCGAGGATATTTCCTTGATAGGTAAACATACTTATCACGGACTAAACATTCTCTTCTAGAAGAATCACGCTAAGAGGGCATAGATGAACTAGAATCCTTCCATAACCTTTTGAACCAAAAAAAGATCCATAACATGCATGGCCCATTCTCTGAGCACTTAAAATCTTAGAACCCATAATCCTATCATCTAGACTCTACAAAACAACCTAAACTGGTCTGCTATAATAACCATGAGAGCCTCTTCGTGAGGAGTCCCTACCTGGAGATACCTAAAAAAATTGCCATAATCCTTTATACTTTAAAATGAACCTCCAAACACTACTAATTGATCCCTCACTAATTGGTAATAACTAGTAAAACTTTTAACAAACTTCCCAGTCCTCTAAAACTGAGAAGAAATTCTGTTTATGTAATATATTTGCAATGTTTGAAAATAAGCCTCATACTCTATAATAGTCAAAGATCCCTTCTCTAAATGATCAAGCTTACCTCACTTCCTGTCTCTTAAGCTTAGTGGAATAAAATGTTAGCCTCCGAAGTCTATGTTTAATAATGACAAACTAATAAGTGAATAGCTGTAGGATATTGGAGACTATTAATAAAGGAAGATGGCTCTGGGAATGGAAAGACATCCAATAATAAAAAGAAGGATCAAGACACTCAAACAACATGGTAAGAAAATAAATCACTTATCTCATACATGGAAGGAGAATCACTATCCTATACTTACAACTACTGTTCAAGAATCACGGTTGACAAGATCTATTAAGAGATGAATAAGAACAAAAAGAAAAAGGAAGAAAGACAACAACTATCACATGGACATAGATCTATACAAGACTAAAAGCAAAGATAGATCACAAACATATTTGATATAGACGTGACCTAAAGACACATATAGACATATCAAACGACTGCATTCCTGGATCAAGGAATCAATTTAAATCCGTGATTGAGAAAAAATATTTTGGGTTTTCTTATATAGAGTAAAAATCAAAGACTCTAAAAGATGAAGACCGAAGACAGCCACGAGTTACATAACTTCAAGGAGAAAATTTGAAGCATCTCATTCTTAGTCTTACAAGGCTTTGTAACTTTTAGTTTACAATTGTTATATAAAACGTAGGATTGAGTCAACATTGTAACATCAACTGAAGCTGCGTCAAAGATTTAAAGAGAAAAATAAGACTTCAAAACTTTTTTTCTATCATTGTATGTGAGGGGGTGTGAATGATAAATTAGAGGTATGGAGATAGACTCTTGAGTCCAAAGGGTTCAGGTTGAGTAGGAGTAAGACAAAATATTTGGAATCCAAGTTTAATGATGTGAGGCAGGAGAACGAGGTGGTAGTAAGGTTGGATTCATAGGTGGTATGTAAGAGAGATAGTTTCAAGTATCTCGGGTCCATGATTCAGGGGAACAGTGATATTGACGAGGATGTATCACACCGTATTGGGGCGAGGTGGATGAAGTGGAAGCTCGCATCGGGGGTGTTGTGTGACAAGAAGGTGTCACCCAATCTTAAAGGCAAATTCTACAGGGTGGAAGTCCATCCGGCTATGTTGTATGGAGCAGAGTGTTGGCCAGCTAAGAACTCCCATATTCAAAAAATAAAGTTAGCAGAAATGTGGATGTTGCGTTAGATGTGTGGGCTAATTAGGGGGTGATAGAGTTCAGAATAAAACTATCTGGGAGAAGGTTGGAGTGACTTCGGTGGAGGATAAGAGAGAGAATTCCGACTGATATGGTTTGGACACGTGATGAGGAGGGGCACAGATACCCCAGTTTGTAGGTGTGAGAGGCTAGCTTTAGATGTTTTTAGGCAGTAAACTGGTAGGCCGAAAAAGTGCCAGAAAGATGTGATTAGGCGGGACATGGAGCAGTTACAGCTTATTGAGTACATAACCCTAGATAGAAAGATCTGGAGGATGTGAAGTAGGATAGAAGGCTAGTGTCAGTTTGGGTCACTAGTGTAGGATATTACTTGGTGGGTGTATTATTTTTACTAAGACACCTTGTTTCATTCTCTATTACGATTTTGTTTTCTTTTATTTAGTTACTATTACTTGTTGGTATCATATTTATGTTATATCATCTGGTTCCATGCTTTATTATGTATTTGATTATTATTCCTTGTTTTGAGCTGGGGGTCTATCAGAAATAACCTTTCTACTTCTTTGGAGGTAGTGGCATGGACTGCATACATCTTACCCTCCACAGACTCCACTATGTGGGAATATACTGGGTTTGTTGTTGTTGTTGTACTCGAGCCCAACATTCAACGATCTAAGGAAACTTTGAAACTCAAGGAAATTAGAAGTAGGCACCACATTCATGTTCTGAAATAGGATAAATTTTTGTGTTATTACCTTATGTTCTGTTATTTATGTAGTTAACTATTTTAAGTCTAATTTATTTGTGAGGTGCACTGATCTGCAAGTGAGTCAACTATGAGGAGTCAGTAGTCGAATGATAGAAAAAATTTCAATTCATCCCCACTCTTGAATTTTAATTGGTATCAGAGAATATTTCATCAACTACATTGATTAACCACAAGTGAGCAAAGATCAGATGGCCGAGTATCAAATTCTCAGTGCTCTTCATCAGGATGGTCACTCCTCTACAAGACTACCGTACTTTAATTGATAACATTACTCTTACTGGAAGAATAGGTTCAAAATATTTGTCCAATCAAACGACTTCTAAGCCTAGGTTGATAACAAGACGTGTCCAAAACCAATTCTAGGACTTATAGAAAAGTCAAAGAATAAAGACAAAGAATCTAGTAGTTCATACATAGAAGACCTTGAAAGATTCAAGGTCACCAAATAATAGGAACAGGTAATTCAAACTAATGCACCGGCTATAAGTTTACTTTTGTGTGCAGTTAGTAGGGAAGAGTATGATAAGATATCAACTTGTGAAAATGAAAAGGAAATATCGAACAAATTGGAGGTAACCTATAAAGGACCTCTAAGGTCAAAAAGTCAAAGATTGTTTCTCTGGTCAATGAATATGTGTTGTTAAAAATGGAAGAAAATTAGAACATTGAAAGAATGTTTGCCAGATACAGTAAAATTGTGTGCAAACTAAAATCACTGGGGATGATCTTTCCATAGAGCCTGTAAGTCCAGAATCTTGTCCAAATTCTCCCAAAGATTTAGGAAACCAAGGCTGCCATTCTAGAATATAGAGATATTCACAACATGATATATGATGAACTATGAGGTAAACTTATTGCATATGAAAACATATATTAACAGGTACCACAAGAGGAGAAAAAGAAACCAGTAGCCTTTAATGTTGCTCCAACTAAATAAGTGGACATTTTTGAAGAGGCCAATAGTGAAGGAATGTTTCTTATATATCGTGGATTAAGGAAAATCATTAGACAAAGACAAAAAATATCCCAAGGAACCAAGAATGATAATTCCACCAGAAATGATAAACGCTGTTATTACTCTGGAATGCCTGGCCACTTCATGCAGAACTGTGCAGAATTAAAAATAAGAACATCCAGGATGAACACAAATTTTAGAGCCTGAAACCAAAAAAAAAACAAAGGTCGTAAATATATGCTTCATGGAAATAGGTGGACCTAGAGAGGTAAGAAAACATGACTGTCATAATCGTAATATTCTTGAATCCAACTTGGATATGATAACTGATGACCTTCAAAAGGTCATTGATGAATATAGAAAACTATCTCAAGATAAGAAGATTTGTGATGATCGATATAAATAAAAAATAAAAGAGAAATTTTGAAACTGGCAATAGAAATAGAAGCATGTCAAATTTAAATTGACCTGCTTCATGAAAAGCTTGACGATGAAAAAATAAATTAAACATTCTTAGGACTTTCCCAAGCCATAGTTTTGTAGGATAAAATTCATTCAAAAACTATACGAGTTCCTTATTAGGGTTTTTCAAATTAGCTAAAACCTCTTTCTCCTCTTAAGAACCCGTCTGTTTTATCTATGGACAAAGAGGGAACAAATCATACAACTTCAGGCATAAGCCTAAAAGTTTGTGGATTTGGAAGCCCAAAGGAAGCCCGCAAGGACCCAAGACCGCTTAGGTACATAAGTAAAACTAAGCTCTTTGTTTTGCAGGAACATGTTTGCAAAATACCTTAAAAGGAAGGATTGATAGATGATGTTCCAGGAGTGTAGCCAGAGAGAAAGGGATCTCTTCTGTCTAAAAGAATGTATAAGAAAAAGTAGTCAAATTTAGTGACAACGCTAGAGGCACTATCATCAGAGTCAACTATACCTCCCTTGGAGTCGACTCTTGCATCTGAAATAATGTAAACAAATAAAGACAGGTTCTCTCTAAGAGGGTACTAACCACAATAAAATCTCTGTCCCTATGAAAAGGTTAGAACCAATACAAATTATCTTTATCAGTTTCTGCCCTCAGATATTTTAAGTTGTTTCATATAGTTTTGTTCTTGGAGAAATTTTTGCGAGATAATTTCTAGAATTTGAAAACCTATCATGCCCAAAACTATTTTTTAACTTTTTTAAAATTTAAAAAGGAGGGGTAATTTTGATCAAGTTATTTATTTATTATTCCTGATAATTCTAACATTCTTTTTGAGTAACGTTGTTCTGGTGAAAGTTTTCATCACATGAGAGATGCCCCAAAACTCATGACTGAGTAAGGAACAATCTTTAGTTGACTCGTTAACAACTGAAGCAGTATACACAGTCATTTGAGAATTTGTACACTAAAATTCTATGAATTATGCATCAACTACTTGATTCTAATTTTTTTGAAATATGTGACAATGTTGTGTTAATAGTCTATCTGTGTATCCAGGGTAAAGCATATTGACATTAAGCATCATTCTATTCATGATATGGTAGAAAGTTGGATCTTTTTTACTAGAAGAAAGATCTTATCTTTCCAGAAAAAGATTTTGCATTAATGATTTATGAGTCATATTTATGAACACGAATCTTTTACATAGTTCAATTCTATTACAAAACTTTTTCAAGAAGCAAAGATCTTGATTTCTCAGAAAGAGATTTTGCATTAATGTTTTATGAGTCTTATTTTTGGACTCAAATTTTTTTACTTAGTCCAATTTTTACCTTTTTCTAAAGGATTTTCTTTTAAAAGGAATTCATCATTAATTCACCACTTCCCATGACACCTCTATAGGCCTTTTATCTTTCTCATGGATTGTCCTTGCACTTTCATCGGTTCCCTTTAAGTTCATGCCCCTTCACTTCTCCATTCTTATCCCCTCTGAACAATTGCCTCCTCTAAGTTTTGATAGACGACTCTCTCTCTCTCTATTCTATTAAATCTCTCTTTCTCTCTCTCTCATGACAAAAACCTGCTCCATGGCTAAAGATTCTAGAATCTCCACCAATGGTCTCGTTCATCTCTCATCTCTCTCTCATGACAAAAACCTGCTCCATGGCTAAAGTTTCTAGAATCTCCACCAATGGTCTCGTTCATCTCTCAGAATCCTCCAATGAGTCCTTATCTCAGTCCATTCTACTTAAGAGACTATGAACCTCTTCTAACCCTGTTTCCTATGCCAAGAAACCTTGTCCAAATCCCTCCAATTCTCTTCCTCCAAAAAAGATTCACCTATTATAGACACACCCTCACAAAGATAAGTTCCTATCCTTTAAAAATTATTCCATCATTCCTGGTCGCATCGTCAACCTTAGTCAACTAAAAGAAGCCTCTAGCAATAATAGCCACTTTTTTAAATTTCAAGATCTGTCCTTGTCTTTTGGCCTCTATGGACTTTTCGTGTCAGGAGACTATGTTCTCATTATTTATGCCAATCTTTAACTTTCCCCAGATAGTGGTGAAATCGAGACTCTTGTGCTTGGCACAAGAATCATATTAAAATTTTTGTTTGAAAATGAGTTTGATACTAAGTTCTCCAGCATGGTCCCTATCATGAACAATAATTGACCCGAGGACTTTGAAGTGGGCTTTGAGGAATCCAAGAAATTTTTGTCTGACTCTGACTCTGTATAAACAAACTTTCGTCCCCTGTCTTTATTATTCAAATGTCATATTATGGATCATATTGTTTCTATCACTCTGATTCTGTGAAAAGAATCCCTAAGCAACATCACTTGTCTTGATGTATTTCCTAGTCAAAAAGATCAAAATCAATTGAGCAACTTGGATATGTGAGTATATGTTTGAGAGTACAAAGGAAGTCAATGCATCTGCCAGCTTACCATACATACTACTTATCACACAGATCTTTTTGTTCTACTCCTTCGACCTCTCTACCTATCCTTCTATAGAAGTTGCTGCAACTTATGATTCAAAAACCTTTAGCAGCATGGGATACATCCTGGTGGAAGATGAATAGTGCAGGAAAGATTCTACCCACACTAAGGCCAAACCTTAAAAAGTAAGTAAATTTTTCTCTAAACCCTCTGTCTCTTTGATGAAGGAACTTAAAGAACTTACGCTGCAATTCAAAGCCATTAATGAAGGAATCATTCAACTCCAGGTGTCTTCTACCAAACTCTTGGACTTTCAAAAGAGTACATGCTACAACATAAGTGTGGTCCAGCTGGGACTCGATGGGCTCAAACAAGATGTATCCAATATGTTCTCTTGAGTGATATCTCGTATGGACTCTTTGAAATCCCAAGTGTCTTCCTTGAATGATGATCTGACTATTTCTTTTCAAAACTCCTACTCTTCCATTGTCAAGAATGTCGAAAAATCTTATGGCAAAATTTATCAAAACATGCATAACACACTGACATACTTTCTGGTGATATGGGGAACTGTGAATTTTCATTATTCAAAAGGGGGTCTTGTACATTATTTTCATAGGTTGTAAGATAACCTTCATCACACTATATGATATTTTTTTTGCTCTGCCTAGTTAATAGATTATGATTGTCAGTTATTATCTACTGCCTCTTGTATGTTGCTGCTATTCATTTTGATTATGCCAAAAGAGGGAGAAAGATAGGAACATCAAGAAATCAAGAAGCACAAGTTCATTGAAAGACAGGAACATTAAGAAATCAGGAAGCACAAGTCAACTATCGACTCATAAAGGTCGATTAAAATCCAAGAAACTTGGACAATCAAAATACTCACCAAGTCAGGGGGAGTAAGTCTACCATTGATACATAAAAGCTAACTGATACCCAAGAAATATGGGACAACAAAGATGCCTAAAAATTAAGAGGATAAAACTGATCAACTGGGAAGTCAACTGATGTTTACACATATTTTTTATTACCAAAAAGGGGGAGGTTGTTAGCCTCTGAAGTCTATGTTGTAATAATGAAAACTAACAAGTGAATCTTTGCAGGATATTGAACACCTATGATAAAGGAAGCCTACTATAGGAATTGAAATACATCCAATCTTAAAAAAAAGGATCACGACACTCAAATAGCATGGAAAAAAATCAATTAAATGTAAGGAGAATCACTATCCCAGAATCACAACTACTATCTTAGAAACATGACTAGCTAGATAAATCAGGAGATCAATTTGCACAAAAATCAAAAGGAAGAAAGACCAAAAGCATCACATGGACATCAATCTGTACAAGACTAAGAAGAAAGATGGATTACAGACATATTCGATATGGACGTGACCTAAAGCCACATATGGACATATTTGATATGGACATATCAAATGGATACATTCCTAAATTGAGCAATCAATTTAAATCCTTGATTGAGAAAAAATATCTTGGGTTTCCTTATGAAGAGTTTCAGCCGAAGACTAGAATAGATGAAGACTGAAGATAGACACGGGACACTCAACTTCAAGGATAAAATTTAAAATCTCTCATTCTTAGTCTTACAAGGCTTTGTAACTTTTAGTTTACAATTGTTATATAAAGAGTAGGAATGAGTCAACTTTGTAACTTCCACTGAAGCTGTGTCACAAGACTTGAAGAGCAAATTACATCTTTAGAACTTGTTTCCTATCATTACAATTGTTACATTGGTGTTTTATACCTGGATAAATTTTTGTATTATTACTTTTTGTTCTTTTATTTATGTGCTTAACTATTTTAAATCTAATCTATTTGTGAAGTTCAGTAATTTGTAGGAGAGTCAACTATGAGGAGTCAGTAGTCGAGTCACAAAAAAAAATTCAACTTACCCCCCTCTTGAATTTCATAAAATACTCTAGAAAAGTCTCAAAAAACTTGTTACATGAAGGGGAACTCACTGGTCTACAATGGATAAGTGATATCTACTACTTCCTAGCCACATAAGTTAATTGGTAGGTAATATAGGCAACAACATATGACTCTAGAGAATTGAGGTTATGCAATCTTTTATGATAGTCAATCAAAAACTGATAAGAATCCTCAGCAATGGCTGTACTCAACTTTGAAGAAGACAATGTGATGAATCTCTCAAATCTCATCTTCTCATTTAACAACATAATTGGACCTAGAGTTATGTGTAAAATAATAAATCTTGTAGGCAGTCTCAACATATGACTCAATAATAGTAGGTGGCTATGCCTCAAAAGTTTGGAAACCATTTAGTACACTAGGTATAAAACTAACCTAGGAAAATCCATCCAAATGGCCCAAAAAATAAACCAAAAGATCCTGCAATACATGGGTAACTATGAAACTCTGAATGGCTTAAGTTGGTCCCATATACATTGGTTGATAAGACTTCTCATCATGATCAATCTCGGGCTATAAAGAGACCACTCTTTCTCATCCTCTATATGGAGTTGCTTTTTGTGCTCATCCTCGACTTTTGCCTTCATCGCGACCCTTGCCTCACCACTAATTACGGCTTCAACAGTGGGTGCTAGCTTAACATTCTCAACTACTCTAATGACCCAACTGGTCATGAGTGGCATCCATCCTATTTTATGACAGGAGAACCTTACTAAATCAACCCATATTACCCAAGTGTTACTTTTATAGTTATAACATGTTAACATTATTAAATAGTCTCCAAACAAGTCTACATCATTAGTCAACACAATGACAAACACACATGAGCAACAATATCGAAAACTAATAATGTGTGAAAACCTACAGTTTATGTTCCCAGTTTACCAGTAATGATGGCACCAACTAAACCTCACCAGTAGGTAAATAAACCCATAACCTAGAGCAAATGAAATTGGCAATTGAGTAGAAAATGCCCATCATAGGCCAAAATCAATGAACACAAGTTAAAATATAAGGAGTGTGTTCTAAATAGATAAACAATCATTATAAGATATCAATTCCATGTCATGGTAGAGCCAGTACAAGAGCATCTAATGTCAATAATACAATCCAAAAGACTTGGAATATAGTCAATACCTCTGTCTCAAACACTAAACCTAAATATAAAAGAAAATGGGAAAATGGGCTACTCAAACTTTATGAGCTCACCCTATCTCTGAAAGTAAATAACTGCATGAGCAATGATCAAAGATGACAGCTAGTACTCGGATCTTCACAACAAAGACAAGAGAAGTGTAGTATGAGTACCAAAACAATGGGTATTCAGTAGGCATTATCGATCGACTAAGATAATTCATGATAAAAAGATGATATAATGCAAGGTAATCATAACTAAGGCAAGCTACGGAATCGAACTTTAATCATCTCCATCATCGGTATATATATCTAATGAATAAAAAAATTAAAATAACAACATAACAGAAGGCAACAAAACATGCCAATATCACTACATATAAGAGATAGGCAATTCAGAATCATAACGCATCATAAAGCATTGGCACAAGAAAACACGAGGGCAAAGTTGGATCCCACACGCCAACTGGTGCATAAAGTAAAGAACTCATCACATCATCCCATACTACTGGAGAGTACATCCAAGAGAAGAATAAATAAATAAATAAAACAATATTAACACCAACCTCATAATTATCCAATCTTCATTCCATGACTTACAATCAATGAGTCATTTGTTGACGTTCATCATTTTTCTATACATGAAAATATATTCATAACTTTAATATCACCATCAATTAATATTATTGGCATCGATATACCTCAATCACACTTTGCTAACTAGTCAACTGTCATTAACTAATACATTTACTTACTAGCCATTAAACGACTTCTAGTATAATATCACAATAATTCACCACATAACTCTAATTTATGGTTTATCATCTAGTTATTAATCACCACTAGCACATATTTAGCCACTAGGCTATCTATATCACCAATCAATATTTTAGCAACTAAGCACTGTTTATTAACTAGACATCCTCGCTAACTTAATCATTATCATCAACTAATCATCATGTTTGCTAATTATTACTAGCCTTAAGCATTATTATAGATTACCCATCGTTATCACTAGTCATTTATACCCCTATACATCATTGTCGCCAATGCTCGATTATCCATAAGTCATTACTAGCCACTTAAAAAATATCCATCACTAATTTCTCATTTAATGCTAAACATCGACTATACCACTTTTTGAACATTTAACACTAGTGGAATATAATTGGTATCTATAATATAAAACAACATACCATAATTATACATAAGTATATAAATAAGCATGTGATTGCCATACATAGGGCTGGCTGGACCCAAACCAGTCGATGTACATGTAGGAACATCAATTTAATCATCCTCTAGCCTTGCCAGCTATATATAGTCATAATAAATGCCCTCTTACTTTGGCTGGTATCAACATCTCATCATAATACCCTCCGTCCTTGCCAGGTATCATCATATTATCATAAAATCCTCTGTCCTTGCCGGGTATCATCATATCATCATAATATCATCCGTCCATGCAGGGTATCATAACATCATCTTCAATTAAATATTGATAATAATGATCTAGCCCCACAAACTCTAAACAAAATAATAAGACCCATGACGGCTAAAATAAAAAACAAGCACCACGAGGGCTAAAGTAAAGAAACATAAATAAAGAAGAAATAAGAGCATACCTCCATATTTCCTCTTTCATTATCAAGGTCACATTATCAATACGTGTATATATATGTAACAAAAATATTGTAAATTATAATTCAATAATCTTTTTCATTATACCATGAGCATAACCATAAGAATTATCATAAGTAATTCCCCACAAGTAACCTACTCATTGGTCCACCATTACCAAAAAGAACGTTTATCACTAACTTGAGCAATAGAAAATCCATGGCATAATCTATAGCATAGTGATGGTCTTCGTTAATGGCATAAACAATAGCTCATCATGGATTCATAAATTTTTGTAATCAATTAGACCATGAACATTAGTTCTAATGGCATCACTATAATTTACTACCAAGGTTCCTAAATATTTCCTCAAGGGGCATTTTAAGGCATTTCCTAAGAAACTATTGGTCGCACGAGGACTACTTCAATCTTAGCCTAAGGTGGGTCAAGGGACCAATTCTAAATCCCTCAATATACCTTCTAAGCTCATTTCTATCCCTGACTAGGCTAAGGTATCTAATTCAACTCTTATATGTATAGCAAGCCACCATTAAGTCCATGGTAGGGATCCTATTCAAATATTATCACTAAGTCCATTTGAACTAAAGCAACTTCATTAGAGTAATCAACTAAGGCCAATCTTTCCCTAAGCATGAGTGACAAGGTCTCTCCCACCTAACAAGAGTAATTCTAAGAATTCTTATGCTAAACATGAGACATTTTCCCTAATCCATTAAGGTTCAAGACAACAAGCTAGGGATTACACTATATGTGTCAAAATGACCTAAAAGATCCAACTAACCGAAAGTCTTACATAATTATCAAACCAACACCTAAAATCCCTCCCAATCTAACATGATATCATAATTATACTATACTAAGATCATTTAATAAGGTATAATCCTAACCTACCTCAAATCAGAAGAATGCTCAACAATCTACTAAACATTCACTTTTCCCTTTTGAGAAGCCTCTTCAAGATGCCAAGCTACTAAAAACACATTCTACACATCAATACGAGAATATTGATACCCATAATACACCATTGTGCTTTGGGTCAAAAAATCATGTCAAAACCCCGTGTCTGTCCCACTCAGTAAAAAAACACATTTCTGAGAATAACCCATCATGCTTCAAGCTTATGGAATCAAACCTCTCAAAATGGGTGAAAACCAAGCTATGTTTGGGCTAAAATCAAGTCCTAAAGGATTTGGGGATTTGGTTAAAAATTCAAGGAATTCAAGCATAAATTTGAAGGAATTTTACCTTAAATCCGAATATATTCACCAAATACATGTTAATCAAGCTCCCAAGTCACCTCCAAGACTCAATTTCAAGTTAGCACTCTCTTTTAGGGTTTCTAGGTCTCAAGGATGAGTGGACAATGACAAAAAGAGGCCTAAAGGGTCCATGTATTGCCATACTGGGTACTCAAATATGGCTATCCCCGGCCATGGATTGTAATCATAATTGGGCGATTGCCATGGTCTTTTTGCGATCTCTATAGGGCGATCATGATGGTTTTTATGCGACCATACATACATCATCCCTAGCAAACATGGAATATTTTCTAAGTTTCCAGCAATGCTCGGGAATCATTCAGAATTTGATATACGCAAATAAACTATGTAACCCCACTAGATTCAATGTTCCAGACGCAATAATGAAGTTTGAATTTCTATTCAAAGACATTTTGACCAAATTTGGGTCTCACATTTCTCACCAATAGGTTGAAATAATCTCAGGTGGATCGAGACTAGAACCAAAGGTCGACCTAGCCAAAAATTGATATTTCAGATATGCTGGGGCAGTTGGAATTTGCACATAAGATTATTTTAATAAAATTTTTGCCTAGTGGTTATTTAGAACCGGTGAAGATTTCTAAACAAGATATTAGTTCTAGAAACCAAAAGAACTGCCCAAAAACCAAACAATCAGCCCTAGCAAGTCAAAAATATTTCGGGGTGTCTATAAAAAGCCTCTAACGGCAAAAATAAATGAAAGAATGGAAAATGACCAGAAGGGTCATTATAATATCTAATACCCAGGGATCTTTCATCCGTAAAATTTAAGGATCAAAATAGTCTAGAACAAGTGAGGATACTAAGTCTGCATCTTGCACTCGATCTCCCAATTGTCCTTCTCGATTGGGAGGTGTCTTCACTGAACCTTAACTAAGAGAATCTCCCTAGTGCACAACCACCTCACATTACAAGCCAAAATGAGTACCGACTCCTTTACAAAGGTCAAACACTCGTCTAACTGGACTGAGTCCTATCTAAGCACATGAGAAGGATCGGGAGTATATCGCCGCAACATAGAGACATGGAGAACTTGATGAATAGAGGAAAAAATCTGGAGGTAAAGCTAACTCATATACTACCTTACTAACTGAGCGAATAATTTCAAAAGGTCCAACATATCTCAAACTGATCTTACCCTTCCTATCACACCTCATCACACCCTTTATTTGTGATACATGGAGGAATACATGATCACCAACTACAAATATCAAGTCACGCAGCCGATACTCTCTATAGGCTTTCTAACTACTCTAAGCTGCTCTGAACCTATCCTAAATCACCATGACTCTATCCAACGACTCTTGAATCATATATGTACCTCGGGGCTTAACCTCAGAAGTATCAAACCATTTAACTAAAGAACGACATGTCCTACCATACAAAGCCTCAAAGAGCACCATCTCAATACTCGAATGACAACTGTTATTATAAAAAAAATCTACTAAGGCTAAGTGCTGCTCCCACGGGTCTTTAAATTCCATAACACAGGCTCGAAGTATATCCTCAAGCTCCTAAATAGTTCGTTCATACTGACCATTGATCTAAGGATTAAAGGTGGTGCCCAAATTTACCTGAGTGCCCAACTCCTCCTAAAAGGCTCTCCAAATCCTCAAAGGGAACACAGAACCACAGTCTGAAATAACAGAAATAGGCATACCTTGCAAATTGACTATCTCCTGAACATGGATATGGGCTAATCTCTCAACACTGAAAATCATCTGAGTCAGAATAAAATATGTTGACTTATTCAAACAAACCATAATGGCCCATATACTATTGAAACCATAGGATGAATGATGAAAACCACTAACAAAATCCATAGTAATCCATTCCAATTTCAACTCGAGATAGGGTAACCTCTGAGTCAGACCACCTAGTCGTTGATGCTTGGCCTTTACCTGTTGACAACCCAGTCAATAAGCTATGAAGTCTGCCATATCTCTCTTCATACCACTCCATCAATAGTATTACCTCAAATCTATATACATCTTGGTTGCACTGGGGTGAATAGAATATCTAGAGCTATAAGACTCATGAAAAATCAACTAAATTAAGTCATCAAGTTGAGGAACATAAATAAGATGATCAAAACTCAAAATACCCTAAGATCAATAGTGTGCCTCTCAGACTCACCACTCAACACCTGATCACAAAGGAAGAAAAACATGCTATCCTTATATTAACGATCATAAATCTACTCAAATAGTAAGGACCTCGCTTTTACACTAGCCAAAATCCTTCTAGGATTCAAAATATAAAACAGAACAATAAAGTTAGCTAAGAACTGAATGTCATGTGCTGACGACCTCTGAGAAATTAAAATACAAGCCAAACTACCCATACTCACTGCCTTGCAACTCAAGGCATCTGTAACTACATTTACCTTGCCCGGATGATACAAGGTGGAAATATCATAGTCCTTGAGCTAGTCCATCCATCTACGCTGGCGAGTATTAAGCTTTCTCTGAGTCATAAGATGCTGAAGACTAGGATAAGCTGTGAAAATCTCACAATGCGCACCACACAAATAATGCCTCCAAATTTTAAGCGTGAAAACTACTACCGCCAATATCAAATCATAAGTGAGGTAGTTGCGCTCAAGCATCTTAAGTTGTATAGAAGCATATGAAATAACACAACCTTATTGAATAAATACACAACCTAAATCAATGCCAGAAACATCACAAAACACGGTGAAACCCTCACCCTCAATAAAAAGAGCTAACACTAAAGCTGAAGTAAGAAAATCCTTGACCTTTCCAATGCTCGACTCACACTCCTCAGACCATCGGAAAGGAACCTCCTTCTAATTCAATATTTTCATACGGGCTGAAATAGTAGTAAAGTCCTCAATAAAGCACCAATAATAACCGGCCAAACCAATGAAGCTACAAAACTCAGTTAGACACATGGGCTATACTAAGCACGAATCACCTCAATCTTGGCTGGGTCTACAATAATACCATCCTTAGACACAACATGGAAAATGAATTCCATTGACTCAAGAAAAAACTCACACTTAGTGTACTTGACGAAAAACAAATGATCTCTCAATGTTAGCATAATCCTCAAATATTTTGCATGCTCCTCCCTACTCCGCGAATACCCATAGATGTCATCAATGAACACTATCCAAAAGGAGTCCAAATAAGGTCTGAATACTAGGTTCATAAAATCTATGAATGCTGCTGGGTCATTAGTCAACCCAAAAGACATCACTAAGAACTCATAATGACAATAATGGGTCATAAAAGCTGTCTTCGAGACATCCTCAGGCTGAATCCTCAATTGATGGTTTCCAGACCATAAATCAGTACTAGAAAATAAGGCTGCACCATGAAGTTTGTAAAACAAATTATCAATGTGAGGCATATGATTACGGCTCTTCAACATCACCTTATTAAGATGCCTAAAATTAATGCACATATGCATGAAACCATCCTTCTTTTTCATAAATGATATTATGGGGACATGATCGATCTAATAAGACCTTTACCAGAAAGATCCTGAAGCTAAGAATTTAGCTCCTTAAGCTCAGTAGGAGCAATACGGTAAGGTGTCATAGATATAGATTTGGTACCAAGCTTGAGATCAATAGAAAACTCAATCTCACAGATAGGAAGAATACCAGGAAGGTCTGTAGGAAACACATCCGAAAACTTACAAATAATAAAAATAGAGTCATGCGATGAACTTCCCATACTAGTGTCACAAATCTAAGTGGGATAAGACTCACAACCCCTCAAAATAAGTCAACCAGCATATATATAAGATATAATCTCCATCAGCTCATCGCTAACAGCTTCCTGCCACACGACTAGGGGTATGTAGGGCATGGCTAAGGTAACGATGTTGGCAAAACAATCCATGATGACATGATTGTGGGATAACTAATCCATGCAAAAATCACATCAAAATCCATCATATCCAGAATAATAAGGTCAACATAAGTTTCAACATCACTATCTATCATAACACATAATCTGAATAATCAATCCAATATTAGAAAATCACCCACGGGAGTAGATATGCACAATGGAACATATAATAAATAATAAGAAAACTCCAACTGTGGTGCATAATAAGAAAAAATATAAGAATAAGTGGATCCCAGATCAAATAAAGCAAGGGCCAACTGGCATCATACCGAAATCATACCTATAACTATAGCATCAAAAGTTTGAGCCTTGGGTCTAGCAGGTACGACATACAACTAACCATGGCAGGAACCTGGATGGTCACTTAACCGGTCTCTTGTCCTGCCTACCTGAGAAACTCCTTAAGTACCCCAAAAACTACCCCTGTAGCCATGAGAACCACCTCCAACATAGGGATAAACTACTCTAATAGGGGACACACTGTAATGAATCAATAATTTCCCCATGACTAGGGCAATACCATGAATAGTGACCAATAAGTCCATAAGTAAAATAGGAAAAATAAGCTAAACTAGAACTAACAAATTCGATGACCCAAAATAACTACCACATCTAGACTAACCAGAAAAAGGACCCCTCGAAGACTGACCACTACCCTTAGTAGGACGATCACTAGGTCTAGACTAACCTCCATCAGTTATCTAAATAGTTGCCTAAAATAGTAGAGTAGGCTGACTTGAAGCTAAAAGGATCGATGCAGAGGATACCTTCTCAAAGAGCTGCCATCTCTATGCCAGGAACTAAGATTGTTCCCACTATATCTACCATAAAACCTAGGCCTCTTATCATGGCCCTCGCGACCCTCATATTATATCTACTCTATCAATCTAGCATAATCTTAAACCTCAGCAAAGACCTACCCACAACGACCAAACTCTGAGTAGACATACGATTAGGGAGTGTCAACCCCTATCAAAGCAACGAACCCTCTTATACTCAGTATACAAAATAGAAGTTACATACCTAGCCAACTTATCAAAACAAGCCTCATACTTTTTAACTGTCATAAAGCCCTGCTTCAATCAAGAGAAATAATCTGTCAAATAATTTTTAAGTTTGCAAGGCATATACTTCTCTAAGAATATCTTAGAGAAATAAGTCGAAGACAAGGGAGAAGATCGATATGGTCACGAATATATATAACCTCTCAAGCAATAATGAGCGGACAAATCCAACTAATAATATGGTGTAATCTATACCACGAGTCTCAATACGGCCCAAACCATGAAGCCTAGCAACACAAAATCAGGAACTCATATGCATCCTCTCCTGGAGCACCAACAAAACTAGGTAGAGCCAATCTCAAGAATCTACCCAACATTTTATACTTCTCAAAAGACATAGAAGGCTGAGCAACTATTAGTGTAGGTGGATTGTAACACCTCAAGTCTGTACCCCAGACGTTACACGGTGCTTATAATCCCAAAGGACACAAGCTAACCCATCTCTGGTACCTGCTGCAGTAACTAAATAATAATACTATAACTTTGCAGAAATAGGAAATTTTTTTCCATAAGGTTCAAATATGAAATAAATACTAAATATGGTATCACAATACCAAAACTGAACATCAATACTGAAAACTAAACAAGTGTCTGAAAATACTCTAGTCTGGAAAGCCTTTAAATTGTCTAAACTGTGGAGTTGATGGGACAAGCCCCCAACTAACTCCGACTACTAAAAATGAACTAAAATGCTAAAAAACAATCATGTTCTCAAATTATGAGGACTTACCACTAACTCTGTTTAGGGAGAATTTGAGTTGCTAAGGGTGCTTTGGAGCCCATGTATCTAAACCTATGATATAAGACATCATAGAACAAAAGAAAATCATGCATCAGTACATTGAATATGCTAGTATGCTCAGTGAGGTAGGCTAAAATACATGGGTTCATATACATTAACAATAATAATTGAATAACATGAGTATGACTGAATGAGAGTACAAACATGAATATGTAGACTATAACTAAGATTGTGATAACACTGAATACTGAGTCTGAATACTGATTTACTAATATCTGAGTTTACTGATACTATATTACTGATAACTGAATAACTGTATATATCAGTCTTTATTCTGTAGAACTATACTAAGTTCCATAATGAGCTGAGTATCTATAGTTGACAGTCTTGAATTCGTAGAACTTAACTGAGTTTTATATTGAGACTGAATCTAAAACTGAGACTGTGGGAGGTAATCATCTAACTGACTTTACCCTTTCTAAATAAATTAGGGTACAACCTGTAACCCCAGTTGGAAGGGTGTCAATACCATGCCACGGGTAGAGACAAGGAGTGAGTTAACCCTCTCTGACAGAAAGCTCTTTCATCAACCCTCTCTTTGAGGAAAACTCGAATGAGATATATCAACCCTCATAATATCTGGCAGGAAGATATTTTAACCTACACTGGCTACGTAGTTCTGTAATGTAGGGATTGCTACTAAGGGTCAAACCCTCTACTGGAAGGAATGCACCCATCCCTGGGTTCACTCGCTATTAAAGCCTACTCACAACGTAATAAACACTGAGCTTATTTCTTGTATTTACTAGGATAGACTAAAATGTGTACTATATTTACTAAGTTCTGTTGACTTACGGAATACCACTGAATGATTTTACTGTCGTCTGAACTGAATACTGAAGTAGGCTGGACTAGTACTGAGTTTACTGAGTTTTTCCTGAGCCCTGTAACTGACTGAGAGTACTACTGATCATGACATGACTGAGATTATCATGTAAGTGACACTGGCTATAAGTAAAAAGCTAAATTTTTGGGTATTAAATACCCCTAGGACTCGATAGCATGAAAGTAAATCATAACATAGTCTTAAAAGCTTAGTATGTCCACTTTGTCACAACTCATTCATGGAGGCATTTTATCAAACACTTGCATGATACAATTCACACATAAGCTGACATAACATGATTTCCATTTATTATTTGTTCACATGAGCAATTCATCAAGCACTTAATAAGCATGATAAATGTACATAACATTAAACCCAAGTAAACATCATAATTCAACTCCAACTTCACAATTTCAAGGGTTCAACATGGATTCACATGATATTACATATATATATCAATTAATCCCACATGAAACTTATCATAAAACATGGATTAGAATCCCAATTAACCAGTATAAATATGAATATAATCAAACCCAACATGAAATTCATAAAATACATACACTTGAAGTTTAAAAATAGTTTCTTAGAATCCAAGTATGGAAGGAACCCTTGGATGAACACTTCACATACCTTAGTTGGTGAATTCTTGAAAATTAACGATGGAATCTGAAGCCTTGAATTTGAATTTATTTTACCTAGGATTTTTGTTCTTGAGCAATTTGTGAAAGAATGAATATAACTTGCTAAAAGAGGGCTAATTTTTGTGTTATGGGGGCTGAAGGGCGTCGTAAAAAGACTTAATTAACCCTGAGGATATGGCCTTTTAATGACTGGAAATTATGTTATCGACGCGCAGACCAACGTGCTGCATCATTGGCATCGATATGATGACCAACGCGCTACGTCTAGTCTGTATCGGTTAATTGGAATTTACACTGAGCTAAGGGAAAAATTATTTGTTGATGCGATGGACGATGCGAATCATCGATATTGCGTTGACTAATTATTTTGGTCACTCGAACATGGTGTAAATGGGGTCCAAAAAATCTGAAACTTGTTCGGGAACAAGTATTGACCTTCCTGATCATGAACTAACTCAAATATCAACTACTAATGGATAAAAAGTCACAAAATAAGGTGTCTAACTTTCGAAGGCTAAAATAACACTAAGTCTGAATACTTAGCTAGAATTTTCTAAGTCTGGGACCCCCTTACCAAGCTTAAAGGGCTGAATTAAGCTAAGAATTTTGTGGGATCTTATATGGAATCTCAACTCTTAGAGCTGCAGCTACAAGTTGTGTCTACACCTCAATACCACTCTGATCAGTAGACTGTTCACCATCAGATAGCATAACACCAATTATTCCCAAAAGTTGAATCAACATATGTATGAGTAAGAAAAAAAGAATAAACCCTAGTGGATCTTGGGCTGGTCCATGCCCACCATTGGATGAGAAGGAGTAAACTATGGCTTAGGTGTAGGAATAAGGTATGGGGAAGGCGGCCTATCCTAGCCCTTAGATAGGGAAATATTATGAGGTTGTACATGACCTCCATGTCTTCGAGGAACAGTAAAGAAATCCCTAGGCTCAGTCTCAGGACCCTCATCTTATGTAGTGGTAGCAAGTGTCCTTGCCATTTATAAAAGAGTAAAGTCAAGGGAATACTCTACAAACCAACTTAGTCTCTTAGCAAAAAATGAGTAAAAGAAGTAAAGAACTCCTAAGAATGTCCCATAGCCTCCCAAAGATAGGAAACAGACGTCAATATTTTGATTCATAGGAATCTACTAGAAACTTGCTCTTGTACCAACATAGTTAATGAAACCTAGGCTCTGATATTAATTTTTCATGACTTGATTTACCAGACATGATGGCACCTACTAAATCTTTCTAGTAGGTAAGCCAACACCATAACCCAAGGCTAATGCAATGGGTTATTTTGGTAGAATATGCCCATTATAGGCCAAAATCAATGAACATAAGTTAACCTATATGCAAATTATTCAAAATAGATAAACAATCATCATAAGATACCAATTGCACGACCTGGTAAAGCCTGTACAAGGGCATATAATGTCAATAATACAACCCAAAACACTCAAAATATATTCAATACATCCATCTCAATTACTAAAGATTAAATATAAATGATATAGGGAAAATGGGTGACTCGAACTCCATGAGTTCACCCTATCTCCAAAAATAAATCACCATACAAGCAATGATCAACTACGATAGCTAGTACTCGGATCTATACAAAAAAAGGTACAGAAGTGTAGTATAAGTACCAAAAACTTGGGTACTCAACAGGAATCATCAGTCTTCTAAGAAAAATCATGATATAAAATGATACAATGCAAGATAATCATAACTAAGTCAAGGTACAGAATCAAACCTGAATTATCTCCATCATCACTATCTATATAAAGAATAAGCTAATCAAAATAACAACATAACATAAAGAAACAACACATGTCAATATACTATACATAAGTGATAGATAATTCTGAATCATAATGAATCATAAAGCAATGACACAAGCAAACACATGTGCAAAGTTGCATCGCATACACCAACTAGTGCATAAATAAAAGAACCTATCACAACATCCCACACTACAAGAGAGTACATCCAAGAGAAGAATAAATCAATCAATTAATAAATATTAACCCCAACCTCATCATTGTTCAATCGCCATTCAAAAACATACCATCAATCGATTATTTGACGACGTTCATCATTTTTCAACACATGAAAATATATTCACAACATAATATCACCATCATTTTGACAATATTGGCATCAATATACCCAAATCAAACTTTACTAGCTAGTCAACTCTCATTAACTAATCCATTTACTTTTAAGCCATTAAACGACTTCTAGTTGTTAATTAATAACTATACACCACATAACCTTTAACTCACGGTTTATCATCTAGACATTAATCATCACTAACCATTTTTTAGCCACTAGGCTATATTGATCACTAAGCAATATATTAGCAACTAAGCACCATTTATTAACTGGCCATCCTCATTAACTTAATAATTATCATCAACTAATTATCATGATTGATAATCATTATTATCTTTAAGGATCATTATAGATTACCCATCATTATAACTAGGCATTTATACCCATATTCATTATTGTTGCTAATGATCGATTATCCAATAGCCATTACTTTCCACTTAAACAATATACATCACTAATTTCACATTTAATGCAAAATATCAACTATACCACTTTATGGATATTTATCACCTGTGGGCTATAATCGGTATCCATAATATCAAAACAATATCCAAATTATACATAAGTATATAAATAAGCAGGTGATTTGTCATACATAGGGCAAGCCAAACTTGAACTAGTAGATGTACATATAGACACGTCAATTTAATCATCCTCCAGCCATGCCATGTTTTAATCATAATAATCAATATCCTCCAACCTTGTTGGGTATCAACATCTCATCATAATATCCTCTGGCCCTCTCTTGTATCATCACATCATCATAATATCCTCCAATCTTGCCGGGTATTAACACATGATCATAATATCCTCTGTCTATGTCGGGTATCATCACTTAAAATCAAATTTAATATTGATAATAAAGATCAATCCCCGTAAGGAACAAAGTAACTAACCAACCCCACGAGTGCTAAAGTAAAGAACAATCCCGTCGAGGGTTAAAGTGAAAAATATATAAGGTAAAGAAAGAATAGCATAGCTCCATACTAATTCGTTCATCATCAATGTGACATTACAAATAAGTATATCTATATATGTCTAAAGTGAATATTATAGATTATAAGTAAATAATCTAGTCTATTAGACCATGAGCATAACCATACACATTATCATAAGTAATGCCCAACAAGTAACCTATTCATTCGCCCACCATTAGCATAATGAAAGTTTATCACTAACTTGAGCAATAGCAAATTCATGGCATAATCTATATCATGGTCATAGGTTTCGTTAATAACATAATTAATAGCTCATCATAACATCATAAATAGTTGTAGTCAATTAGACTATGAACATTAGTTCTAATGGCATCACTATAATTTACTACCAAGGTTCCTCAATATTTTCTCAAGGTCATTTTACCTCAATCTTGTCCTAAGGTGAGTCAAGGAATCCATTTTAAATCCCCCAATATACCATCTAAATTCATTTCTACCCCAGACTAGGCTAAGGTATTCTTTTCAACCCTGAGATGTATAAAAAGCCACCATTAAATCCAAGGTAGGGATCCTGCTCAAATATTATCTCAAAGTCTATTGGAACTAAATCAACTTTATTGAAGCAAGTAACTAAGGTTAATCATTCCCTAATAATGAGTGAAAAGGACACTCCCACCTAACTAGAGTAATTCTGAGAATTCTCATGCTAAATATGAAACATTAAGTCTAGTCCATTATGATTCAAGACAACAAACTAGACATTCACTATATGGGTCAAAAGGACCTAAAAGATCCAACAAAGCTCAAGTCTTGCATAATCATACAACCAACACCTAAAATAACTCCCAATCTAACAATATATCAAAAGTATACTATGACAAAGATCATTCTAACAAGGGATAAACCTAACCAATCTCAAATCCAAAGAATGCTCAATAATTTGCTAAACCTTTACTTTTCCCTTCAGAGAAGCCTCTTCAAGATATAAATCCACCAAAAACACATTCTACATATCAATATGAGAAGATATACCCATATTACACCATTGTGTTTCTGGTCTAAAAATCATATAAAAATATTATTTGGGTCCCACTCATGGAAAAACACACTTCCGAGACCAACCCGACATGATATAAAGCTCATGGAATCAAAAACCTTAAAATAAGAGAAAACCAAGCTAAGTCTGGTCTAAAATCAAGACCTAAAGGATTTAGGGATTTGGTACGAAATTCAAGGAATTCAAGCATGAATTTGAAAGATTTTTTTCCTTAAATCCAAATATATTTGCAAAAATATATGTTAATTAAACTCCCACGTCTCCTCCAAGAATCAATTTAAAGTTAGCACACTCTTTTAGGGTTTCTAAGTCTCAATGATGAGTGGAGAATGACTAATACGCGGCCTAAAGGGTCATTTTAAACACATACTAGGTACTCAGATATAGCTATTGTAATCCATGGATTACAATTGAAATTAGGTGATCTCCACTGCCTTCTTGTGATCACAATAGGGAGATGATGATGGCTTTTTCATGATCTCACAAGCATCAACACCAAAAAACCTTGAAAATTTTCTAAGTTTCCAACAACGCCTCTGTATTCTCAAACACTATACTTTTGACCCTTAGAAAATTTCTTAATTTTAAACTTTCTGTGTATCATATGATTTGCATCATACAAATCGTATGTAGTGGATATAGTTTGAATTTCTTGGTCGTATGTTACTCAGTGTAGTGTTTTTTGCTTATTGTTGAAGGTACGAGAAGACATCATACTAGTTGTATGTTAAGGTATGAGAAGTATAGTGCCAAATCATACGATGTCTAATGTCTAGACTAGATAATTCTACCTAGTGTATGGTTCTATGGTACCAATCATATTATTGGATACGAGTTAGGCCATTAACTCGTATATTGCACAAAATTGGAGTCCAAAATTCTATTTGGAGTATGAGTGGTGTGTACGACTCGTATGATTGGGGAATAATTTAGGGGGAGGCATACCCTCCTACGCACGTTTCTTAGCTTTTAAGCTGAGGACATTTTAGACATTTCCCACCTAAAACACTTAAGACCTCACATCTTAAAACATATTATAGCCACTCATAACACACTTTAAACAATCAAAACACTCCTAAAACTCTCTCTTGAAGATTGGGATAGGGTTTCTACAAGGTATTCATCTAGAGGCTCAAGAGTCAAGTTGTTTGCATAAATCTTCATGAATAAGGCATGTAACTCTTCCATAATTGTTTGTTCATGAAATCATGTGTTTTAAAGTCTGTTTATGTTTCATTAAGTGTGGTTTTTAAAACCAATATTAAAGGTTTTTTTTCATATAGTTGAGTATTGTTTACTCTTGGTGTAAATTATTTTATATATGTTTTTTATGATGGTTTGGACATATGGATTCTTGTTAATTATGGTTTAATAATTGGGTCATGGTTAACCCTAAACCTGATGGTTTTTACTTTGGTTTTGGCCTTCATAATAGTATGACCTCAACATGTTTGTCAAAATGCTTAAGAGAACAAATGAGTCATATGTTAAATGGTTTTTTGAACTAAGTCCTAGGCCTAATGAATAGGAATGGTTGGTAAATTGTTTTGTAAAGTCCTTGTTTTCCATGTAATGATATAAATGGTAACCTTGGTGGTTTAATTGGCTAAAAGGGTTTGAGTCCCTAAAGATTAATCTGATTTATGTCTTTGTTAGACAATGGGTTCGAGTACCTAAACTTTGAATTTAATTAGTGTCTTTGTTAGACAATGGGCTTGAGTCCCAAAGTCAAATGAATGATTGGTTGATTGATAATGGTAAGTTCATGTTGAACTCTTGCAAGTGGTATTGGTATGATGATACCAATGACGTTTTTTTTTGGTAACTAACTGGATATATTATTGTGTATGTATAATGGATTGTTTAATTGGGCTTTAAAGAGGGTTCTGTAGCCGAGTTGTGAAGCTCGAGGTCCTGGGGGGATCAACACTGCAAATTATATTTTCTGATGTAGGGGTCGAAACTGGAAACCATTTTTATTAGTATTATATATATAGTTAGAATTATTAGTGTTATACCATGACATGGGTAAGCTTGTGGTCACTAGCATCACTAAGCACTATTTTACATCAAGGGTGTAGACTTCAGTCATGACAATCTAGTTATAAAGTATCTATGTCTACTTGATATATTCAAAATAAGCCTCATATTCTCTAGTAGAATTTGATTCAATGAAATAAGAGTCAGGATTTTGAGAAGGATTCAATTTATATTTTCGGAAAGGAAGTTAGAAAGTTTGGGTTGACAGAGATTCTTTTAGTTAATGTTTAATGGTAGCATTACCAATTAAAGGAGGGTAGTTGCAGGATCAAGTAGGAAATCCTGACTAAATATCCTCACCTTATAAGGCCTTTAATTACCATCTTTTTATGAATTTTTAGTACAAAAGTCCTTTTAGTAGTGGATATTGTAATAACCTTCTCTGTTATTTTCTTAATTTTTAGAATTTTTCCATATTTTATCCCTTCTTATAATTGCTATAGGATATTTATTGCTGGCTAGGTAGACGGTTTGGTTTTAGGATTCTAGATTTTTTTTAAACCAAGTCTTATGTTTTTGAGATTTTGAGGTTAATAAGTTGAACATTACTCAACATTCCTAGTAATTAGCCTCATATGTGAACTATGATAGTTCTATTAGATTTGGATTGTGGATATTGGGCTTAGGGACCTTTTGTTCTACTAACGAGGTTTTCAAACTCAATTTGGGTGCTCGATTGGTGTTTTAGTGAAAACCAAAAAAAAAGTATTTTTGGTTAGTACTTCCACGAAATGACCCCTATTGATCATTTCATTGATTCTATTGAGTTTCGTATGCTATTTCCAATTAGGTAGAGTTTTGGTTTGTATTTGTTAGGTCCTAAAACAGTATCAGGGGTCTATTTAGTCCTTGGTGAAGTATAGCCAATGTTTTTTGTGTATCTTCTCCAGTGGAGGTTGGCTCACACCAGTGAAGTCACATTTTTAAGAGCTAACTGATTTTATAGAGGCTATTCACATCAGTGCCTTCCTACTAAAGGAGATTTTCTTTTGAGGCAATTCAAATTATATAAACTATCCTACACATAGTGGATGTCAGATATTTCAATGTCATTTCCATTTGCAGAAGATTTATTAACTAAGAGACGCTGCTTTTGAGGAAAAATAACTTCAAAGGAGACAATTATTGTATAACTTTGCCATCTTCTCGACACAGCTCAATTTTATTTCCCTCGTCATTTGAGAGCTTGGTTGTGGGTGAAAGTGGGCAATTGTGAATAATTTCTTCACTTGGTAAGACAAATATCCTCCTTGATATGTCCCTTTACTTTATCAAACATCTTTTCTGCTCTTAATTCATGTATTGGACTCAAAATTATTGGTTTCCATTTAATAAAAGTTTATTTTCCTTACTAATACATGTCTAAATTAACTTCCATATATACGAGACTTCTGGAAATGGGTTTCTTACCACCGGTAAAGGATAATTACCAACTTAATTTTTTGTTTTCATCTTTGGGTTACGAGGGTCAAATTTTGACCCAATTTGTGACTCGTATTTTATTATTAATTTATGTATATCATTTAGTCATCTTATTGAGTAGGTTATATTTTTTTATAATGTGACTATATTCTGAGGCCTTCCCAAAGAGGGAGGTAGCTCAATGATGGTGTAGGATTTGCTAGTCATACTGAAGGTATGTTATTACTCTCTCTCTTCTAGATAGCTCAATTAGACCCTATATAATATAAATTGATCATTAATATTGAATAATTTTAGTTAGTCTAAGTAATCTCAAGTTTCTAATTTCTTAGGCCTATTTTGAAGACATTAGAGTAGGATTTATGATTTGGCCTTACTTTAGAATGCTTGCATTTGAGTAGGATATGGATTTTTCAAGCTATATTTAGGTAGACTCTCAAGATATGTCGGTTTTGAGCTACATATAATTGTATAGCTTTAATTTCTACTATATTATTTCATGTAATGGTATTGTGGGGCCTATAGGTCGAAGATAGTATCATACACGGGTCCTATTTGGTTATGGTATTTATGTTAAAGAATTATTTCCTAGTTCTCATATGCACTTAGAATTATGAATTTATATAATTAATTGGCTTGTATATGCAATTACATATTTATACATACTTTCTCACCATCATGGTTGGATTAAGAAAAAATAGAGATTTTAAACATTACAAAGAAAATGGTTGGAAAGAAAGTAATGGTGTTAGCCCTATTTTGAGTTTGGGAAACTGATAAAGTAACTTTGTGTCACGACCTAATTTATGAGTCATAATGGTATTTACTTTATCCCACCTATAGGTAAACTAAAACATATCTCAAAACTATAAGAAATGGTCTAGTTTAGTGGAAAGTGGCATGAATGAAGGAAACAAGAAAAAAAAATCTTTACAAGTAATAAAACGTAAATTAATAATAATATGTAAGATAAATAAGACAAATAAAAATATCCCACAACCTAGTAGTGTCGGTACAAGAGTCGCTAAACCCAAAAGAATAAAAGTACTATAATAGTCAACTATACATTAGTCTCAAATATGGAATGACTAGTCATAATACAATAGATGGAGAAAAGGTCAACTCCATCTCTGAGAGATCAATATGTCTCTGAACTCTAGCTCGCATAATTGCAGTGTCAACGGAAACAACTAGTACTCGGATTGGCATAAAAAAGGTACAGAACTGTAGTATGAATATCAATGCAATGGGTATTTAGTAGGCATCATCGACAGACTAAGATAAATCATAGTATAAATGCAATACAATACAAATGCAAGATGAATTAAAAAGTCGGGCTAAGAGAACAAACATTGAATAACACTCAAAATAACTTGATGAAATAAATAAATATCTAGATTAATAATATAAAAAAAAACAAAGCTAACACTACAACACTGGCCCCATAAGACAATAAGTACAATAAAGTAAATAACTTTATGTGGGCGCCTATAAGTCTGGAGTGTGCAGTCAAAGAGAAGTAGTGACCGTAATCGACTAATTTAACCATAATTCCAAACCATAACCATGGAACCCCCATACCATAAACACCAAACTCAAGTTGATTCCATAGTTATCAAAAATAACCTCTAAATGTCGGACTTGAGTAGGTACACATATAATCATTTGTTGTCTATGAATCGAATCTCAATATAAAAAATTGCTGGATACGAATCAAAACTAATATCATCATAAATTTCCGTACTTAAACTAGAGCTAATATCCTCTCCGAAGAATAAAAAAAAAAGAATCACACTTCTAAACATCCTCAAGCTCTAAAATAAAATACAGATGATGAACATGCCTATAAATTTTACAAGGAGCTAATAGTAGTCTTGGCATATAGTGTGATGAAGGGGCACACTCAAAATCTCCGAGATTCATTGAAAGGTAAATTCTACCCCGAACATAGATAAGGTAACTAATTTCACTACTAGATATTAAAGAATCCACCTTTTAGTACCAATATATCAATTCTACTTAAGAAACAATTAGCTAAGTCTATTATGTCTAATTTATGACTTTTTAATTAGCTAAAAGATCTATTTTATACTAAATATATCCAAGACATAATTTCCAATGCATATCTGGCATATCATCACAAAAATACTACAATTTAGCCAAATCTATGAGAAAGGTGAACCTAGCCTACCTCGACATCGTAGAAAGCCTAGTAAAATTTGTTAAATCATCGATTTTGCCTGTTGAAAAGATTATGCATGATGCCATGCTATAAAAATAATATTTTATTCATAAATACAAGAATAATGGTACCCATGTTTTATTTTCTTTGCTTTAGGTCCAAAATCACATAAAAATCCCATGAATGGACCATTTGTGAAATCATATTTTTAAAACCGTCCACATGTACATCTATGATCAAGAAATATTTACTCTAAAGAATGGGTAAATTTCAAGCTCAAATTATGTTAAAATCAACCCAAAATTAATCTAAGCATTTTGGGAAATACTATTGAAATTAAAGATAAATTAAATGGGAACTTTCCAAGATTTTGATGAAGAAATGAGAAACTTGAGATCACAACACCCCCCCTCCCTAAAAGCTCTGAATAATCACTCTCTCAATTTTCCACACTCTCTGGTTCTTTTTAAATCTTAGACTTGTGGAAAATAGTGAGAAAATTAGGATAATGGGAAATTTAATGGCTTCTAGTTACCACTTAAGTGGCTACTTGACCGCTTTAGTAGTCAATGCTTAAACAACTAGTGGATCGCTTAAGTAATCCCCTTTAAGGGCCCTATATTTTCTTAATCGATCGGGACATCGCCTTTGCAATGTCCGCTTAAGCAATTAATCCATCGCTTAGGTGATCCATATTGGTGAGCCCTGGTCACTTAAGTGACCACTTGACGTTTAAAGTGACCTTTTCTTAAGAGACCAAAGTGTCGGTTAAGAGGATGCACCAGCTATGACTTGGTAAATTCAAAATCTCCACAAAACAATCAGGATTTATTTAGAACCCGTGAATTCAAACGAACTATTCTGTCCTGTTAAATTAAATATTTCAAATTCAAGAGCATAGTAGTGATTTCCAATCGAGTTCATTTCACTGAAAAGTGGTCCCCACATTCAAGGGCAAATTTTATCAATTTTTTTACCAATAACCCAAAATAATTCTAAGAGCCTTGGGATCCAAACCAAAATTCCCACTAGCCTAAAATAGATGTTTTGGAGCTGTTAGAACTATCAAAACTGACATAAAAGTTTATTACATAGATGTTTTTTCCAAGTAGCCAATCCTTACCAGCGAAGAGCTCAAAATAGTAAATTGGCTCTATAAACCATACAAACTGCTCAATAACTACTTTCACCTCCAGTAAGTCACAAATGACTTGGTGCATAAGAATGTATGGAAATAAAGAAAATGAGCTCGAGGGTCATTACTATATACAATACTAAAAATACTTTCATCCGTAAAAATAAAGGGTTAGGATGTACCTAAAAGCTTGAACAAGCGAGGATACTGGGCGTATATCAAGATCTAGATCTCCCAAGTTTCCTACTTTCTTGTACATGGTCTCCACTAAACCTTATCTACTAGAAACTTTCTTTATGCAACCGTTTGACATCTGTTGATAATATGAACACCAGCTCCTCGACGAACATCAATCCTCATCCAACTGAATTAAGTCCCACTAAAGCTGATAGGACTCATCATGAATGTAACACCGCAACGTAGAAACAAAGAAAACCTGATGAACAATAGCTAAATCTGGGGGGTAAGATAACTTATATGCCACCTTTCCAACTGAGCAAAGAATCTCAAAAGGTCCAATATATCTAGGGATGATCTTTCCTTTACTCCCAAACCATATCCCATCTTTAATTGACTATATACCCAATCACCAACTCTAATTCTCAAGGTATGAATTCTATGATTTATATATGTTTCTACCTACTCTGAGTTGCTTTCAGTCTATTCTAAATCACCCTGACTCTATCCAATGACTCCTGAAGCAAATCAGTACAAAAAAGTCTAATCTCGGAGGTCTCAAACCATCTAATTAAAGATTGATAACATCAACCATATAATGCATCAAATGGTCCCATCTTAATACTCTAATAGTAGATATTATTATATGTAAATTTTTCCAAAGCGAAGTGTTGCACCCATTGACCTCAAAAATCCATAACACATGCATGAAACATATACTTAAGAATCTAAATAATCGACTCCATCTATCTGTTAGTTTGAGGGTGAAATGTTGTGCTAACATCCACCTTTGTACCTAACTCCACTTAAAAAGCTTTTGAGAAGCTAGAAGTGAATACCGAGCCCTAGTTCGAAATGATAAATATATATACTCCATGCAACCAAACTATCTCACTAACATAATTATGGGATAATCTCTCGACATTGAAGGATATCTAAATAGGAATAAAATGTGCCAATTTTGTTAAATGATCCACAGTAACCAAAACACTATTTAAACAATGGGATGTACGAATCAAACTACTATATGTAGTTTTGATGATGAGCAACTAAATGCAAGGGACCAGGTATGTGGATGTTCATGGTATAGTACAGCTGGCATATGTGATTGTATAATTTTGTCCTCTTGTGTAACAAACCTGTAGGTGCTGCTTGTTTTGATTAGGACAGCTGATCCAATAATATTTTATTCCTAATCATCACTCATTTATAAAAAAAAAATGCTCCTTCATCAAATAGTTTTTGGATAGTTCTAAAGAGTAAAGAGAGGTAGCAAAAAATTTATTTCAAGATTGCTCATACATTGCTCATGTTCTTATTTTTATAGTATACTTAAAGAGTGAGTGAGTGCTCTTGAGTGCTGATTTATAATTGAACTACTAATGCTATAAGAGTAGTGTTGTGGTTTGTTCATCATTGAAAGTCCTTAGGTAGAGTTGCCTAAGATTGTTGCTGATTAGAGTTAATCAGTAGAGAGTGTCCTTGGCAGAGTTTCCAAGATGAGCTTGTAGTAGAGTTATTACAAGTAAAAGGATCCTAGTGTTAGGCTGAAATCAAGAGGTTGATTATAGTATATTTCTTTGGTGCTTGTGAACGAAAGCCGCAGTTTTTCTCTTCCTTAAGAAAGAGAGCTTTCCATGTTAAAACTTGTGTATTATTTCCTACCTAAACTACCTTTAGTTTTCCTGCACTATATTATTTGATTGCCTGTGATTGACTTTTAGGGACCTGGTGCCTCACTGTGGGTGTAACCTCAAGGGTTCTGATAATTTGTACTAGAGCAAAGTGACTCTAAAAGGTTCAGACCTAGAGTGTCTTGGTTAGCATACCTACTCCACTTAACTTGAAAAAGGGAAATCAACTATTAGACTGCCTAGATTCAATGGATAGTACTATGGGTGGTGGAAAACAAGGATGTTTGACTTTATTATGGTTGAGTACAGTAAGCTAATGGACATTATTCTTGATGGTCATAATGTACCTGTAAGAGAATTCAAAAAGGATATGCTACTATAATGGTTATCAAAATTAAGAGGGAGTTCAATGATAAAGATAGAAAAAGAATTGAGAAAAACTACAAAGCCAAGAAATTTCTTTTCTGTGGCATAGGACCAAATGAATACAATAGGAATTTAGCTTATGAAACAGCTAAGGAAATCTGAGACTACTTGAAAATAGCTTATGAAGAAACCACTGATGTGAAGGATTCAAAAGTTGATATGATGACAACTCTGTATGAAACCTTCACAATAAAAGAAGGAGAAACTATTAAAAAGATGCATACCAGGTTCACTTTTATCACTAATGAGTTGTACTGCTTAAGAAAAGTAATTCCTTTATACAAACAAGTGAGAAATATCCTTGGGGTTCTTCCTAAATCCTGGGAAAGCAAATTGGATGCTATCATTTATGGCAGGAACTTGAAAACTTCCACCATGGATGAACTCATAGGGAATCTGAAGAATAATGAACTTAAAAAGAAACAAGGGCATGAGATGATGGAGGTAAAATGGGTAAAATATCTGGCACTAAAAACACTTAAATTAGACTCTAATGAAGAAGAGATATATTTCCTATTTGGAAAAATAAATAGTTAGAGCTATAAGACAAAGTGGATAGTTTTAATGATGTGTGAGTAGCAGCAAAAAGGGAGGCACTATAGAGGTTTGTCACAAATGTAGAAGACCTGATCACTTCATTATGGATTGACCAATGCACAAATTGAACTATCAGGAGTATCTCAAGACTAGTGGTGATAATGGAAAGAATAGGGACCAGGTCCCTGTAAAATTAAGAAAAAAGGCTGCAGCTGATTATTGATGAGGGGTGATTTTTCAACTCATTCTCAGTAGACATTTGTGCACATTACCTTGTTTTTAATAAATGAATGAGACATATTGGAGATAAAATAGACTAATATCCACTTTTTGAAGGAATACAGTTGAGGAGATCAAAGGATATGGATTGGAGTAGAAAATGATAAAAAGGGAGAAAAGAGGAGTTCAACTGAAGGCCTGGACTATATCATCCTTAGTTACCGCAACCGCGGTCCTCAATCCGTAGTTAGGGTCAGTCGAGACGGTTAGAACAATGCAATCAAAGTACACAACCACGATTGCATGGATGCGGTCGTGGAAAATCATGCAAGATCGCGATTCAGTTGGAATATGCCCAGGGGAAGATCAATAAAATCATGATACACCCAAATTACAACTCTCTTACAAAAGTGTAAGCGGTTGTAGTCAAATATATAACCCAACTAGGTTGGGGTCGAATCCCACAGGGAATATGGTGCTAATTGTGTTGTATACAGATTAGTTGAATTTTAATCACTCGTTTCCGTAAAACAAAAAGGGGGAATTTGATTCAGTTCACAAATTAATGGTTTCAGTTTAACAAGACGAGATATGTGTAGTAGTATTCAAATTCAGAAAAATAGCAAGCTAGGGTTATGTCCTCCTTGTAGTTTTCAATACTTTCTAACCATGGGATTTACGAATTCATACATGCATCGTGCTTATAGAGAAACATATTTTATTTAATAACACAATCCTAGTGTTTCTCAACCATCAAGGACTAATTCACTTTAGTTCTCTCGAATCAAAATTGTTTACAAAAGCAATATGAAATCTTCAAGTAGTTAATCCTGTTCAGGAATTAACATAAGAAATAGGGTTTGGACATCCTATTTTCTTATCATTACACTCTTTTCCTAACCTCAACCTTTCTATCGAACAAATTGAGTTTTAAGGGATATCCTTTATGTTTGCAACCACGAGAATTAAAGATAAACAAAGAGAGTATGATGTAAAGAAATCAATGCATAATGAATTCAAAAACCCAAAGTAATAGATTGTATGCTACAAGGATTTCATAACCCTAAATAATAAACTTAGCTACTCATGAATGAAACGGGAATCACAATAGAAATATTCATCATACCAAAAAGTAAACACAATCTTGGAAGAGAAGATAAAGTAGCATTTCTCCCTTGGTGCTAAGCCACCACTCTCCAATTCAAAAAAGATATAGAATAGTCAACAATATATGACTTTTCAGCATTAAGTAGTTTTAATAACCTTTCCCTCAGAATTTCCTTCTAAGTCCCTTGACTAACTCTAAATGACAAATTAGTCTTGGACAAAGTTTTTAGGCACCACATATGGTCTAGACTTCTACTCTCTCTTGTGTCACATTCCATCTGTATTCCATAGTCCTATTATGTCTCCATCTACCTCATTAATAGCTGAAATCATGCTAATAACATCGGTTAGCTCAATTACATAGAAGTAGATTAAAAACATAAGAAACTAGTCTCTTAGTTCTCCAAACATAGCTAAAATATGGGTAAGTTATCGTGCTTAGGCGTACAAATACACCCAAGATCACCATACCACACTTAAAGCTTTGTTTATCCTCAAATAACTTATCCATTTATGCATACTATACAAGTCTTTACACCCATGAAGGAAAAACAAGATGCTCAAATAGGCTCACACAATAATTATGAACAAAAAGTAAATTCATGGATCATTACTAGAGAGAACCTACCCTCAAGAATAGACTCATTAAGTTGGAAAATTCATGCATACCACTTAAGAAAAAATATCATATAAATTACCCAACCTTCATTAACCATGTGCCCTCACAACAATAAAGTTACCCATAATCACTCACAATCATGCAATTTGTAACAAAATGGGTACAAGAATCAAGTTGCACTCACTCTCACAAAGAATTCTCAAATTACAACTGATGACCATATGCTTTCCCTTAGTGTAATGCTCCACTAATATCAGAATGCTAAGATTAGGATCAAATAGGTCTTTTACGGGTTGTAATACAGGCTAAAGGATTGGTAGGAACTATTTTGGCTAGAAATAGTGACTATTTTCACTAAGTTCTTTAACATACTACATTATACTACTAATACTAATTTCTAACAACTAATTTACACCATTTTCATCTTTCCATATCTTTTGTTCTCACCCCATCCCATTAAACTCAATTAATAACATTGTGGTGGGAGTTTGCAAACCTTTTAAATTTTTTTTTTGCAGCCATTTCACATTACACACCCCTATGATAGCCACCCTTAACTTAACTGATTTCCTTAGTTGAGGTGCACAATGTCCAAGAAGGACCAAGGCCAAAATAGGTTCATTGTAACATGTCCGGGATAAAATTTGAAACTTTTTCAACAATTTTTTCTACTCCCAACCACATCAATTGCACACTCCAATAACTAGACTTTGGAGCATTAATTTAACCTATTTTATCTTATTGTTAAACTCCTAACTCAAATTGATTTTACATTAAAGCGTTTAGGAGCTTTTGGATCAAATTACGGTATATTAACGAATGGGTTAGGCTACATATGAGGCTAACAAAATAACTAGCTAAAGGCTCAAAGGGGCTAGCTAAGATAATGTTCAAAGGTAGGTCAAAAGAAGGCATAAACAATGGTTGTCAAAGAAATGCTTAAATTATCTCCTAAACTCACAATCTTTATTTCGCTTTACGCACACACCAGGCAAGTTCTTGCATCAATTGCAATAAGGAATATACAACAGTCTTACACACTCATGTCACATGGTCAACTCAATTAGGAGCATTATAGATTCTCGACCCAACAATTAAATAAATTTAACTAAAACCAACAATCACAACAAGAGTGACAACTATAGCCTAGGTGTTTCAAATGTAATGATCCATTGCACACTTATGATATAATGCCATGTGATCCACACGAACATTTACATAAAACAAATGACTAATTTTATGTTAAGACGGTCATCATCCATCCATTATCGAGAAAAGCACCTAACTATGACTAAATTAAACACACATCTAACAAGAAATAACATAAACAAAATAACTAATCCTATCAAAGAAGTATACTAAAGAGAAGGTACTAATTTCTTACAAAACAAGCACCAAAGTAACCTTAGAGCTTCAACACATCAATATACACAAAACACCATCACTTTTACATGATTTAACAAACACCATGTTCCATCAATTAAGTTGTGAAATAATGGCCACACAACTAAACTACGTTAGTGATGAACAATTCAATCATATGCAAAAGCTCAAAGTACTACAACAATGGTGTCTACTACAACAATGATGTTTATCTTACCATTTGACTTAGCCATGGAAAGAATTTAATCCATAATCCTTAAGAAAATAATTAACAACAACAACATAAAGTCACAATACTTAAGGATTAAGAAAAGAAAAACTTACCTTAAAGATGAAAGATTGAAGAAACAGAGTGGATATTCTTGGGTTTTGAAAGTTTAAAGAATCTTGTGGGACAAAGAGTATGTTGAAGGCATGGTTTTGTGGTGAAATAAGAGAAAATTTGGGGATTTAATTGAAGTTGGAGTGATTTGCGTCGCCTAATGGATGGCCTAAGTGTAAGTTTGCGTCGCCTAATGCTTCGCCTAAGTGAAACTGTGAGCGTGTGTGGTATGCTAGGTGGCGCATAAGTTATTACCTAAACTAAGGTAGGCACCGCACAAAGTATTGCAAAAGGGGACTTGGGCACCGCCTAATGTATCACCTAAGTAAATCAGTGAGGGTATGTGTTGTATTGGGAGCCGTACAAGTTATTGCCTAAGAATATAAGTGTGTCGCAAAAGAGCATCTCCTAAAGTGCATATGTGCGCCTTTCATCTTATCTCATTACCTTCTTTAGGAACCGCCCAATGTAATGCCTAAATGAGGCAGGGGGCTTATGCAAAGTGCTGGGAGGCACATAATGCATTGCCTAATTAGGCTTTGGCGTAGCATAAGGAATGTCAACATGGGCTTTGGGTGCTGCACATGGAAAAGCCAACTTAAGTAAGTAGGTCATAACCTTAACTAACAGATTGAATAAGTCAAGGCTTCCATAACACTAACTAATAAACTTAGCTACTCATGAATAAAACAAGAATCACAATAGAAATATTCATCATACCAAAAAGTAAACACAATCTTGGCGGAGAAGATGAAGTAGTGTTTCTCCCTTGGTTCTAAGCCACCACTCTCCAATTCAAAAAGATATAGAATAGTCAATTATACGTGACTTTTCAGCATCAAGTAGTTTTAATAACCTTTCCCTCATAATTTTCTTCTAAGTCCCTTGACTAACTCTAAATGACAAATTAGTCTTGGACATAGTTTTTAGGCACCACATTTGGTATAGACTGCTACTCTTTCTTTTGTCATATACCATCCACATTCCATAGTCCCATTATATCTCTATCTACCTTATTAATACCTGAAATCATGCTAATCACATTGGTTAGCTCAATTACATAGACGTAGAGTAAAAACACAAGAAACTAGGCACTTTGTTCTCAAAACTTAGCTAAAATATACGTCAGTTATGGTGCTTAGGCATATAAATACACCCAAGATCAAAGCACTTAGACGAATCCCAATCCATATATAAGAAAGAACCCTTAATTTTTATGGAGTTGCTTATCTCATAAGATATTCTTGAATTCAAAGCATGAAACCCTAATTGGTAAAGTGCGTAACTAACTTTGGAGGCTAAATTTCTTAGTATCTTTGTAAAGAATGAATGATTATGATAATCCTCATGGTATATCTCTATTTACTTTCTTCATAAGTAGCTAAGTAATTTAGTCTTGGGATTATATTGAACTAGAGTGTAATTGTGTTTGGTATTATTGTGTTTGTATGGAATTTAGTTGTTGAACATGGATTCCACTATTTCTTGAGCTTATGGGTTGGAATTTGATGGGTGAAAACCCTAAATCTCCAAATGGGTTTGATGGGTGAAAACCCCAAACTCTAGAAAACCTTTATCATCCTAAAAAAAGGTATGAAAGTAAGCATTAGGTAACCCATAACATCCTCAAAAGAGGGTTATAGGGGGATGAGAAAATATCCGACAATTGAGCCTATGGTGTACTACCTTTTGCAATCTTAGAAAGTGTATTGGGAGTATAAATCATGACAAGAGCATCATCCTAGAAATAGGGATACTTGATTTAGGTTTTGGGTGATTTTGAAAAATTGTACACTTGTTAGGTGCTCGAAAGAGACAACGAGTTAAATCGTTGTGGTTTTGCTGAAAGATTGAACCCAATGATCTTCAACCTATCCTATCCTTTAGTTAACAACTAAATTTCATGTTTAACAAACATAAACCCACATATATTACCTTTAGGTAGACATAATCTCAAGACCTCCTCAAATCTTGAATCCAACGTAAAAGTTTCATTTACCAAGGCTTTTTAAAGTTTGTTATGAAGATTTTCCAAATAAATCCCCCCATTTTATTTTACATGTCTTGGTTATTATCATTCCAGGTAAACTTGTAGTAATATGAGCATTTATAGGGTTTGATGTCTATAATTCACTCCTTGAGATTCGAGCCTAATTTAAATTGGGTTACTTGATAATGAACGCCTCACTCTTCAATTATGGGAGTGAGTTCAGTGTTATCAAAATGGCACCGTTTCTGGGGAGTGAAATATAGATTTCACTTGTGGTGTTATTTTTACATGGGAATACCCAGAGTTGTACAATTTACGTTATTTGTTATTTTTGAATCTTTTGTAGGTGATCAAAGTGTAAATGGAGAAAAGAGTGATAACAAACGTAATTTAGGCCCCTTTTATGCCCCACTAGATAATGAGGGCCAATTAAATGAAGAGGGTAAAACAAGTGCAATCCGCATCCCACACACCAATGGGAACAAAGTTTTTCATGTGACTAGCATTATGCTTCACATGTTGCAAATGAAAGGGTTTTACGGGGGTCAAGCTTATGATGACCCTAATGTCCATTTGAAGAACTTTGTAGAAGTTTGTGCGCTATTTAACATAGTACATATTATGCGAGAATCCATCCATCTTTGCCTCTTCCCATTTTCACTAACGGTCAAGGAGGGTTTATGGCTCCGCTCACTTCTGCCAAGCTCAATTTCATCTTGGGATGAGCTTACCATGGTGTTCCTTAATAGATACTTCCCACCATAGAAGATTCTTCAAAAGTTGGATGAGATTTTGAACTTTCGAAAAATGATTGGAGATTCATTGTTAGAAGCTTAGGAGATGTTTCATAGAAAGTTAGCCCAATGCCCAAATCATGAGGTCCTGGAAAAAATGCTCCTCAAGATTTTCTATAGGGCTCTTGATCCATTGAACAAAACGGTGGTGGGTAATGCGAAAGGTGTCTTTAAAGGGAAATTGCACCATCTTGCAGCCTTCCGCCCCTAGGAGAAGTGTTAAAATAAAATAGGGGTTTGCATACCCGAGATAACAAAGCTCCCAAAATCCCTTCTACCACCTTCGTGGTGACTAATGAACAATGAAAATAGGAATAAGAAAATGAGAAGAACATAGCTTAAATGATGACCCAACTTGAGCTCTTGATGAAACATGTTATGGGTGCACCCGCAAAAGCAGTAAATACTGTAGCATCAAAGTCTTATGAAGATGATGAAGTGTCAAAGAAGTAGGATAAAGAAATTTGATACTTGGAACACTACTGAGGGGGTTCCCGCCACGCCTATCAAATGCAAGGTAGGAACCAAGGTTGGATGGATCATGACCGAGAGAGAGATTAGAGAGATAGGGAATGTGATTATGAATGTTATGATCCTCCTCATGATAGGGATAAGGAAAAAGAGTCAAATATCATCAAACCCAAAAATTTCAAGATCGAGGATGTGTTGGCAAGGATCTTGAGTAGAGTGGACGATACAGACAAAATGGTCTGCAAATTAAAGGGCAATTTTTCCCAACTCTCTTAAATAGTGGTGTGTTACTACGCCTCTATCAAGAAATTGGAGACCCAAGTTGGGAAAATCTCCATACAATTAAATACGAGGCATAGAGGTGGACTTCCAAGTGATATAATTACTAACCAAAAAAATGTTGCACAAGTCCTAACAATTATCACAGGGAGTGGGAAAACACTTTATGAACCCGTTAGGGGAAACTTGAGAGAAACTTTTCCCAAAGCTAAGATCAAGGAGGTGCAACCTCAAGGAAGAGAAACAAATGTGAAGAAGTGGTTGAATTTGAAAATCCACAAGATGAAGCAAGATCAACCATCCAATTTCCACCCCCGTTTCCTCAATGATTGCATAAAAAAGAGGAAAATGAAAAATTGAGGAAGTTTATGGAAAAACTTTGCAACCTACCAATAAATATCCCATTGCTTGAAGCTATCCAAGAGATCGCAGGAAATGCTAAGTTGATGAAAAAGTTGATGTCCAAGAAGAAATTTGTTGAAAGTGATAATATTAAGGTCACTCATGGGTGTATCTCTATCATGGATAGCAAGATTTTGAAAAAGAAAGAGGACCCCATAGCATTCACTATTCCTTGCATAATTGGGATGCATGAATTTGCAAAAGCTCTATGTGACCTTGGTGCTAGCATCAAATTAATGCCTTTTGTCATATACAAGAAATTTAGTTTGGATACCCTAATGCCAACCTCTATATGGCTCTTGATGAAGGAACAGTCAATAAAAAAACTGGTGGGTATATTGTTTAACGTCCTTGTGAAAGTGGACAAGTTTATTCTCCCGATGGATTTTATGGTATTGTATTGTGAAATAGACCAAGAGGTGTCTATCATTCCTGGTCATCCCTTTTTGGCCACCGAGAGAGCCATTTTCGATCTAGAGCTCGGGGAGATGAAATTTAAAGTGCAAGAGGATGAGGTCTCTTTTAAAATTTACAAGTCAAAGAAGAAAAATGTAGAGTTGCAAGTAGTATTCGTGTTGGATGTAGAAAATGAGAAGATGAATAAGGAATAGTTTGAAGACCCACTTTGAGAATAAAGGAAGGAAGAGGTCATTCCATAACGACAACTAACGCGCTAGGTGGGAGGTAACCTACAAATTCCACGAAATCCATGCGTTTATGGTACTATAGAGTGCATTGGATGAGCTTAAAAATGGGAATGTGTGTAAATGTTCTTTAAAAAAAATTAACAGGGGAGAAATGTGTCAAAATTGAGTTAAATATTGAATAGGGGAAAAAAGGGGAGCAAAATTTCTCTCAGTTACTGCAATCTCGGTCCCTTGATCGTGGTCGCGGTAACTTCAGTCATTTAACCCCTAGTTTCCCTCAACACCCTTTCAAGATTGTACCCAATAATTTGGGATGATTTTTAGCCAAGTTCCTGAGCTCTCAAACAACATTCTTGCATCCCTACTACATTACAACTCCAGTAAGTATCATGAATCTATGCTTTTTTTTATGAGAATAGGCCCTAGAATGCATAATGAAGAGAGGGCCTCAAGTTTTGATTGATATCCTTTCCATGTTGTCTTACTTGATATTGGTGAGATATTGGCTGTTTGAAAAAGGTGTTCATACTAGTGGGAAATCTTGAGTACCTAAGTATGTTTTGAAACTGTAGACAAATAAGATGTGCACACCAAGTGTTTGATAATTTTCCCAAATGAATTTTCACAAATGATATTTATTTTCTGAAGGGCACATCCATCCACCTGTTAGCATTGTTCAAATGATCTTCATATTCATCCATATTTTAGAATATGCTAGTAGCCTAAAAGTGAAAGAAATTTGAACATACATAGATAACAATAGAACCACCATCAAGTATCGCGACCGCAGTCATAGACTGCGATCATGAAAATAGAAACGCAATCTTGAATCCCGATTACGGTAACTGAGGATAGTTTCCTGCCATGCTTAAAATCCTGAACTTCCAATTTTTAGTCAAGAAACACCAAGCACCTACTCCAATGAACTCTAGTGATCAATATAGCATAGTTTTCAGGATTAAAATATCATTAAAAGATATAATGTGTGCTTAGTCCTTTTGGGACGACCTCATGGATAAGTATTATCACATCCGATTCATGGAACATGAGTGCCACACTTATTACTATGGTGATCTTCTAAGGACAAAGATGCTCCTGGAGAGAGGAATTTACTTGGAAAATATGCCAGAGAAACTATCGGTACTTTATGAAAAACTTGAATCCATAGGGTGGCAGTGCTTTTCACCGAATCCATTCATTGAAAATGAGCAACGGGTCCGTGAATTTAATTCAAACATTAGTGAAGTCTCATTTTTGAACCCACTCAATGTTACTATCAGGATTTGGGGAAAGCTGGTGAAAGTTGGGGCTAAACAAATCAATGATGTTTATGCGCTCAAGCATGCTGACATTAGTGAATTCAAAGCGGAGGGGTGTAAATTGGGGAGTTGTTTGGCACAACGGCTATGCCCCAAAAAGGAAGTTTCTTGGACTAAGACTAAAATAAATATTTCCATTAACAACTTCACTTCCAAGGCTCAGATATGGTCATACATCATCTGTAACTAAGTTTCTCCTTGCACCCACATGACAGCAGTCCCCGAATTGCATGCTAGGATAGATGTATGTATTCTAGATAACATCTCTCTAGATGTTAGTCAACTCATTATTAATGAAATATATCATTTAAAGAACAAAAACGGTATGCATCTACTCTTCCCCTCCCTGAATATAGAGCTTTGAAAAAGAGCAGGGGTGGAAGAGTATGCTAATGATGCATAGATGCACCCTAATGCCCCCATTTACCCCTTAAGGATTAGAGGTAAAGGCACACCCAACAAAAGCAAGAAAAGAAAGATCGACTTGGAAAAGCCGACATATAGTGAGCTTGAGTCTCATAGGACAACCACCAGAGGACCTCTTGAGGAGATTGGAGTAAATATTGCAACCATTAAAGATCTTGTGACTAGTTTTCCCCAAGGATCAGAAGAGCCTTCCACCACTCATCATTCTTATATATCATATACCAATTATGGGAAGTACAAGAAGGACCAAAAGAATCAAGAAGCTATCGTTAATAATCTTGAAAAGGCCTAATCCTCTTTGACAGAGTCACATTGAGACATTAGCATTGAACATAAAAAAATTGTTACAAGAGAAAAGAAGAGGGATTAGTTCTTTATCAAGATATGGAAGGGGGTGAAGGGTCTATGGAAAGTCCTAAAACCTTAAGATAGACTTCCTTCATCTTGGGTGGAGAGTGATGATGAGGCCCCAGTCAAGTCGACTAATCTTGAGAAAAATAGTGATGATGTAAAATTTGAGAGTGAAAGTAGCCTTTGATGCAGTTATAGGGAGAACCCTTATCTCTTTTATCCTTGACTATTTATGCAGTGGGGACACTGTCATTCATTCAGTTGGGGGTGTATCCTTAGTCAATAAATTTTGGCCTGTATTATTGATATTTCTGCATACTTTTCTGCTATTTTTGATGATTCTTAGTTTTACTTGGGTTGTAATATTAGGGCACTCTGATGGTGTCTACATTTGCATGTATTAGTTACTTTATCCTTAGTTTTCTATTTTAGTTTAAATTTTATTAGATGAGCCTTTCCATCGTGATTGGGTTTTTATCCATAGTTGCAAAGAAAGTTTGAGTACCTATATCATTGATGATCTGGGATTGCATTAATATCCATTGGTCAAGTGTGAGTTACCATATGGTGGGTCGCCTGTACTATGATTTGCTATGTGAGACGATAGCTTGAATGATTTCCATGATTAAAAAGTTATGTGTGGTATGGATACAAAAGAAAATAACCCCCTTCATCCAAAAATTTTGCAAAATTCAAAGGCATGTACGTAAGCAACTTTGTGATGAAATTTTCCCCTCTTTCCCTGACTCCGAAAGTTGACTTTAGAAAAAATAGTGAATACTCCATCTTTGCCTTGAGCAGAGAGAACAATTGAACCGTATTGACGACACTCACATGCTATGAGTGTGAGGTTAATTGTCTTCATCTCATGTGTAATTGTACTAGATATAACTTACCCCATTAGACTTTCAAAGATAAATTTTGACTGTGCTTGGTTGATAAAATGATCATGTGCCATCTTGTTATTTTGGAAGCCCACTTTAGCCTAAAGATCCTACCAATGCATAGGAGTTACCCCTAGTCACCCCCTTTGAGAATTTGGATTTTTCTTTAGCAAATGCAATACAAGCCATGACCCTTCTATTCATCCCCTTCTGACCCCCATTATCCTTGAACATAAGAATACAAATTGAGGCTAAAATTCTAAGTTGGGGGTCATGGAAAGAGAAAGAATTATAGTTGAGCCATGAAATCGTAAGAAGGTCCCTACAAGCTAAAATAAGTAAGCATTTTGGTGGTTATAATCATGTATTAGTCATCATGATCATTGAGTGATAGCATGAGGGCATATATATGAAATTTTGTCTTAATAAGGGGTAGTGTTGCTCGAGGACAAGAAAGGTCTCAAGTGGGAGTGTTGTTGAGGGGTGATTTTCCACCCATTCTTACGAAACATTCATGCACTTTACCTTGTTTTGAATAAAAAAATGAGACATATTAGAGATAAAATACACTAGTATCCACTTTTTTGTAGGCATAGAGATGAGGAGATCAGAAGATGTGGATTGAAGCTGAAAATAATAAAAAGGGAGCAAAGAAGAATGCAGTTAAAGACCTGGACTACATCAACCTCAGTTACCGCAATTGCAGTCCTCAATCCACGGTCGTGGTCAGTCAAGACAATCAGCATAATGCGGTTATGGTACACAACTACGGTAATGTGGACGCATTCGTAGACAGTCATTCACGATCGTGTTTCAATAAGAATATGCCCACGGGAAGATCTATAAAATCACTTAGACGAATCCCAAACCATATATAAGAAAAAAACCTTTCTTCTTTGGGTGTTTCTTACCTCATAAGAAATTTTTGAATTCAAAGCTTGAAACTCTAATTGGGCAAGTGTGTAACTAACTTTGGAAGGTAAATTTCTTAGTATCTTTGTAAAGAATGAATGCTTTCGATAATCCTTATGGTATATCTCTCTTTACTTTATTCATGAGTAGCTAAGTAATTTAGTCTTGGGATTATATTGAACTAGAGTGTAATTGTGTGTGGGTATTGTTGTGTTTGCATGGATTATAGTTGTTGAGCATGGATTCCACCATTTCTTAAGATTATGGGTTGGAAGTTGATGGGTGAAAACCCAAATATCCAAATGGTTTTGATGGATTAAAACCCCAAACTCTATAAAAATTTATCATCCTCGAAAGCGGGATGAAGGTTAACATTAGGTAACTCATAACATCCTCAAAAGAGGGTTATAGGGGGACAAGGAAATGGTGGACAATAGAGCCTATGGTTTACTATCTTTTCCAATCTTAAAAATAAGTGTATTGGAAGTATAAATCTTGTCAAGAGCATCATCCTAGAAATAGAGATGCTTGATTGAGGTTTTGGGTGATTATGAAAAATTGCACACTTGTTAAATTGTTGTGGTTTTGTTGAAAGATTGACCCCAATGATCTTCAAACTAGCCTATCTTTTAGTTAACAACTAAATTTTATGTTGAACCAACATCAACCCACATGCATTACCTTTAGGTAGACATAATCCCAAGATCTCTTCAAATCTTGAATTCAAACTAAATATTTCATTTACCAAGTGTTTGTTAAAGTTTGTTGTGAATATTTTCAAAACAAATTCCTCTATTTTATTTTACATGTCTTATTTATTATCATTCCGGGTAAAATTGTAGTAATTTGAGCAGACATAGGTTTTGAAGTCTATAATTCACTCCTTGAGATTCGACCCCAATTCAAATTGGGTTACTTGACAATGATCGCCTCACACTTCCATTATGGGAGTGATTTGAGAATCATCAATTATGCAGTAAGACAAGCTCTAGTATTATGGGGAGACTCCTCTAGTGAATCTGAGGAGGATGGAAAGCAGAAAGATATTTCCATGCTAGCAGTGGAGGATTAGAAAGTGACCTTTGATTCCTTTATTGATTTTATGGAAAACATTGAAGATGAAGAAGAAAATGAGGTAACACTTTACGACATTAAAGAAAACTTAGATAATTACTCTGTTAGAAAAATAAAAAGCTTGCCAATGTGTTGATTGATTCCATAAGTGAAATGACTACTGAAAAAAATGCTCTGGCAAAAAAGGTAGAGAGTGAAGAGCTTGAGTCGATAGGTCTAACAAAAAATATAGAGAGTCAAGATATTGATTTGATAGCTCTAGCCCTCCAGATATCTAAAACTAAGGAACTAGTTGCAAAGATGAAATCTGTAAATTTAAGCTTAGTTAATCAACTAAAGAAAGCTAATAATGCCTATGATAAAGAGAAAAATAATGCTCTAGAAGGATAGATAGAAGTTTAGGAGCTGGAATTGATAGCTTTGACTCTCTAGATATCTAAAATTGAGCAACAAGTTTCTATGCTCAAATTTGAAAATCTATTCTTGGCGGGTAAACTGGAGAAAGTAGATGATTCTAAGAGTAAAGGGAAGAAAGAAGCATCAATGTTTCAGGTTATGCTTGCAGAAAAATTTGAGGAATCATAGCATCATCTTGTGTTTGAACTCAAAAAGAATGAGGAGTTAGAGGGGGACCTGGTTCATCTAATGGAAAAACTTAAAAAATCCCTATAGTGGACTACATCCTTTCAGATCCTTTTTAACTAAACTAATCAAGGTAATAATAATGGGAAGGGTCTTGTTTATAAAGAAGGAACCCAACTTTCTGGGTCTTAAGTAAAGGACACTCATAATTCTAAAAACAAGGTCAACAAGACAAGACGTACTCATTGTGAAAGATATGGGCACGCAAGATAAATTGTCAAAGCTGGATTAGAGGAAGATTGAATAGTTCTATATTTATTCTGCAAGGGAATGCACACTCTATGGGTCTCAAGCCTAAAAAAATTATGAAAAGGAACTCTCTACCTAGATAGTCAAAAAGGGATTTAATCACACCATTGTCCTCCTACAGGGAACTCAAACTCAAGTACGTTCCAAAATTCAACTTGTGGTCATGGTTCCAGAAAGGAGATTGCAGTCAGAAATGGTTCAGCAATAATAACTCAAAGATTAATTATGGTAGGTCTAAAACTTCAAGTGGAGGTGTCATATTTTTAAATGGTTGATTTAAAAGGGCCTAGTCCCTAGTAAAATTGAGCTGAATTTCTCAAGGTAAGAAGTGCATTAAGCTCCTGACTAGTAAAAAAAGCTATTGATCCTTGTGACTTTTAAATCTCAAAAAATGATGAATTCATTCATGATGATGATGGTGAAAGGAGGAAAGGTACAGATGAGAATGATGTTAATTCAGAATGTCAATCACTGATCCCAACTCAAGAAGAGGATCAATAAGAAGATGTTATGTCAGAATTCTCAGGGACCTAGTCCTACAGGAATTCATCTCAAAAGAAGGAGGTTTAGGATGTGTGAATAAAGCAAAGACTTTCATCTAGTTCTCAAAATAAATGGTTAATCTCTTAATAGTTAAAAAAAAGGGAGTGTGCTTAGGATAAAAAGATAAAGCAGACAATGATTTAATTGTCTGGGCGTAACATGTGAATTAGTGTATTTTCTCAAAATTTGGCTATGTTCAAGAGGAAGGTATCCTTTTTAAATTAGGTGAATTCTGGTCTAACTTAGTACAATACCCTTGCAAGTATACACCCATAGGAGTAACTTTAGAGGTAGACAGATGTGATAAGAACAAAGTTGAAGATACACACAAACTAGAGAGGTACTTTGTCCCATCTCTTATGTTAGTATACAGTATGTGTAAATTTTATCAATTCTATCAATAAAAAAACTTGTCCTCTCTATCCTTGTGTCAGAAAAAGGTTGTCCTATTCTAAAAGGGAAGGTTAGTAACCTAAAAGTCTGAAATAAATTATATCTTATTACCCCATAAAATATTTTCTTGTGCTCATTATTCCTTAAATCTTATTGCACCCACTTCTTCAATTAACAAAAAGGAAAATGCAAATCCCAAATAGCCCTTCTAAGAAAAGGACTTTCTTAATGGCAACAACTTTTCCAGTTTTATGTCCTTCAAAGGATTATGAGCATATAATAGTTAAGAGTCCTATCCCAATCCTTTCTGTGAAACATCCATCTACTCCTATTCTTCAAAAGCCTAACTCCTTCATCACTCAACCTTTCAATGAAAAATCATCCATGAATTTGCAAAACTGTTCTTATGGCTGAAACTTGGGTTGCTAAAATCTAATCTTGTTGTAAAATAGTCCATACTAGAGCATAGTCTATCAAAACAAAAAACAATGTCAGTAAAACACCATGATTCTGAAAAATGGTCTGGAAGTTTTACATAGAAAAAGCTGATTCTTAAGGGACCTGGTCCCAAGAAGAGAAAAGTAGTCGAAAGAAAATCTGTGATCACTTATATTAGAAGAAATAATGAGGAGAAAAGTGAGTTTGTATCCAAGGAAGTTAAAAACAAGTTCTTGAAGAATCAGAAGGTGTTAACTGGATAGATTTTTTATTAAAATATGCTAGCAGAACTTGGTATGATGGAACTTGTTGAGAAGGTTAAACATCAAGGTTGGATGAATATCATGGAAGGACCTACTCCCACTGTTTTTTGATGTGATATTTAGAGAATTCTATTTCACTTTGGGATTCTTAGAAAATGGGATGAATTTGACTGCACAGGTCCTAGGGAATAAAATAAAGTTAAATAAGAAAATACTGGGAAGAATTCTAGAAGTTCCTATATATGGGATGAGAACTGTCTCCAAGTAGCTACCTTCAATAGAATTCTTCGAAAATGCATCCAAGATAAAAGGAAAATCTTTGGATGTTGTGAATAGGAAATAACTCAAGAGTGAGTTCAATTGGTCTTTGACTTTTTGACCAAGGTGCTTCTGCCTATATCACAAAAGAAATGCATTGCCTCAACCATAGATTTGTATTTAATTAAATGCCTTAGTAACTTTGAGTTCATTAATCTACTTGCATTCATGATAGAACACATTAACAAAGTGATTCCTTAAAAGAATGGAAATCATGGCATGCCTTATAGTTATTAGTTGAACAAGGTATTTGACCGATTTGGTATTTTCTATAAGAATGGAACCCAAGAGACTATGTTTCAAATGCTTGGAATGAAGACATTAGTCAAGACTGAGTATGTCAAATCAGGTAAGATTTATCAAAGGGAGCTCAGTAAGAAAATAGAGAAACTAAAGTGCAATTCAACTGCCAAGGATGATAAAATAAGAAAGCTTAAGGAGACAATTAAACATCTCTTGAAAGAAAGCCCCGTGTGACAATAAAATACTTAGAACTGAGAATGTTGAACTAAAGAAAAGGGTGACAATCTTAACTGATGAGGTACTTAGGTTAAATACAGAGATAAACCATCTTAATAAAAACCTTTACACTACTCCTTCAAACTCTTATTCCTGGTGCTTCACTTGTTAATTTTTCTTGATTCCTATGGATTTTTCTCCTAAGAACATTTAATTTATGAACTATAATGATACTTATCCTCTACTTATGAATAAATCTTTTCTTTGTGTGTTACATTTTTTACCTTTAACTTGCAAAGTTGCTCTTCATGTTGGTGTTGCCCAATGACCCTGAGTTAAGTAATTTGTTCTAATATTACTCTTGGTTTATTGTACTCACTTTTAAATAATGCCAAAAGAGGGAACACTGAGTACATATAGTAGGGGACCAGGTACTAGGTGTTCTAGGTTAATATGAATGGCTTGCTGATAAGGGGAAGTATATGATATGCTGAAGGTTGATAAAAAGGAAGGAAGTGATATACTACGTTAATGATAAGACACAGTGAAAGGGGGAAGCAAACAAGAAGTTTTTACTGCAAATGACAACAAGGGACCAGGTCCCTGTGTTAAATGATGATAGGGGAAGCATGATGATAGAGGGAACATTCAGCTTCAAAGTGGTAATCACACTGATAAAATATGATGGATGTGTATTGAATCTCAAAGTTGTATGGTTTATTTGTCATCATAAAAAAAGGGGTATTTGTAGTTTTGATGATGAGCAGCTAACTGCAATGACCAATTCCCTGGATGTTCATGGTACACTACAACTGGCAAGCGTGACTGCATAGTTTTGTCCTCTTGTGTAACAAACTTGCAGGTGTAGCTTGTACTGATTAAGACAGCTGGTCCAATGATATTTCAACCTAATCATCAACTATCTATAAATGGAAAATGATTCTCCTTTATTAAACAACTTTGTACAATTCTAAAGTGTGAAAAGAGGCAATAAAAACTCTATTTCATGATTGCTCAAGCATTTCTCATGTTCTTATATTTGTAGTATTCTTAAAGAGTGAGTGAGTGTTCTTGAGTGATGATTTGTAATTGAACTACTAATGTTATAAGATTAGTGTTGTTGTTTGTTCTTGCTCAAGAGTGTTTCATGCTCTAGAGTTCTTAGGTTGAGTTGCCTAAGCTTGTTGCTAATTAGAGTTAATCAGTGGAGAGAGTCCTTGGCAGAGTTGCCAAGATGAGCTTGTTGTAGAGTTATTAAAAGAAAAAGAAACCTAGATTTAGGTTTAAATTGAGTCTGTAATCAAGAGGTTTATTATAGTGGATTTCTTTGGTGCTTGTGAGGGCAAGATATGTTTTTTCCCTTTCTTAAGCAATGGAGTTTCCATATTAAAACTTGTGTGTTATTTCTTTCCTGCACTACCTTTAGTTTTCCTGCACTCTATAGATTGGTTCCCTATGATTGCCTTTGAGGGACCTGGTCCCTTACTATTTCGCGCAACCCCCAAGGGTTCCAATAAAAACTACTAACAAAGTACATGGTGATCTTCTCCCGCTTCCACTTTTGAATGGGCAACCCATGAATCAAGCCACCAGGTCTTTGATGCTCAGTCATCACCTACTAACAACATAGATAACAAGATAAAAAGTCTGCCATGTCTCTCTTCATGCCACTCCACTAATAATGTTTCATCAAATAACTATACATCTTAGTTGTACCAAGTTGAATAAAATATCCAGAAGTAAAAGCCTCATGCAATTTTGACTAAATCAAGTCTCCAACCCTCGAAACATAAGAATGGCCATATATCTTTGAACACCCTCAAAGTATATGATATCCCTCTTGGACCCAGAACTCAACACCTTATCATGAATGAGGCAAGGTCTTATATACTCAAACTGATGACTCTAAATTTTCTCAAATAAAGTAGGACTCAACACAACACTAGAAAAAATCCTCCGAGGTTAAAAATATCAAGTCGTACCATCAAATCGGATAAGGATTGGATGTTTTATACCAATAACATCTAACAAATTGAGAGAGAAGCAAGATACCCATATTAACTCCTTTTCAGCTCAAGATGTCTGCTACCACACCCGTCTTGCTCATATGATATATGATAGACATGGCTAAACTCTTAAGCAACTCCATCCATATGTGTTTCCTAGAATTAACCTGTCTTTGGGTCAAAATATGTTGAAGAGTCTAATGATCCATGTAGATCTTATAATGCACACCATAAAGATAACGACTCCAAATCCTAAGCTCGAAGACTATTGCTGGCAACTCCAAATCATAAGTGGGGTAGTTGCACTCATGCACCTTTAACTGCTTCTATACATAAGCACTAACTTCTCCCTACTTTATCAACATATAACCCAAACCAACACCATATCTTTATAATATAGGGTAAATCCCTCACCCTAAATAGGAAAAGCTAACATAGAAGCGAACTGACAAATTCCTTGAGCTTCTAAAAGTTTGACTTACACTACTCAAAATAGTGGAAATAAACCTCATTTTAAGTCAATTTGGTCATCGATGCTATAATAGTAGCAAATCAATCAATGAACTATCTATAGTAACTTGCCAATCTAATGAAACTAAGAACCTTAAACGGCTATATAGCCTAGCCTAATCACGAATAGCCTCAATCATTATGGGGTCCACTATAATCCCATCCTTAGACACCATATGTTCTACGGATGTTATCGACTCGAGTGAAAACTCAAACTTTGAGAATTTGGCGTAAAGTCTATGATCTCTTAAAGTCTAGAGAAAAATCCTTTTATGTTGCATAGTTTTCTCCCTACTCCTTGATTACCCAAGGATGTCATCGATGAACTCAATTATGATGGAATACAAATAAGGCATGAACACAGGGTTCATCAAATCCATGATCGTAGCTTGGGCATTGGTCAACCCAAAAGACATCACCATGAACTCATAATGGCCATAATGAGTTTTAGATGCTATCTTTTAGATGTCCTCTACTGGAATCCTCAATTGATGGTTATTGAACATCAAGTAAATCTTAGAAAACATCACTAAACCTTGAATTTGATCAAATAAATCATCAATGTGAGGCATATGATAGTTATTCTTCACAGTCACCATATTAAAATGCTTGTAGTGAATACACATGCGCAAAGAATCATTTTTCTTCTTTAAAAACAAGAAAGGAGAACCCCAAAATGACACACTCAGTCTAATGAAATCATTAACTAAAAGATCCTGAAGTTTAGAATTCAGATCCTTATGCTCGACAAGACCCTTATAGTAAGGTTCCATAGAAATAGTTCGAGTGTGCCGCTCAAGTTCAAGAGTTAAATTTTTATCACGCTCTGGAGAAAGACCTAGTAGATGAATAGGAAAAACATTAGGATACTCATAAACTATAGGAACAGAGTTAAGAGAGGGACTCTCCACACTAACATCATGAATATAAGAGAGATAAGACTTTCGACCCCTCGATATAAGTCTCCTAGCCCGAACATAAAAAATAATCCCCATCAACTCGTGACTGATATATCCTTGCAATACAATCAAGGGTATATCAGGAATGGCCATGGTAGCGATCTTGGAAAGAAAACCCAAGACTGTATGATAGGGGGATAACCATTCCAAGCCCAATATCACATTAAAATTCACTATAGCTAGCACAATAAGATCAACTTGAATATAAAACACTCAAATTGTCACAACCTGAAATATGCAAGTAAAAGGGTTACAAGCAATAAGACAAATAATAATAATAACATAAATGATAAATAAGAGAAATAACATATACCATGACATAGTAGTGTCAGTACAAGAGCTGATAAACCTAAAAGAACTCGAGTACTATCATAGTCAAATTTACATTAGTCTTAGAAATAGAAATACTAAGTAAAATATCAAAGATTATGAAAAGGTCAACTCCAACTTTGAGACCTCAAAATTTATCCAAACTCTGGCTCACATAACTGCAACATCAATGGAAACAACTAGTACTTGGATCTGAACTAAAAAGGCACAGAAATGTGGTATGTGTATCAAAGCCATAGGTACTCATTAGGCATCACAACCGACCGAGGTAAATCATAATATAAGTACAATACAAACTGTAAGATTAATAAATAATGATAATGAAAGAGATTAAAATGGAATAATGCTCCCAATACTATAAATAAATAAACAATAAAAGTAATGACATTATAGAAAACATAACTAGCACTACAAGACTGGCCTCTATGAGCCAGTAAGTACAATAATATAAATAATCCAACGTGGGGCCCTGTAAGCCCGAAGGTTGCAATCAAAGCAAAGAGGTGACCGTAGTCGACTAATCTAATCGTAACCCTAAATCATAACTGTAGAATTTTCTTTTTGTAAACACTAAACACGAACGAGTTCCATAACCTTCATAATTAACCTTTAAATGTTGGACCTAAACTGGGACTCATATCATAATTTTCCTAACTTGAACCAGAACTCAATATTAGAAATCATCGGGCCCACACCAGAACTAATATCATCATAAACCACTAGACACAAACCTGAACTAATATCTTCTAAAAAGTGTAAATATAGATAAAAAACATATTTCTCAACCTTCTCAAGCTCTAAAATAGAAATATAAATGATGAACACGCCTATGAAATCTAGAAGGAGCTAATAGTCTTGGACTAGGTGGGTCGGAGGGGCCGACTCCTAATCCTCGAGATTCATTATAAGATAAATTATACCATGAACTAGGCTAAGGTATCTAGTATCACTACTAGATATTAAAAAATTCATATTTTAGAACTAAGATAGCTATTTTCCCTAAGAAATGATTAGCTAAGTCAGTTATGTCTTATTTATGATAACTAATTAGCTAGAAGATCCAATTAATACTAAATATACCTCAAAGACCTAATTTCCCACCCACATCTAGCAAATCATCATAAAAATATTGCAATTTAGCCTAATCTATGATAAAGGTGAACCTAGCATACATGGACGCTGGAGAAAGATTGATGAAATATGCTAAATCATTGATTTCCCCGTTAGAAAATCTTTCACACAATGTCACACAATAAAAATTATAATCTACACATAAATATGAGAATAAAAGTACCCCTATGGAATTTTCTACTTTGGATCCAAAATCACAAAAAAATCCTATGTGGATCCCACTTGTAGACTGCACTTTCAAAAATATCAACACGTACCTCTATGCTCAAGAAATGTTTACCGTAAAGAATGGGTAATTATAAGCTCAAATGATGCTAAAATAAACCTTATAATAATATAGGTATTTTGGGAAATAATTGAGAAATTAACCATGAATTAAATGGAAATATACGAAGATTTTGATAAAGAAATGAGGAATCCAAGCTCATAATCGCCCTAAAATCTCTCAATAATCACTCATAGATCTTAGACTTGTGGAAAATAAGGATAAAATTGGGCTACTAGGGCACTTAATTCCCTCAAGGTGCCTCTTGAGGATCCACTTAACTAATTAAGCAGTTAATGGATCGCATAGGCGATCCCCGCTGAGGGACCGACCATCGTTTGAGCAATTAGGATATCTCTTACGTGACATCCACTTAAGCGATAAAGCCCTTTCTTAAGTGTTATGACTTGTTTGGCCCTGGATGTTTAAGTGAACACTTGGTCGCTAAAGCATCCTCTGCTTAAGCGACCAAAATATCTCTTAAGCAATTGTAACATCTGAGAGGTGGAAATTTCTAAGCCACCATTGACCCTTCAGGATTCATCTAGAACCCCATAAATGCAAATAAACTATGATACCTAGTATAATTCAATATTTATGACTAAATAATGCAGTCAAAAATTTCATTCGAGGTCATTTTAATGAAAAATAGGCCCCAAACCCAATGGCCCAATTTATTAATTTTTTACCAATAGCTTGAAATGAGTCTGGAAGCCTTGGGACTTGAACCAAAAGTTCCTTAAACTAAAATCAATGTTGCAACACTATTGGAACTGTCCGAATTGGCATACAAGGTTTTTAAACTAAAGTTTTACCCAGTAGTCAATCCATTTAGCGAAGAGTTCAATACAGGGAATTAGTTATATAATCTAAATGACTTGAGAAAGCTATAGGACATCTCTAAATGGTGAAAATACATGGAAATAAAGAAAATGACCTAGAGGACCATTACACTTTTAATCCCAATTTGAGTTTAAGCATTTATATTTTTGAAATTCCTAGTTTGAGTTCAGCATCATATATAAACTTCATAATCCCTATATTGTCTTGCTTATTTGAGCAAAGACACTATAGGAGGTGCATGTAGAAAGGTATTTTCCACTTTATCATTTCAAACTACATTACATCACTCATTTTCACTAAGGTATATTGTTTCTACATAGTTATTCACTTAGTTTCTTGTGAGTATTTAGGTTACTAGATTTTATTTTTATTGGTTAGGGCATAATTTTCTATTTATAGTATGTACTTTTGTTTTATGCTTGGTCACCTACGATGTCTTCTGGGTACATATGTTTTGTAATCATGTTTTATTTCTATAATATTTTTGGATCATATAGTAGCATTCGTGATCACTGTTGAATTCTTACTCATTCATAGGTTATTATGATTTGATTTGGGGTAAGCTCTAGATATTTGGAGTTGATCCATTTACTTCTTATAGTTTCAATCTTTATTTTGCACTTTATGAGATTGTGTTTTCTATATATGTATGTGTGTGTATGTATGTATGTATTTAGGCGCAAATGTAGAATTTCATTATATTTAGTAGTACTTGTATCAGTATCACCAGATCGTGGGATGGCAGTTTATATATTATATTCTTTCCTTCCACTACTTTTAGGACATATAACATGTATTTTCTTATATAGTTAGCCTAGGTTACTTTGGTATTCCTCTTTTCATCAACTAGCTTGTCACTATGATTTTTTTATATATGGTATGGCTTAACTACAAAGGGTTATACTAGATATCGTCATGGCTCAATTTTGGGTTACAATAAATTTGTATGAGATCAAAGTCTAGTAAAATATCCAAATAGGTACGATGTCTTTCATATCCCACCTTTAGGAAGATCTAGGGGATTATTGGGAAAATTCTTTCTTTTGACTCCATATGTGCATCCTTAGTCTAATTAGTTCATAAAATCTCATTTATGTTACTCTATCATATATGTTTGGGATAAGGTCTTTAGTGGGTGAAGGTGATGACCCCATAGAAATTTTTAGGGACAATGTTAGGGCCTTGGACAGAGGTTGGCCTAAAGGTTAAGGGCTAGAAGGAGCTACAACATTATCTCGTGGTCAAGTTAGATCATCTTCATAGAATCTAGAGATTAAGATAGAGGATCTATCATCTTTGACAAAGATCTTGGGGCTAGAGAAGGTTTGGGTAGGATTTATTGACACATCATACTTTATGACACTACGGTGAAGCTTTTGAGCATTTACGGGGTTTGTAATATATTCGGGTGTTGCTTGATATTTCTAGTGACCCATAGGTCAAATAGAATTAATAGACTTCAACCAAGGTAGTGGGTTATGGTGTTCATCATTTAAGAGAACAACTAGCTACTATAACTTCCTGATTAAAGATTAAAGATCTTTCTCATGCTAGTTATTGCTCATCATATTATAGCTATATGTAATGATCCTTCAAATCATTTCTCATGATTCTACTTATTTTCATCATTACAGATTTTTCGTAGCTACTCCAACTAATTTATGACTTGCTAGAACTGATAGTTTGGTTATCGAATAATTTATTTAGTTTTATAATCGTTTCCCCATTTATAAGTCTTCCCTGGTTCCAAATGGCCACAGAGAGAAAACCTCAATAAAATGATGTTGGATGCATTGTGACTGCGCCAGCATCTCTAGTATATTAATTTTATGTTTGGTAGACCTTTGGTTTAGGCCCCACTGAACCTGAACTCATTTCGACCTATTGGTCGGAAAGTTGATAAATTAGAAATTCGAGTGTGGTGCCTAATTTGGTCGAAATAACCCCAGCTAGGAAAGCTGACTTTTACAATGCAACCAAAAAATTTTAAAATTAGTTTGGTTGAATAATTAGTTTGCTCATATTTGAACCTGAACTCATTTCGACCTATTGGTCGGAAAGTTGATAAATTAGAAATTTGAGTGTGGTGCCTTATTTGGCTGAAATAACCTCAGCTAGGAAAGATGACTTTTACAATGAAACCAAAAAAATTTAAAATTAGTTTGGTTGCATAATTAGTTTGCTCATATTTGATTCCAGATACATCACGAGGCATTGGCTGAAACTTTGAATTATTCTAAGTTTCAGTTGTCATCTGGTGTAGCAAAGTCACCACGATTGTGGAGGGTGTATCACGATCGCAATGCTGCAATTGTAGCTTGTGTGCTCATAATTGCATAAATCGAGGACCTGGGAAGGGGAATTTAAATGCTTTATTTGTCGATAATTGGCCATTTTGGTCTTACTTTGAGTCTTATAAACCCTAATAGAGTGTGTAGTCCATAAATTGAGTTTTGGGTGTAGATTTGAAGCTTGAATAACTTGCATAATTATGATTAACATCAAATCTAAGGTATGAACCCTTCATTTTTAGTGTTCAATTCTTGATTATTTGACCCAAAACCCCAAATGGCTTGAGAGTTTGATTTTAGCTTAAGTATGCTTAATTTGTACCAATTTTTTTAGGGATACAACTTCCTAATAGGATTTGAACAATGGGTTGGTCTTGACAACTTGTTTTCCATAAGTAGGACCCACTTGGGGGATTTTGGTGTTGTTTTGGACACAAAGCACATTAGTGCAATATGGGTATTGATATTCTCGTAATAATGCAAAGATTGGGTTTTTGATCGCTTGGTCTATTAAAGAAACTTCAAGAAAGGGAAAGCAAAGGTTATCGATTCGTATGCTAAATTTTGATTCGAGGTAGGTTAGGCTTACTTCTTCTTAGATTGAGCTTTATTATAGTATGACTTTGATATCTTGATGAGATTGGGAAGGGTATACGGTATTGAAAAAGGTAGATGGTAATGTTTGGAATTAGTTGAACACTTAGGATATTGAGCTCATAAAGTATGATACTTGACTTATAACTAGAACCTTAGATAGTTTGACTTGTTATCTCTTGAATAATATGAGAATACTGTAGTTTCTGTAATTAGATGAAAGTGACCTTGTCATTCATATTAAATAGAAAGTTGACCTTAGTTGTGCATAGTTATAGAAATTGCCCTAGTTGTTTTCGGTAGATAAAAAGTATTAGTTGAGGAAGAATTGTACCATAGAACTAGTATGAATTGATAAACCTCTAAGGTAGTACTTGGATGGCTTAGCTTTTTCCTGGGTAGAAGTTAGATTATTTATGGAATTTGGGTTATTAGAAGTGGAACTTGACCCGCCTTTAGTTTGGACTTTGTAGTCTCATTAGTAGCCTAGATACTTGTTAAAAACATAGAATATACCTTTGGTAATAAGATTACTAACCCTAGTAAATGGTTTATTCATGATGTTGGAAATAGAAATGATGTGCATGATTGGTTGTTAGATTATTGATAGTCCTTGGATAGAAATAAAATGTCAAATAGATTGAACCCATGACCATGCAATCACTTAAACCATTGACTAAATTAGCATTTTGGCCTTGTATTATGTTATTAGTCATATTATGTTCAAGCCTAGCAACTAAACTAATGTTTGTTCTTAAGATACCCTTGTGCTAATAATGTGAATCATGCTAATAAAGAAGGGCTCTAGAAAGTATAAACCATGGGTTGTGTGACCATGCTAGTGATCTTGTTATATCAGATAATGCATTGAGTGTCCCTACCATATAAGTATACTTGTTCATGCACCTATTAATATATTGTGTTGATAATGAATGATGAGGTACGGTGGTATGTATTTTCTTACTTCTCTTCTACTTTATCCATCGTGGGGAGTGCTTTCATTATTGATTGAATTGACTACATATATATTGATGATTCCCGGTAAGTCCAAAGGATATATTGATGTCATGATGATGCCCGATAAGTATGGGGGATATATTAATGTCATATTGAAGCCCGGTAAGTACGGAGGAATTTATTGATGTTATAATAATGTCTGGTAATTTCAAAGGATATATCAATAATATGATGATGCCCGGTAAGTTAGGAGGATATATTGATGTTATGATGATTCCCGGTAAGTTAAGAGGATATATTAATGCTATATATGGTAAGCGTATATATGTTTATGTGTGGATTGCCTTCATATTGTAACATTCGTATTTTCTTTGAGGGGTGATGTTACTCTTGATATTGTCGGTTATATTCCTTTTGTGCGAATCACTTTCTAGGCGGCGTAACTCATGTTAGTGATAAATAATAGGTAAGAGTAGACTATGCCGAATAATGAGTTATGACTAGTTGGTAAGTAGAATCTTGTATGGAATTAAGAATTCACCTAGTGAGTATACTTATCTTGAAAAAATGGATTAATTAAGGAATATTATGTATTTGAATGAGCGATGTGGTAATTAGTTGCCTATTAAGTAACTATTCTACTTGATGACTAGAAGTCTAGAGTACTAGTTAATGGACCTTGTTTAGTTGAAATATGGTAACTAGCAATTGTCGTTGTTATGTGGTTACTGAGGATAATAGGTTAGCATTGGTGATGATTAATAATATTTATGACTAAGTTATGATGTCGATTAGCTATTAATTGCACATTTGTACATTAATGATGCTAGATAATAAAAGACGTAAACAGTTAGATAGCTAAGTATTTGAATGATGATTAGTGGTCTCTCACTAGATGGTGACTAGAGCATTTATGATGACTAGAATTGTACTTTTGTTAATGGCATCTTTGGTTTAGTAGTGAACCTCGACTAGATGTTGGTTGTTGGCTATTTATTGAATAATAGTTAACTGCTATCACATGAATAAGGATAACATAAGAATCGATTAAGCTAATAATTAGAGTCCATATAATGACTAGGGAATTAGTGAGCTATTAATAATCATCTTTGGTTATCAAATAATTAGTAAGTACGGTATATTAATGAGGTAGACATATATATTGTGATATGATTACAGGTATTAGTACATTGGTATATTTTAGTTATTTGTGGTAATGATTGATGATTATAATTGTTTGTAAGTGACCATTCATGGGAAGTGTAGAAAACCCTACAAACTGAGAAAGTTGGTTATATATCTATTTATGTTGCTTCATTTGTTCTATTGATGCACTCTCCGTTGATATGGGACACCGTGATGGATTCTTTATTGTATGTTTATTTAGGTTTACTCTCCGATTGTATGGGATGCCATCGTGAGTTTTTTTACTTTATGCATCAATGGATGTATGTGCGCCAACTTGGTATTTTATGCGGTTGTAATTGTATTAATGTTGCTTTATGCTTTAGGATCACTTACTCCTCATATATGTTTGTATTGGCGTGCATTGATATGATATATCATATTTTCATTCTAGTTGATCATTTATTATATATAGTAATGAAGAAGATGATTCAGGTTCCATTTTATACCTTGACTTTTAGAATTATCTTTCATTATATCATCTTTATATCATAATTTAGCTAAGTCGGTCGATGATGCCTACTGTGTACCTATTATTTTGGTACTCATACTATATTTCTGTAACTCCTTGGTGGAAACTCGAGTACTAGTTATTGTGAATGAGTTTAGTTTGTGCAGTTTTGATCTTCCAGAGATAGGGTGAGATCTTGGAGTTTTGAGTCTCTTTTTTCCCTGTATTCATGTTTAGTTTTTTGTATTGGATACGGATGTATTGACTATACTATACTTTTGGGTCATATTTTCTATTAATATACTTAAAGGCTTTTCTATTGATATACCAGGTTGTAGGAATGGTGTTCAAATTTTGATTGTATTCTTTTAATGGAACACTATTTGTTATGAATGTGTTCAAGTATTTAGGCCCAGTGGGAAATTCTACCAAAGTAACTGAAACACCATGGATTTTGGAACCCTAGAAAATTTCCTGGATTTCTTGTTTCTACAAAAAATATGATTAGGGAGTATAGGTCGTATGCTAGGTTAGGGTTGGTAAGAAGTGGTAGTACACTGACCAGTCTTGGTTATTGGGTTGGATTAGTTTCTAGAATGGGTACGACTTAGGTTGGTATGAATCGTATGATGGTTAACGGGTAGTATGATTGGGTTTTCCTTTACTTAATTTAAGACTTAGTAAAGTAACTTAGATCTGAGTACGAGTGGATCACCATAGGTCATGAGATAGGGTACCAGTTATAGTGTCCAACATGTATGTTGGATAGTGTCAACTCCTCTTATTTTTGTTATAGGTATGGGTTGAGTGGACTAATTGTACCCTTGGATACAGTTTGTATTGCATGTTCGTATGTTGACCAGTGTAGGGGGTCTAAAGGAGGTCAAGGGTATGAGTGGTGGGTACCACTCATATTGGAGGGTACGACTAGTATGGTTGAGTCATACCCACCTATGAGGAATTTATATAGTTAAATTAGGGGTAATCTAGATATTTCCTCTCTTAACCTATTATGATGCCATGACTTATATCACACTTGGGAAGTTATTTACACTATTATTTTAATCTAAAACACTTATAAGCACTCTTTAATTCTCTCTAAGTCTCTTGGGTAAAGAAAGGACAGGGTTTCACTAAGGTGATCAATTTGGGGCTTGATTTAGTGATTTCTCTCCATCATCTTCATAATCTAAGGCATGTACTCCTCCCTTATTATTAGTTTCAACTAAAGGCATATTTTATTCAAGGTTTTCAAAATTGGAGTCTAAGTCCTGGAATCTTCTCTAATCCTAGTTTGTTCTCTTTTCATATCATACTTTGATATTTTAAGATGTAAGGTAACTTTACTGTCCCAACTGGGGACAACTTGGAAGAGACATAAGGAATCTATACACGGTCTAGGGGTCCTGTCCCTAAAATTTCTAGAGTTCCACCAGTTGTGACTAGTCCTCCTCAGGGTAAGGTGTCTAATGGAGAATTTCTCCAATCGATTCAAATTATTGCAGAGTTGGTTGCGACTTAGTTTGAGCGGGATGCATCTGGTATTTCATCATCTGAGGCCACAAGGATTAGTAAATTTATGAAGATGAATCCTCTTACTTTACTGGTGTAAAGGTAGAGGGGGATCCTCAGGGTTTCTTAGATGAAATGAAGAAAAATTTTAGGGTAATGCAGGCCATAAATATGGAAGGTGTGAATTTTGCTGTTTACCAGCTTAAGGACGTGAAGTACTAATGGTACAAGAAGTGAGATAGGGTGAGAGGTGATGTTGAGGACTCAACTTTGTGAGGGACTTTCTCTAATGCTTTTTTTCACTGCTTCTTTCCTCAATATTTAAGAGAAGCTAAGGCGGAGGAATTTTTTAATTTAAAGCAGGGGAAAATGTTAGTCAAGGAATATGCCTTGAAGTTTTATCAACTGTCAAGGTATGCTCCAAAATTGGTGTCTGATATGAGGGCCAGGATGAGAAAGTTGGACTATCTCAGGAATTAATCCTTGAGAGAAAGACTACATTGCTGATCAAGGATATAGATATGTCTAGGTTGGTAGTTCATACACAGCTGGTGGAGGAAGAAAAGAAAAAAGTAGGCTAAATTTGGGGAAAGGCAGGGTAAGATGTTTAGGTAATCTAATCATGGTGGTGCTCAATAGAAAGGTGGTTTAGATGGTGGTAAATGGCCAAAGAAAAAGTGAGGGAGTTCTGTTTCCTTTTCTAAAGCTAGTTCTCCTTACCCGAAGCCTTTGAGTGATTGGCATTTGCAGGGTGGCAATAATTTTATGGCATAAAGTGCCCAATCTCAGGCAAGTAGGGCTCAGTTTTCCGCATCATGTCCTCTTTGTCGGTTCTGTGGTAGGATGTATAGGGATTTCTCTTATAAGGGGAGGGACAGGTGTTTCAAGTATGGTCAGCCTGGCCATATGATGAGAAATTTTCCAGTTGTTAAGGGTGCTTTGGGAGCTTGTAATACTCTGCTTGCTTCATCATTTACTCTCATACCCAAGGGTACTGCTTCTGTATTTGTTTTTACTTCTGGTACTGGTTCAGGTCAGAATAGGTTATATGCTCTTGCTACTCAGCAGGAATTTGAGGCATTACCGGATGTCATTACTGGTACATCACAACTCTTTACTTATGACGTGTATTTCTTTCTTTATTAGAGTTTCACTCTTTCTTATGTAAACCCATTTGTGTCCGTGTATTTTGGTTTTGATCCTAAATTTATTTCAAATCCTTTTTTTGTTTCTACCCTAATAGGAGACTTTATGGTTACGAAGAGAGTCTACAAAGGGTGTGTGGTATCTGTGGGTGGTAGATAGACTTTGGTGGATTTTTTTGAACTTGAAATGGTAGATGTTGATGTTATTTTGGGGATGGATTATTTACACCCTTGTTATATATCCTTAGATTTTTTGACCCATAAGGTTGTCTTTAGGTTCCTTGGTGAATCTGTTATTGAGTGGGAGATTGGTTCCCTAGCTCCTAGTTAGGGGTTTATTTCTTATCTTAGAGCTCAGAGGTTAATATCTAAAAGGTCTCCCTATCATCTGGTTAGGTCAAAGATTCTAACTCAGGAGGTCCTTCTTTTTATTCAATTTCGGTGATAAATAAGTTTCTTAAGGTCTTTCCAGATGATCTTCCTGGTGTTTCTCTAGATAGGGAGATTGAGTTTGGTATTTATTTGTTTCTAGAAACTAATCAAATATATCTTTCTCTTTATAGAATGGCTCCAGCCGATTGAGAGAACTCGAGAAACTTAAGGATCTTTTGGATAAGGGTTTTATTTATCCTAGTGTGTCCCCTTGGGGTGCACCGGTTTTATTCATATGAAAGAAGGATGGTTTCCTTTGGATGTGCATTGACTATAGGTAGTTGAATAAGGTAACATTTAAGAACAAGTATCCTCTTCCAAGGGTAGATGACTTTTTTGATTAGTTGTCGAGTGACAAATTTTTTTTAACATAGATCTTTGGTCTGGGTATCATCAACTTAAGATTAGGGTCGAGGATATCCCTATGATGGATTTTTATACTTGGTAGGGGCATTTTTCATTCCTGGTTATGTCATTTGGTTTTACTAATACCCTAACAATATTTATGGATTTTATAAATAGGGTTTTTAGGTAGTTTGTAGACCTTTTTGTCATTGTGTTCATTGATAACATCTTGTTGTATTCTAAGAGTGGGATGGAACATGGTAATCACCTCTGTATGGTGTTGCAAACCTTAAAGGAGAAGCAGTTATATGCCAAGTTCTATGAGTGTGAGTTTTGATTAAAAGCTATGACTTTTCTTTGCCATATTAATTGTAATGAGGGTATCATTTTGGATTTGCAAAATGTGGTTGTGATTAAAAATTATCCTCAAACCATGACTCCAACTGACATTCAGATCTTCTTGGGTTTGGCTAGGTATTATAGGTAGTTCGTGGAAGGTTTCTCAATAATAGTTTCCCCATGGACTAAGTAGACTCAAAAAAAGGTATAGTTTTTATGGTCGGATGACTATGAGGGGAGTTTTGAGAAGTTGAATGAAAATCTAATACTGGCTCCAATTTTGACATTGCTTGAAGGTAATGAGGGGTTTGTGGTTTATTATGATGTGACCCGGGTGGGACTTGGTTATGTTTTGATGCAGAATGTGAAGGTGATTGCCAATGCTTCTAGGTAGTTGAAGGTTCACTGGAGGAATTATACTGCTTATTTTATGGAACTTTTAGTTATGGTTTTTTCTTTAAAAATATGGCGACATTATTTATATGAAGTGTACATGGACATCTTTCCTTATCATAAGAGTCTACAATATATGTTAACTCAGAAGGAGATAAATCTTAGGCTGAGGAGATAATTAGAAATTCTCAAAGACTATGATATAAGTCTTCACTACCACTGAGGTAAAGATAATGTTGTTGCTGATATTTGTAGCAGGTTGTCCATAAGGAATTTGGCTCATATGGAAAAGGAGAAGTGGGAATTGGTGAAGGGTATTCACTGCTTGGCTAATCTTGGAGTTTATCTCTTGGACTCTAATGATGGTGGTGTATTGGTACAAGAAGGGGTTCAGTCATCTCTTGGTGCAGAGATCAAGGAGAAGAAAATACTAGATCCTATCTTGATGAAAATCAAAAGTGATGTTCGTTGGCAAAGGATAATGGTACTCGAGATCAGTGGTGATGGTACCTTGAGGTACCAAGGGAGAATATGTGTTCCTAACATCGATGATTTACGACAGAGGGTTTTTGATGAGGTGCATGAATCTCTCTATGTTGTTCATCCTGGTTCTAAAAAGATGTATCATGATCTCAAGGTGATGTATTGGTGGTGTTGTATGAAAAAGGATGTGACTGATTTTGTAGCCAAATGCATAGTGTGCCAACAAGTCAAGGTTGAACATATAAGGCCTGCTAGGTTGTATCAAGAAATAGAGTTTCCAAAATAAAAATGGGGGGTAATCAATATGAATTTCATTACTGATCTTCCTCGGTCTCGGAATCAATTTGATTCTAGTTGGGTCATCGGGGATAGGATGACTAAGTCCAATCACTTTTTATTGATGTGGACAAACTTTTTTGTTGAGGACTATGTGCGGTTGTATCTTAATGGTCGATTATCTATGATCGTGGTACATAGTTTATATCTCACTTCTGGTGGTCTTTTCAGAAAGGGTTGGGTACCAAGGTTAGTCTGAGTACTGCATTTTATCTGCAGATGGATAGGCAAGCAGAAAGGACTATTTATACATTAGAGGACATGCTTTATGAGTACGTGATTGATTATGGTGGCAATTGGGTTGAGCATCTACCTTTGGTAGAGTTTGTTTACAACAATAGCTATCATTCTAGTAATAGGACAGTCTCTTTTGAGTCATTGTATGGTACGAGGTGTAGATCTCCTATTGGGTGGTTTGATTTTGGTGAGTCTGATATATTTGGTCTGGATATTGTTTATCAATCTATAGAAAAAGGTAACGGTGATTTGGGATAGGCTTAATGCTGCCTAAAGTCGCCAAAAGTCATATGCGGATGTAAGGCGTAGAGACTTAGAGTTTGAGGTTGGGGATAAGGTGTTCCTAAAGGTATCTCCCATGAAGAGAGTGATGAAGTTTGGTAAGAAGGGGAAGCTTAGTCCCCGAAATATTGGTCCTTATGTGGTTATACGGAGGGTTGGTAACATGGTGTATGAATTGGACTTACCTTCTAGTTTGAGATCTATTCATCTGATATTTCATGTCTCTATGTTGAGGAAGTGTCTTGGTGATCCTTCTTCGGTAGTTCATTTGGAAGATTGGATCTCTCGGGTTCTCTGTCTTATGAAAAGGTCTCAGTTGAGATATTAGATTAGTAGGTTTGTCGTATACGGACCAAGCATGTGGCTTCGGTTAAGGTTCTATGGCTAACCACAAGGTTGGAGAGCCTACATGGGAAGCATAGGAGGACATGAAGTCCAAATATCCATATTTATTTTTTTCTTCTGATATTCATGCGGAAGGTATGTTTTCTTGATCACATCTTTATTTTCTAAATTACTTAAGGGTTAGAATAGATACTTGCATCTTTATTTTCTAACTTGGTTAAAGGTTTGATTGATATTTGATAATGCAAAGGAATTGTGCTTGTGGTTGGCCAACCTTTTTCGTCATTCAAAGACGAATGATCGTAGTGAGGGAGACTGAAACACCTTGGGTTTTAAAAGCTTAGAAAATTTCTTGGATATCTTGTTTCTGGACAAGATACAATTAGGGAGTACAGGTCATATGCTGGGGTAGAGTTAGTAAGGCTTGGTCCTACACTGACCAATGTTGGTTGGTGGGTTGGATTGGTTTCTGGAATGAGTACGACATGGGTTGGTACGAACGTAGGGTGGTTGACGGGTCATATGGCTGGGTTTTCCTTCACTGAATCTAAGACTTAGTAAAGTAACTTTGATGTAAGTACGAGTGTCGCACCATGGGTCATGAGATAGGGTACAAGTCAAAGTGTCCAACTCGTATGTTATATAGTGTCAACTCCTCTTAGTTCGGTTATGGGTATGGGTTAAGGGTACTAGTGATATCCTTGGATACGGTTTCTAGTGCATGTTCGTATGTTGATTAGTATGGGGGTGGGGGATAAAAATGAGGTCTAGGGTATGAGTGATGGGTACCATTTGTATTGGAGGGTATGACTGGTATAGTTAAGTCATACCCACCAATGGGGAATTTATAGAGTTAAGTTGGGGATAATTTGGACATTTCCCATCTTAAGCTATTATGAACCCACTACTTATATCACACTTGGGAGGTTATTTGCCCTATTATTCTAATCTAAAACACTTATAAACACTCTTTAATTCTTTCTATGGTTCTTGGGTAAAGAAAGGCCAGGGTTAAACTAAGGTGATCAATTTAGGGCTTGATTGGGTGATTTCACTCTATCATCTTCAAAATCTAAGGCATGTACTCTTCTCTCATTGTTAGTTCCAACTAAAGGCATGTTTGATACAATGTTTTCATTGCATGATTATTGTATGGTTTTGGGGTTTTCAAATATATGTTAGGGTTTTGGTATTGAATGTTTGGTTATGGTTTTCCCATGTATAAATTATGTATTTACATGATTTAATGGTGGTTTGGATAATTGGTTGCATGGGAAATGTTTATTGGTAATTGGAATTGGTTTTGGAAACACTATGCCCCCAACATGTTTGATAAAATGCCAATGATAATTCTTTTACTATATTATTGGACTTTTAATGTCACTATTGCATGGTATAGTTTTGTAATGGAACCCTAAATGGTTTAAATGGTTTAGAATGGTTAAATGATAAAGTTTGATGGTCATGGTTATGGTTAATTAAACATCCTTATGGGGTACAAAGGAATCCCCCAAGTATACATGATAATGAACTCCTAATGGAGTACATGGGATTCCCCAAGCAAACTTAATAACGAAACACTTGTGGGGTATATGGGAATACTCCAAGTTAACATGATAATGTAATCTATAGGTACACATGAATCCTTTTACATAAAATTGTTGGCTAAGGACATTACTTGCAAGCTATAGTCAGTATAACGATACAACTACTCATAGCCTTGTTTAATAAAAATGGAATAATGGTTTGGTTGGTTGGAAATGATTTTAATTGGGCAATAATGACGGGGTGTGATAGCTAACCATAAAGGTGTGAGTCTTATGGATAGACGCTAGAAACTCATATTTACCGACATGAGGGGTTGGTCATAGCAATCATCTATGATACAAGGAGGTACATGGGAATCCTCTAAGTACACTGTAGATATGTATCATAGAGAGCGAAGGGTACTCGAGAATCCCTTACACTTATGGTATCCCTAGTTCTTATGGTTACACGCATCAGAGACTATTCAAGGGGTTACACTAGACCCATCTAGCCCGTGGGTAGTGTTAGGATGGTTAAGCTACACATACCCAGGTTAATAGATATAAAGGCATGCTAAACCCGATTCTTTTTCCCAGCATAGTTATATATATATATATATATATATATATATGGTTTCAATGCATATGGTTGTTTTCCATAGTTTTATTGGATGACATAATTTTATCCTTATCCTCAGTACTTGCTAGAATTCACCCGCTAACCTGTCCTCAGGCTATTGTATCCAAACGTGATGAAGTAGCCGTCCATTCCACTCCTCCTGTTTAGTTATCAGATGAGGGATAGGTTGTTTGATTGAAGAGGTGAGCTTCCATATTCTGGAAGGCTACATTTTTTTATGGATATTTTTACACACTTTGGTTTATTTTTGGATATTGATTTTTGCAATGGTTAGGGTAATGTCCAAATTGGATATTGGTTTTCTTTTGTTTAAAGGCTTTTGTGAAACTACTATGGGTTGGTATGGGCGGGATCGATAGTGGTGCCAGCCTTAGCATTGGCATTGGTATTGGGGATGATACTGATAGACTAAATTTCTCACTGTTCTATCCTTCTATGTTATGTTATGGACAGGAATTTGGTTATTGTTTTGGTTTTGGCTTATAGTTTTGGTTTGGTTGTAGTTATCGAGTGGATTGGGGATGGTTGGGCTCATTTGGGATGGTCTCGGTCATACACCTAACCCAGAGTCTTGATGAGTGTAATTTCACGCTATCTTTTTATGTGTTTAAAGTTCATCTGATTCAAAGCATATGCTGGATGGTTGGGTTGGGTATTAGGGGGGTTTTCGGTCCTAGTTGGACTTGAGATGCCAATTACGACAAAGCCCCTTGTCAGGTCGGGTCAGTAACCTATTGCCTTAACTCTGAGTTATGGTTTTTTCTTACCTACTGCTGAGTTATTATAGGTGCCCTTATGACTCGTGAATCTGGTCGTGACAAATTGGTATCAGAGCTTAGGTTTCACTAGTATTGTCGGTACAAGCGCAAGTGTCTTATAGAGTCCTGCAGATTGAAACATTGACGTATGTTTCCTATCTTCGGGAGGCTAGGGGACATTCTTAGGAGTCCTTCACTTCTTTCACTCGTATCATGCTAAGAGTCTAAGTTAGTTTGTAGGATATTTTCTTGTCTTTACTAGTTCACAGATGCCAAGGAAATATGCTACACCTATGCATGAGGAGGGTCCCGAGATTGATCCCAAGGATCCTATTTCTCGTGGACAACATCATGATGTGTCCCCAGTAGGCGACTAGGATAGGATGCCTCCCCTAAACCCTATTCCTGCACCTGAGATAAAAATTTATCCGCCATAGTCAGTAGTGGGCCAGGGCCCATCACAGGCTCCACCAAGTTTTATTCCCTATTTATTGCTTAGAGATGCCTTGGTTCAGCTGTTAGGTATTGTTGATGGTGCGTAGACTATTGGGAAAGAACTGCAGCCTGCAGTAGTAGCTCCTAGAGTTGAGCTTCGTTCTATGCTAGTAGTTGTTCAGTCGATGGTATCTCATGCAGTTGTGACCCAGCCTACTATGTCTGATAAGGAGCATAAGATGCTGGGTAGAATTTTTAGGTTGGTTCCATATAGGTTTTATGGTGCTCTTAGAGAGGATGCATTTGACTTTTATATATCTTGTAAGGATAGGCTCCGTGGACTCGACCTTATTTAGACTCGTGGTGTGTATTACACATTTTTCTACTTTTGAAACACCCCCAAACTTTGTCCCTTGCAAAATTCTTTAGTGTTGAACCTTCTGATCATGATACGACTCAAAATATGACTCATATTGTGTGGTGATGCATCTAGGATCCCTAGTCATATGTTTGTATGTGTGATATTAGCAAAGTTCAACCCTAGGTATGAGAGACTCCATACGAGTCGTATGATCAAGTAATAAGAAGTATAGGGTCCAATTGTATGTTGTCCAGTGTCTAGCCTTTGATGTTCTACCTTGGGTATGACTTGATGATACTAGTAGTATGAACATGATATGAGTTGGGAAACAGAGTCATATATAGGACAAAATATGGTGTCAAACTTTCTGATCAAGTGCCGACTTGAGGGTACCACTCGTATGATATAGTTACGAGTTGGAGGGTTCACTCGTACCCACCTGTGAGTTTTGCATAGATTTTAAGATGAGGGTACTTTGGAATTTCCCAGTCTAAACCCTTAATATCCCACGTCTTATAATACTTATTGTCCATTCATTCTACACATTAGAAGATTAAAACACTCTCTAACAACTTCTCAAGGGGATTGGCTAGGGTTTCTTCAAGGTGATTATCTAGAGGCTTAAAGATCAAAATCTCTCCGTGAATTTTTGTAACTTAGGAATGTGACTCTTTCTTCATTGTTAGTTCAATAAAATCACATGTTTTAAACATTTTTCACGATTCATAAATGGTGGTTTTGGAAAATATTGTTGACGATTTTGATGAATAATGTTGAGTATTATTTTCACATGTTTTAAATTATGATTATACATGTTTTGATAATGATTTTGCACAAGTTGGTGCATGGGAGTTGTTATTTAATGAATGGGTCATGTTTACCCCTAGACTTGATAGTTTTTGGCTTTAAATAATGTTTTGCTATTGGTATACCCTGAACCTGTTTATGAAAATATTAATGAGAAGAATCTTGTAACATATGAATTGTATTTGAACTAAGGCATTGGACCATGAATGTTGATGATTGGGAAATGGTTCTATAAAGCCCTTGTTGGCCATAAATTGATCTGCATTGTAACATTGGTGGTTTAATTGGCTAAATGGGTTTGAGTCCCTAAATGTTGAATTTAATTGACGTCTTGGTTTAGACTATGGGTTCGAGTTCCAAAGTTGAATAATAATTGTTATGGCATGTTGTAAGCTTGCAAGTAGGTTTGGTATGACGATACCAACGAGATTCCTTTGGTAAGTAATTAGATTAATAGTTCTGTATATATGTAAAGAATGTTTTAAATTGGGCTTGATAGTGAGATGTATAGCTTGGCCGTGAAAGTGGAGTCTGAATGACTAACATTGAAAATTATGCTAGACGATGCAGGTGTCTACATGACCGGGAGGTTCGAGTCCTCCATATTGCATACATTGGTTCTTAAGTCATCATGACTGTGTTGGGAGCTTTGAGTCCCCCATAAAGGCATATATGCATATGGATATTCTCTGGTTCTTGTGGTTACATGCACTGGGGCCCTTTAAGCTAGGGAAAAGTTGGGCCCATATAGCCTGTGGGTGTATTATTTTATTACACTTATGCTACATATCCTAGGTTGAGGTTTTCAAAGTCCACTCTAAGCCTTGTTCCGTATCCTAGAATTATATATATATATATGTATATATGTATACATGTGATTGCTTATAATGATTTTACTTGGTTTTGAATGATGGCATTATTTTATTCCTATATTCCCTAAGTTACATGCTAGTGCTCCAACCGCTAATCATCTCCGGATGTTGTATCACCATACGATGTAGGAATCTAAACTTTTTCTACTTTTTTTGTCAAATAATCAGGTGTTTTAGTGGATCGTGAGTTGAAATTGAAGTGGTGAGCTTTCATACTTTGGAAGGGCTTATTTCATGGTCTATATATTTCATGTCTTAGACTTTGTTTAGACTTGGTTTGGGCTATCGTCGGGGATATGTCCCGACATTTAATTGACTTTGGATTTTTAGAGGCTTTTTTTGATTACTGTGGACTTGGTTTTGTTGTTTTGGTGGATTGGTTTAGACTTTTCATGAGTTATCATTTGTCTTATTTTGTACTATTTTGTTATATGTTTAGAACTCATCCAACACTTGTAGTTGTTGAGCTAACTAGGTTAGGTGAATGGGGTGATCTTCGGTCCACGTGGGACATGAGATACCCATCACAGCCAGGCCCTGGGTTGGGTCATGACCAAGTTGATATCAGAGCTTAGGTTCATAGTCAATTAGGTGTCCACAAATTTGTGTCAAGTAGGGTCTCTTTTATAAGTGTGTAGCGTGCCATACTTACTAGAGAGAGGCTATGAGACATTTAGGAATGTTTCCCTTTATTTTTGTGTAAATTTTGAGCTATAGAGTATGAAGTCTTGGATTCTTTTGATTTCCGTTTGCTCGACTTTTAGATCATCCCTTTAAGAAGATCTGATATTCTTGCAAACTCTTTTGTCCCATCTAAGGACAATGTGGACGAAGCTCGTCTAACTTCTAGGGTCAAGACTCGGTCAAGGGTTGATGCATCTGACTGTCCTCATGGGGTCCTACCTGTCCTTACTGATCCTACCCTTGAGTGTGACACTCATACTCATTCGCTTCTCGGGGATGTTACAAATGATGAGTTTCTTCGCTCCATTAACCTTTTGGCTTAGTTGGTGACATCTTAGTCACAACAGACGGGTTCTACTAGTGTAGATATGGAATCGTCTGAGGCCACTAGAGTTGGAAAATTTATGAGGTTGTATCCTCCAATGTTTATTGGTACAACAGTTGAGGAGGATCCTCAAAGTTAAATTGATGAAATTGTGATAATTTTCTGGGTTATGCATGCCTCTGATGTTGAAGGTATAGAGTGTGCAGCCTATCAATTTAAAGATATGGCATACAAGTGGTATGAAGAGTGTGAATAGTTAAGAGGCAAGAAAGCTGGCTCTACGATTTGGGGAAATTTCTCCAGTGCTTTTTTGGATCGCTTCTTTCTTCAAGAGTTGAGGGAGGCAAAAGCAGAAGAATGATAGTTAAGGAGTATACTTTGAAATTCCATCAGTTGTCCTGGTATGCTCCTTAATTGGTATCTAATATAGGGGCCCAGATGAGAAAGTTTGCTTCAGGGTTATCTTGTGAGTTGATTCTTGAGGGTAAGGATGCCTTGTTAAAAAAGGACATGGACATCTCTAGATTGGTTTTGTATATGCAGCAGGTAAAGGAGAAAAAGAAGCAAATTGATATTGGTGAGAGGCAGAGTAAGAAATTTTGGTATTCAGAACAAAGTGGAAGCCAACAGAAGAGTGGAAAGTGGTCTAAGAAGAAGAGTTGGAGGATTCCTAACTCCTATTTAACAGCTAGAGATCCTTATACAAAGCTATCTGGTGATTGACGTTTAAGGGTGGAGATGCTTCTAGGGTGCAAGGTGCCTAATCTTAGGCTAGTGGGTCCCAGTCAATACCATCCTACCCTTCCTACAGCTTTTGTGATCAATGTTATCGTGGTTAGTGCCAGAAGAGGAGGAACAAATGTCTTATGTGTTGTCATATTTGGCATATGCAGCGGGATTGTCCCTCTAGGGTTTCTTCTAGGGAAAATAAGGTTCCTATTTTCTCTTTATCATCTCCTGCACCAAACGGTGCTACTTCTAGCTCCAGTACTTGTCATAATCATCTTTGTGCTCTCACTACACATCTAAAGTTTGAGGCATCTCCAGATGTGTACAATTTACTTGATCATGGGTCCACTCTGTCCTATGTGACCCCATTTGTGGCTATATATTTTTATTTTAGTCCTGAGTGTCTGTCTTACCTTTTTTCCCCTATTTCTACCCTAGTAGGAGGCTCTATTGTTAGAAGAGTCTATAGGAGTTGTGTGGTATCTATTGGTAGTAGAGAAACAATGGTAGATTTCATTGAGTTGGACAAGGTTTACTTAGATGTTATTCTGGGAATAGACTGGTTACACTCGTGCTATGCTTCTTTAGACTGCCAAAACCATAAAGTCATGCTTCAATTCCCTAATGAGCTGGTTATTGAGTGGAAGGGTGGTTTCCTAGCTAATAAGAAAAGGTTCATATCATATCTTAGAGCTCAGACATTGATCTCCAAGTGGCGACTCTATCATTTGGTCTAGGTTAAAGACTCTAACTTGGAAGGTCCTTCCTTACATTTTGTTCCTGTGGTAAATGATTTTCAAGAAGTTTTCCCTGATAACCCTCTTGGTATCCCTCACGATAGGGAGATTTATTTTGGTATTGAACTTGTTCCAGACAGTCAATATTTTTGTATTTCCCAGTATAGAATGGCACCATCTGAGTTGAAAAAGCTTAAGGAGAAACTAAAGGATCATTTAGACAAGGGTTTCATCTATCCTAGTGTGTCCCCTTGGGGTGTATCAGTATTTTTTGTGCATAATAATAATGGTTCCCTTTAGATGTGTACTGATTATCGAAAGTTGAACAAGGTGATGGTAAAGAATAAATATCTACTTCTAAGAATTGATTATCTCTTTGATCAGCTTCAGGGTGCCAAATACTTTTCTAATATCGGTCTTCGATCCAATATTATCAATTAATGATTAGGGAGGTGGATATCCTAAAGACTGTTCTCCGTAAGCGGTATAGGCACTGTGAGTCTTTGGTTATTTATTTTATGTTGACCAATGCTCTCGCGATATTCATGTATTTGATGAATAGGTTCTTAATTCAGTTTCTAGATCTGTTTGCGATTTTCTTCAGGGATAATATTTTGGTGTACACTAAGACTAAGAAGGATCATGACAATCAACTCCGCCTCGTGTTTCAAACCTTGAAAGATTAGTAGTTATATGCTAAATTCTCTAAGTGTGAATTCTAGTTGAATGTTGTAACTTATCTAGGTGATGTCGTGTCTAGTAAGGGGATTATTGTAGATCCTCAGAAGGTTGTTGTGGTTAATAAGTGGCCTAGACCCATGACTTCAATCGATATTTTGAGCTTCTTGGTTTAGCTAGTTAATATAGGAGGTTTGTGGAAAGCTTTTCCTGTATTGGTACTCCATTGACCAAGTTGACTCAGAAGAAGGTGAAGTTCTTATGGTTTTTTATTTATAAGGGTAGCTTTGAGAAGCTAAAAGATAAGTTGACTTCAGCTCCGATTTTGACTCCACCTGAGAGTACCGATGTTTTTATCGTCTATTGTCATGTATCTCGAGTTAGTTTGGGTAGTGTGTTGATGCAACATGTTAAGGTGGTTGCTTATACCTCAAAACAGGTGAAGGTTCATTAGAAGAACTATCCGACTCTTGACTTGGAGCTGTTAGCTGTGGTACTCGCATTGAAAATTTGGCGTCACTATTTGTATAGGGTCCATGTTGATATCTTTTCTGATCATAAAAACATATAGTATGTGTTTACTCAAAAAAAGCTTAATCTCAAGAAAAGAAGGTGGCTTGAGTTGCTAAAGGACTATGACATGAGTCTTCAAGGATTGAAGAAGATCCTTGTTCATAAACCCCACATACCTTCGTAGATGATTAGATGGAGAAATTTGAATTATTGATTCTTATTTGAGTTCTTGGAGATGATTCTTGATTATCTTGCCTTGGGAATCCTCAATCTTAAGCTTTCTAGGAGAATCAATACAGGATTTTGATTTGTTGGAGAAGAGATTTTAGAGCTCTAGGGTTTTGCTTTAGAAGAGAATGATGAATAATGAGCACTAAGTTCTTTGACTATGATTAGTCTTGTGTTTTGGGAGAATTGGGGCCTTGGTGATTTACCAAAATACGTCTTTTAAACTTCTAATTGGAACTGGAAAACGTAACATTTTTTCGATTTGGGTGGCCATTGCGATGCTCCACAATCTCGGTGGCTCACTGGAAATAGGAAAATTGGGAACTGTGGCTAGCTCTGCGATCTTCCACCATCGCAGTGCCCCTATGGAATGCCATTTTGGCCTCTGGCGCGATGCGTCAATAATGCGTTTGGCTACTAGAAATCGACAATTGATAAATTTTCCCTCTCCGCGATGCGTCAATATCGCGCTGGTCTACTGGAATCGGACAATTGGGAATTTGGGCTTCTTCGCAATGTGGGGCTATTGCGGAGGGCAACTGTAATTTTACAATTATCATTTTACCCTCCTCCGCGACGCGTCGAGTGCCCTGGTGGCATATTGTCAACTTAAAAATGCTTTAACTCCTCAACCGAGTATCGGATTTGGGAAAATTTGATATCGATGGAAAGCTTATTCAATTTTCCACACAATGATAGGTCTAAATCTAGAAAATACCATACGAAATAAATATTCTTCATTTCGAAAGCTATTTCTTAACATTCTAGGAATGAATTTAAGCTAGGAAAAGTGTAGGATATTACATTACCTCATTCGAGTCATCAGCATGATTCGATTTGAGTGACTATAGACAGATTGACCAAGTTATCTCATTTCCTACCAGTCCACTCATCCTACACAGATGAACATTATGGTAAGTTGTACATAAGATAGTTAGTTAGATTGCATGGAGTTCCCTTGTCCATCATCTCAGATAGGGGTACTAAGTTTACCTATCAATTTTTGAAAGCCTTTTAGAAGGGTCTTCGTACCAAAGTTCATCTCAGTTCAGCTTTTCATCCATGGACAGATGGTCAGGAAGAAAGGACCCTTCTGACCATAGAGGATATGTTGAGGGCATATGTCCTGATTGAAGAAGTGTAGGATTCAGCTGTTGTAGTCCCTCTAGAAATCACAAATATTCAAAATAGCGTCTCATATGAAGAATTTCCAGTAGAGACTCTTGATCATCATATCCGTAGACTAAGGAACAAAAAAGATCCCTTGGTCAAAGTTCTGTGGCGAAATCAGTCCGTTAAGGGTGCTACTTGGGAAGCAGAGCAGACATGCGTACCAAGTATCCTCACTTTTTCTCTATAAACTCAGATTCAATCGAAGATAATAGTCTTCCTTAATTCAGTTCTTTTCTAGTCTTAGATTCATCCATAGAGTTATCTTCATGTAAATTCATGCACTCGCAGATTAGTTCAGTCGCTCAGTATGTTTTAGATTTCAATCATTCAGCTTTTTTCAGTTGTGCATTTCCAGCATATAGCCTCATTCCCTCAGTATTTTCAGTTTAACTAGTCTCATTTGAGGATGAATGTTCCTAAGGGGGAGATATTGCAATACCCTATACTTTTCCTTGCTCAGTTTAACTCCTATAATGTCAAGGGTCAACTTAAAGAATTAATAACTCTTGATTCATGCATAATTTTAAAACTCTGGACTTACTAATGTATAAATAATTGGCTCATCTTTTGAACGATACCAATTTCGCCTTAATCTGATACTCGTTTGAGAATTTATTGCTATTTTAGTGAAAATAGTAGGGCATTTTGAAAGGCACCGCATCACGGTGAAGGACAAAATCGCAATGGTCCGATTTCCAGTAGAGCATCGTGATTACGACACATCGCGGTGAAACTCTAGTTCCCGTTTGTCCTTTTTACAGTAGCTCATCACAATTTGCTTGTATCGCACCAAAATTCCTAAATGCACTGACACCGTGTCGCGGAGGAGTGAAAAATAGCACTCATCCTTTTCCAGTGGCACAACGCGTTTATGCTGTATCATGCCAAAGGCCAAAATGACCCTTGTTCTTTTTCCAGTGGCGCAACGCGATAACGTCGCATCCCTCCACAACCCAAAATTGTAATGGTCCCTTATCCAGTGAGTCACTGTGATAGCTCCGCGTCACTGAGGTGTGTCAAATCGGGATTTCTAGTTTGGATTAAAATTATAAAAGGGCTATTTAGTCTTTTTCCAAGACCCAAAATCGTGTAAAACACAGAATTAATCCTATTCTTACCATTATATGCATATTTTCATCAACTTCCTCTCAAAGAAACCCTAGAACATTATACCTTCATCCACAAGAAATCCAAAATCCACCATTTTTTTCCAAGATAGTTCAAAATTAAAGATTCCCAATTCAAGAATTTAAAGAACCTATCTTCAAGAGCATAAGTAGGAACTCAAAGTTCAAGTTTCATCATCTAATCATCAATTAATGTATGTGGGGTTTTTCAACAAGGATAATTCTTTCATCCTTGTGTCCAAACTTAGTTTTTGAAGATAATTTTCATGAGTTTACATTAGTTGTGAATTAGGGTTTATACACAATATTGCTATTTGGAAGATTATGAGATTTCAAGTGATTTGAATGTTGAATTGCATGACTAATTTTGTATTTTCACGCTTGTTGCAGAAATTTCCAAATTTAGAATTTAATTATCAATATTTTCATTATTTAGCATGAATTTTATGATAATTTGATATGAAATAGAGGCATGGGATTTTAGCCCTAGTCTGAATGTTGTTATTTCAAGAAAATTAATCTTTTAAGCATCCCATGATTTGTTATATTCAGATTTTGAACAAAGATTTGATCTTTTGATCTTAGCTTAGATGTAGAATCATCTTTACAGATTTAGCTATAGTTTATAGTAAATAGATTTACAAGATGTTTTCGTTGTAAACCCTGATATTAGTTTTTAAATGTGGATTTTCAACAAAATGAGCATGTAGATTAAAGGGAGTAGTATTTAGTACCGAGTTGGGTATGTTTACATATCCAAGAACAACGAGCAAACATGGTTTAGATTATCAAATTATTCTCATTTCTATATGGATGAAAGATACAGATATGATCAAATAGATTAGGTTATACTCATTGGCAAGAGTATGACACCTATTCCCAACGTGAGGTTTTCCCATCAGGGAACTAGACGTTGGACTTCATGTTAGCTCACATAGTTTATGTCGGTTAGAAGAAACTCCCTTTCAAAATTGTTTTAAAAGTATTGCCTTAATACAAACGACTACAGAATAATCATAACAGACAGTTTTCAGAAACTAAGTGTAAAGGCTCACGATTTTATTCAGATATTATTTTATATAAGTCATTAGCTTCTAGATTTCAGATTTTAGATATAAAAGTGGTTCCTCTGTACACTTAGACAACATGATTTAAAGATAGAGTACAAGTACAACTTTTAGAAATTAAATATTATGACTCACTAGATTTATGCAACATGTTTAGCTCTTCTGGATTATGATTTTCAGTTTTCAGATATTCCAGCTTATGTGAGTCCTCTACATTTCGCATGCATTATTTTACAAATTTATAATAATATTGAGCAATTGATTTCATTGTGCATTCACCCCCATATACTCAGTACAATCTAGAAGTACTGATCCATATATATATTTATGTGCTACATTGTCTCATAATGTAGGTTCAGGTGCTCAGTTTCAGTAGTGTGAGTGATTTTGAGCATCTCCATCTACATCCCGATGGTGATTCCTCATAGTTCAGGGACTTAGTCATTCTGTTTCTTAGCTTATTAGTATAGATAATTCAGTATCTTAAGATAGTTCGAGTCAACTGTGGATTCCACATCTAAGCTAAGATCAAAAGATCAAATCTTTGTTCAAAATTTGAATATAACAAATCATGGGATGCTTAAAAGATTAATTTTCTTGAAATAACAACATTCAAACTTTTGATCATGTTGTAAACTATTACAGTATCATATTTATTCAAATTTTCCTATGATTATGCTTCTGCTCAGCAAATTTTTCTTTTATATAAATTTTAAATTATTTGCTCAAGTCGTATGCCAGTACATGGGATAGCTTATGACCACTTGTGGTTCTAGGCATTATGTTATGACTAGGGGGTAGTCTCGAGTTGTGACAAACTTGGTATCAGAGCATAAGGTTTAAGTGTCCTAGGGTCTCTATGAAGTTGTGTATAGTAGTATCTTATGGAACGGTAAATAAATGTTTGTACTTTTCGCCGAGAGGCTACAAGGCAATAGAAAAATGTTCCCTTATTTTATTTTTCAGATCATACAGTAGAGATGTTCTCTATGAAACTTATGCAAATTCTTACATTGCTCCATTCATGCAAGATCGGCCTTATTCTTATTGAAATAGAAATAGTCAACATTAAATTCCTACTTATAAAGTCTTCTCAAACCATCCCCATCGACAGTTATGGGATTGCATGCGGGCTCAAAAAGGATCTCATCAGTGAATTTAAGTTCTAATGTATGGAAGTGTTTGATTTTATTCAGGAAAATCATGCACTAATCCAAAGTTTGATTATCCCTTAGATCTCTTTTCAGAATCCTATGACAATATATGATTAGAGTTAGAAGAATGCACCCATAAATTTAGCAATAGTAAAGTAGGGATAGTTTTTATATAGATTAAGTGGATTATGTATCCATGGAGCTAGAAATATGTTGTGTAGTTTGTTTAATAGCACTTTGAGAGAGATTTCTAAGTTAAGAAAGAATTAGAGTATGTTAATGATGTAGTCAAGATAGAGATTACATAGTGACCACAATGATATAGATGATTGTTAAGGTTGAGTATGCTCATAAAATTTTGTGTGGATTAATGTCTCGTGATTCCTATGCAGTGGTAATAAGTGGGTATTTGTGTATGTGATATTTGGGGATATCCATATTAAGTGTTCGAATCTATGTTTTAATTTTGGATGATTGAGCTATTAGAAAGAAGAGTTTGAAATTCTAGATGGTGTGAACTAAGGGTATGTTGATACTCCTAAAGATTCTAAGTTAGCAAGTGTTTAAGTTATTATATGATGGCTATTAAGGATATAAAAAGTTAAGAGTTCTATCTCAAAAATTAGTACTAGCAGTAGGTTTTTAGAATTTAAAATATAGCCTTTTAGGGTGACTTTTTTATTTATGTGTAATGTTATATCTTGAAATCTAGAGTACAGTGGTTGCAATTTGGTTTAGAGTTTACAAAAGGGGTCTGTAGACTTAGCGCAATGGCTAAAATCTAAGCGGAAGGTGATAGAACAATGAACTAAGTCAGGCCCTCAAATTCTAGTAGTGATGCCAGCATGATGTTGAACAACACTAGGGGAGGATGATGTCCAACCCATTCTTATCTCAATGCTAATATTTTTTGTTCAGTCGTTACGACATCTAAGCATGTATTACAAGTCAACCCTATAATCATAGCTCATATTCTTGCACTTTATAGAGAATTGTGTATGCTTTTTATTCCTAGTATGAGAAGTTCCAGTTCACTCAGAAGAACAAATAATATTCCATGAATTTATGAACTCCAAACTCAACTCATGCAGATTATGACTCATGTGCTCAATCTTTATAGTATGCTCAATTCCCATAACACATGGTGCACCCTCAATATCCAGGGAAATCCAGATTATGGCATGAAATCCCGTAGTCTTGATATCTTTAATTAATCCATGCTTTTGATTCTCAATTACTTAGGCCTCAATTAAGTGTCAACATTATGTATAGTATCTTTTCATTCTTCAAGTTCTTATGTTCTAACCTTTCAGTTACCTCTCCTTATGTAATGATAGTGGTGGTGAAAATTGATGAATAATGGCTTAGATGTTAGAGAGTAAATATTTTGTATTGGGGAAAACTTATTATATGATTGTTTTATCTCAGGCTATAAGTGTGAAGGATGATTGAGGAAAAGCTTATGCATATGCCATGGTTAGTTGAGAATTCTATGTGTGTCCTCTTGGTAATAGTGCATGAAAATTGATATTGATAAAGGTATTTGAGACTCTAGAAAAAAAATTCCTAGGTATGTTGGTTTCCTAGTTCGTATGCGGTATTAATGATGGGCTTCAATGTCATGAGTGTATATATATGGATAAATGCATTGTGACTGTGAATTTCTAGTAAGTGCTTGAAGTTAGTGGTTGAAGTGGTAAGGAGTATTACTCTTGAGATGAGAGGTATGAAAATACATAGGATATTAAATCCGTGGTTTGACTAGTATGATGGTGTTATGTGTGGTACCTTGAGACTTTGAGTAGGCTATATGCTGTCAATGCATAATTGAATTTAAATTTTAATGTCAAGTATGAATTTTAACCCCCCATATGAATTTTGTTCTTACATGCTTTATAATCTCAGTAACCCATATCATGTCCAGTTGACACCATATTAATTTTTTTAATTTATGAATTAAACCATGTGAGCATGTTATTCTCATAAGTGTACATATTCCCATACCTATAACAATGGTTTTAATTAGTCAATGTTATATTCTATGTTTTTGATCTTTAAAACATGAATTTCCATATTGCATTTTAAATGATGTTATCATATTTAAAGTATGATAGGGTTATCAACACCCGATACCTATATATTTATACGTGTTTTAGATTCTCAAGTTTTAAGTCAGTTAGATCAAAATTTTATCATCAAAGTTAAATTATCATATTTATGTTGAGAATTATCAGTTGTGCGTCTAGTTAACTTAAATTAGCTCCTGTGTCAGGTCAGTTGAGAGTAGGATTTAGCATCGAGACAACCTAGGGATGAAGGCTCACCCCCATTAGAGGGCTGAGACCTTTAGTAGTAGTTCCTAAGTTCTAGAACTGCATAGTCAAAATATTTTATGAGATGTCACCCACCACTAGAGTACTGATACTCTCTTTGGGGTCACCCGCCTATAGAGGTCTGACACTTTAGTCGTTTAGCACATGATTCTTATGGATCCATATTGTCAGACATGTGTTAGCATATGTGGAAAGGTAATAACACCCTTCAAAGTGGGATTATAGGTTGGACCCCAATTAACTCAGATTAGGGCATGTTAGTTACATGTTGGCTCCTACAGTCTCTATTAAGTATTCAGAGTATGTCAGCTCAGGTTTGTATGACCAAGTGTACAAATATCAATTATTCAGTATTCAGCTATTCAGATATCTATTATTTTGTTATTCAAATCATTTCAGTACATGCTTATTCTTAGTGTTGAATTCATTTTAAATATTCATGCATTCATGCTCAGTATTTATGTTTCTACCGCTTTCCATTTTATAATAATATTGTCAACTCATGATTTAGAAATTTCATTGCCTTATAGCTTTTATGTACAACCATGATTTAAATACATATTTCAGCCGAAGTATATGTCTTTAGTTTTGAAGCATACATTAAACATTTTCCATGATTTACTGCATGCTTCGCATTCTCATTACATTCCAAAGTACTGACAAAATATATGCATTTCTATCTACATTCCTTCATAATATAGGGACCAAATGTAGCCTGCACACTAGGATCAGATTGTTGCATTTAGCTAGCATGTGATGATTTCTCTTATTTGGGGGAATCGAGTCAAAAATAGTTCTGGTATTGTTTTGTGATTTGTATGTATTGATTTGGGATAGTTGGAGGCATGTCCCAACTACCTATAGTCAGTATTATAAAGTCTTTATAGATGGTCAGTCAGAGTCATTATATGTAATTCAAGTTCCTTCCTCAGATTTATCATGTTTTAAACTCTTACAGTATCATATTTATTCAGATTTTCCTATGATGATGCTTCTGCTCATCAAATTTAGCTTTTATATAAATTTTAAATCATTTACTCAAGTAGTATGCCAGTACATGGGGTAGCTTGGGACCACTTGTAGTTCTAGGCACCGTGTTATGACTTGGGGTAGTCATGAGTTGTGACAAACTTGGTATCAGAGCATAAGGTTTAAGTGTCCTAGGGTCTCTATGAAGCTGTGTATAGTAGTGTCTTATGGAATGGTACGTAGATATCTGTACTTTTCTACGAGAGGCTATAAGGTATTTAAAAAATATTCCCTTCTTTCATTTTTCATATCATGTAATAGAGATGTTCTCTATGAAACTTATGCAAATTCTTACATTGCTCCATTCATGAAAAATCTGCCTTATTCTTATGGAAATAGAAATAGTCAAGCATAAATTCGTACTTGTAAAGTATTCTCAGACCGTCCCCATAGACAGTTATGGCATTGTATGTAGGCTCAAAAAGGATCTCATTAGTGAATTTAAGTTCTAAAGTATGGAAGTGTTTGATTTTATTCACGAAAGTCATGCACTAATCCAAAGTTAGATGTGCCCTTAGATCTCTTTTGAGAATCCTATGATAATATATGATCTAGTGTTAGAAGCATGCACCCAAAAATTTAGCAGCAGTAAAGTAGGGAAAGTTTTTATCTAGATTTAGTGGATTATGTATCCATGGAGCTAGAAATATGCTGTGTAGTTTGTTTAATAACACTTTGAGAGAGAGATCTCAGTTAAAGGAGACTTAGAGTATGTTAATGATGTAGTCGGGATAAAGATTAGGCAGTAACCACAATGATATAGATGATTGATAAGGTTGAGTACATTCATAAAATATTTTGTAGATTAGTGTCTCGTGATTCCTATGTAGTGGTAATAAGTGGGTATTAGTGTATATGATGTTTGAGGATATCCATATTAAGTGTTAGAATCTATGTTTGAATTTTGGATGATTGAGCTTAGAAAGAAGTGTTAGAATCTATGGTGTGAACTCAGGGTATGTTGATGCTCCTAAAGATTCTAAGTAAGTGTTTAAGTTATTATATAATGGCTATTAGGGATATAGAAAGTTAAGATTTTTATCTAAAAGAGTAGTACTAGAAGTGGGTTTTATAATTTAAGATGTAGTCTTTTAGGGTGAGTTTATTATTTATGTTTATTGTTATATCTTAAACTCTAGAGTATAGTGGTTGCAGTTTAGTTTAGAGCTTACAAAGAGGGTCTGTAGACTAAGAACGATGGCTAAAATCTAATGGGAAGATGATAGAACAAGGAACAAGTTAGGCCCTCAGATTCTAGTAGTGATTCCAGCGTGATGTTGAACAACACTAGAGGAGGAGGATGTCCAACCTTTTCTTATTTCAATGCTAATATTTGTTCTTCAGTCATCACGACATCTACTCATTCCTTACAAGTCATCTTTATGATCATAGCTCATATTCTTGCACTTTATAGAGATATTTGTATGCTATCTATTCCTAGTATGAGAAGTTCCAGTTCACTCAGAAGTACAAATAATATTCCATGAATTTATGAACTCCAAACTCAAGTCATGCAGCTTATGACTCATGTCCTCATTCTTTATAGTATGCTCAGTTCCCATAACTCATGGTGCACCCTTAATATCTAGGAAAATCCAGATTATGGCATGAAAACCCTTAGTCTTGATCTCTTTAATGAATCCATGCACTTTATACTCTATTACTTAGGACTCAATTAAGTTTCAACGTTATGCATAGTATCCTTTCATTCTTCAGGTTCTTATGTTCTAACCTTTCAGTGACCTCTCCTTATGTAAAGATAGTTGTGGTGAAAATTGATGAATAATGGTTTAGATATGAGAGAGTAAATTTTCCATATTGGGGAAAGAATATTGTAAGCTTGTTTTATCTAAGGCTATAAGTTTGAAGGAAAATTGAAGAAAAGCTTTGGCATATGCCATGGTTAGTTGAGAATTCTTTGTGTGTCTTCTAGGTAACAGTGCACGAAGTTGTTATTGATAAAGGAATTAGAGAATTTGGAAAAATTATTCCTAGGTAGGATGGTTACCAAGTTCATATACGGTAATAATGATGGGCTTGAATGTCATGTGTGTATATATATGGATAAATGCATTATGCCTTAGTGAATTCCTAGTAAGAGGTTGAAGTTAGTGGTTGAAGTGGTAAGGAGTATTACTCTTTAGATGAGAGCTATGAAAATACATAGGATATTAAATTCATAGTTTGGACTAGTATAATGGTATTATGTGTGGTACCTTATGACTTTGAGTAGGCTTGAACATGATGAGTGAATTCAATTCAGCTAAGACTTTTGTAGATGGAGTTATCAATGCCCATGTGAGAATTATAAGTTGAATCAAATGAGAATTTTATTTATGGGTTAAAGTATAGTTTAGGGAGTATTTGAGAAGTGTGTCTAAGCTTGAAAGTTAGCAGTTACATTGCCTGAGGCATAGTAATTCTATCCTACCTTATGTTTTATGGGCCTATAATCCTTGTTATAGAGTTGTATCCAAGTTGTGATTCCTTTTTCCAATATCTTATTCAAATCATGCCCAAAATTCATTGCTCCCCAATTTTATTAGATCTTCTTATAGTGAGTGTTGAAGAAACACTCGAGTTGAGTATAAAATTTCAGTATTATTCAGTCTGTATAGCCATCAATTCAATTTAGAAATCAAACAGCTAAGCTCCTATAATTTTCTAACTTTCCATCTAGTCTTACTATCTTAAGTTTCGTGAATATGTCTATTCCATAAGGTAATTTATTCACATCCATCCAAATTATGAATTCAGTTTGGTCCATGAATCATGTTTCAGATTCAATTACTTAATCATGATTCAACTTATAAGTATTCAGTACATGATCTCAGTCGTCTTAGTATCTTATCTCAAACTATTTTATTTGGGGAAGAATGATCCTAGGGGGAGATATTTTAGTACCTCACAAAATTCTAGATTAGTTTCCAGCTATTCGTCTTATGTTTAGAAGTCCCAAATCTCTTAATTCACGCTAAGTACTAATGACATGACCATGTCAACACCCCAAGATTTCGAATATTTTATTTTTGTCCTTTCAGAGTTTGAAACATTTATTTATTAGATTAAATATGTTTAGCGATGTTAAAAGGGTCATTCGGGAGAGTTTCAAAATTTTTTGAAGAGGTTCAGGGTATTTTTGGACCACAAAAGCAGAATGCCTTCACTATTTAGACGTGTCACAGAGACTGGCCCTCCACGATGCACGGCATGTCACAGAGGTTAGTCTCTACACTGCACGCCATGTTATGTAGGCTGGCCTCTATGATAGCCTCTTTGCCACGGAGAGTATTTTGGTCTTTTCCCCTGTCCCTAAACACCCAAATCACGACCAAGATCCCTAATAAAATGTAATTTACCTCATTCTCAGTAAATTAACATCATTCATCCCTTTCCCACTCTAAAGAACAAAAATAAGGGTTTCTTTTTAAGAATTCAACCATCGAATGTTCTAATTCCAACTTCTCTTCAAGAATTCAAGCAACTCAGGATATAGGGTTATGAGAAAGGATAGACTTTCATTTTTGTTCCTGAAAACATTGATTTTAAAGTTTACGTTATATGATTTCAATTAGGGTTCATACCCAAATTTCAAAGATTTAAGAGTATGGCTTTATCATGTGATTTGAAGATAAGTTGCACAAAATTTTTCATTCATGTTTTCACTTACATGATTGTTACCATGAGACAAATTTTAGTACATTGACATAAGTTTCTCATGAGCTGATAAGTATGCATGATTTTCAATATGATTCAATCAGTTCTCAATAAAAGCATATGAATTTATCATGATTATCAGTTTACAAAGGAGCTCAGATTTATTATTTCAGATTACTACGTTATGATTCATATTTTAGTTTGAAATTATGATCTCAGACTTAATGTGAAATTCACACAAATATTCATGTCTAATTTATTAACAGAACGTGATTGGTTTTCATATTTATAAACCCTTTTCTCTCTCTTTATGAAATTTCAATATCAAGCATGAATTTACCCAAATACTCTCTTAATATTTTTTAATACAAATCAGACAATGTGTTCCACAAAATGAATTTTGCTCTTATATGCTTTATAATCTCAGACACCCATATCATGTCCAGTTGACACCATGTTAAGTTTTCCAATTTATGAATTAAACCATGTGGGCATGTATCCTCATATGTTTACATATTCCCATACCCATAACCATGGTTTTCATCAGTCAGTGATTTATTCTATGTTTTTGGTATTTAAAACATAAATTTTCATACAACGTTTTAAATATTGTTATTGTATTTGATTTACTATTTAATGGTAGAGGGTTATGAACACCTGATACCAATATGTTCATACATGTTTCAGATTTTCAAATTTAAAGTCAGTCATGTCATGATTTCGTCATCATATTAGGATTATCATATTCATGTTAAGCAATTATCAGTTATGAGGTAAGTTAACTTAAACTAGAACTAGTGTCAGTTTAGTTGGGAGTAGGATTTAGCACCGAGAGAAACTATGGATGAAGGCTCACCTACCATTAGATGACTGAAACCTTCAATAGCAGTTCCTAAGTTCCAGAACAACGTAGCCAGCGTAGGTTATGACATGTCACCCGCCATTAGAGGACTCACACTCTCTTAGGGGTCAACCGATGTAGAGAACTGACACCCTAGTCCTTAAGGACATTAGATTTGTGGATCCACATGGTCAGATATGTGTTACCCCCTATGGCAAGGTGTCGACACCTTTCCAACTAGGGTTATAAGTTGGATCCCGATTAGCTCAGATTGGGGCATGTCAGTTACAATATATCTCCCACAGTATTGATTTAGTATTTAGAGTATGTCAACTTAGGCTTGCATGACCAAGTGTATAGTTATCAGTTATTCAGTTATTTAGTTTATCATTTATTGAGAGAAGGATAAAAAGAACCCTTATTGGGGAGTGAAATAGAACATAAAACCGTAACCTCCCAAGTAGTTGGAAGAGCCAAGGCTCTGACCGTGTGCCTATTGAAGAATGAGCCGACGACTCATAGGAAGTGGGTTGGTTAAGGGAACACATCAGATCCATAGTGAAATCAAGTCTTCATAGGGCAATTGTCATAGCTTATGGACCCCAACCTGGATGATCTATCCATGACCAGGATGAAGCTTGGGTGAAACTAAGTGGAGGTACGAACTGACTGATGTTGAAGAATCAGTGGATAAGTTGTTGTTAGGGGTGAAATTCAGATCATTTTAGTAAATTCTTATGGTTGGTCTTACATTCATTTTACATGTTTATGCATTCATGCTCAGTATTCATACATGATCCTCAGTACGGTTTTACAACCTTTTAAACTTTAACTTGAGATTTAAATAAGGTAGACATGTTTCTACCACTTTCTAACTTACAATAATATTTTCATCTCGTGATTTAGAAATTTTACTATGTCTTACTTCTTTTACGTACAACCATGATTTAAATGCATATTTTAGCAGATAATTTCTTTCTTCAGTTTTAAAGCATACATTAAAAATTTCCATGATTTTGTGCATGTCGCACATACTCAGTACGTTAAAAGTACGTGCCACATATATGCATTTGTGGATATATTCCTTCATGATGTTGGTACCAGATATAGCCTACACTCCAGGGTCAGACAATTCTCAGCATTCATCCAACAGGTGATGAGTAGTCTTATTTTGGTGACTCGAGTTAGATGCAGTTCTTGTATTATCTTATTATTCTTATGTATTGATTTTTGATAGTTTGAGACGTGTCCCAACTACCTATAGTCAGTATAGTAGAGGCTTCATAGATTGTCAGTCAGATTCATTATATATAATTCAAGTTCCTTCTTCAGATTTATTGTGTTGTAAACTTTTACAGTGTCATTTTTATTGAGATTTTCTCATTATTATGCTTCTACTAAAGAAATTTAGATTTTATATACATTTTAAATCAGTTTCTCAAGAAGTATGTTAGTACATTGGTTAGCTTTTGATTGCTTGTGGTTTTAGGGATGCTGTAACAACTAGGGGGTAGCCTCGAGTCATGACATCTTCACCTTAGCTTAGAATGAATTGAAAATTTTAACCTAGACACTTTTTAAACTTCTAAAATCATTCCAAACATCATTTAGCTCAAACTCTTCACCAAAAATTTTAGATCTTGCAACCCACTTTAAATTCCTTCAAACCTAAGCTTTCATGAATGCTAGAATGTCAAATATAGCACCAATTTAGCTCAAATTCGATTTCTAGACTCCTTTAGTGTTAGATACCAAGTATCTAACACTAGAAACACAAGAAAACACTAAAATCAAAGACTCAATGAAACACCCCAAACTTTGGCCCTTGCAAATTTCTTGAGTGTTGAATTTTCTGTTTATTATACTACTCCCACCATAAGTCATTTGGTGAGGTGAAGGGTCTAGGGACCCTTGTTTTATGTTGCTAAGTGTGATTATTGTCCTAGTTATATCCTGTCTATGGGTGACTCCATATTATTCATATGGTGATGCGATGAGAGGGTAGAGTCCAATCATATATTGTCTAGTGTCTAACCCTTGATGTACTTTCTTGGATACGACTAAATCTTACCAGTCGAATGGTTTAGTGAAGAGTAGGAAAAAGGAGTCATAAGTTGGACATAATATGGTGTCCAACCTTATGGTTTGGGGATGACTGGATAGTACCAATCATATGATGTGATGAGGAGTTGGAGGGTTAACTCGTACCCACCTACAGGTTTGCCACAACTTTTAAGCTGAGGGTGTTTTGGATAGTTCCCACTCCTAGACCTTAAGGCCCCATATCTTATAACACTTATTGGGAATTTATTCTACACTTTAGAAGATCAAACACTCTCTAAACTCTCTCTAAAACCTCTCAATAAGATTGGGCTAGGGTTTCTTCAAGGTGGACATCTAGAGGATTAAAGATTAAATTCTCTCAGTAAATATTCATAACTCAGGCAAGTGACTCTTTCTTCATTTTTAGTTCACTTAAAGAATATGTTTAAAGCTTTGTTCATTAATTATTTAAATTGTGTTTGTGCATGCTTTAATGATGGTTTTGCATATGAGGGTTCTTGGGAATTGTGATTTAGAATAAGGGGTCATGGTTAACCCTAACTTGAGAGTTTTTGGCTTGAATAATGGTTTGGTAATGGTGTGCCATCAACCTGCTTGTGAAAATGTCAAAGAGAATGATCTTGGCACATGTTGAATTATGTTTTGAACAAAAGCATTGGCCTAGAATATTAATGATTGGTAAATTGTTTCATAAAGGACTTATTGTCGATAAATTGATTTGAATTATAACCTTGGTGTTTTAATTGACTAAATGGGTTTGAGTCCCTAAATGTTGGATTGAATTGATGTCTTTGTTTAGACAATAGGTTTGAGTCTTAACTTGTTTAATAATGGTTAGGGGATGTTGCACTTTTGCAAGTGGGGTTGGTATGATGATACCAACAGGATACCTTTGTTAAGTAATTGGATCAATGGTTGTGTATGTTAAATGAATGTTTTAATTGGTCTTTAATGCAGGATGTGTAGCTATTCCATGAAAATGGAGTTCGAAGGACTAACACTAGAAATCGTGCTAGCCGATGCGGGTGTCTATATGAATGGGAGGTTTGAGTCCCCCAAATGGATATATGAATGGGAGGTTCGAGTCCCCCATATTATATACATTGGTTCTTATGTTACCTTGATTATTCCGGGAGGTTCGATTCCCTCATAAAGGCATACAATTATAGATATTATCTAGTTTGTGTGGCTTCATGCACTGGGGTCCTTACAGCTGGGGGAGAGCTAAGACCATATAGCTTGTGGGTCTCGTATTTCGTGACGGTTATACTACATAATACAGGTTAAGATTTTCAAAGTTCATGATAAGTCTTGTTCCCTATCCCGACATGATTTATATGTATATAGGTGATTGCATATGGTTATTAGACTTGATTTGAATGATGGCATTATTTTATTCCTCTATCCCTGAGTTACATGCTACCTCTCCAACCACTAACCAACCTTAGACATTTTATCCCTACGCTATGTAGGAACTGGCCATACTTCTACCTCTCCTACTCAGTGACTTGAATTCAGGACCTGTTAGCGAGTCAAATTAAAGCGGTTAGATTCCATCCTTCAGAAGACCCCAGTTCATATTGTGGTTTCCTTTTTATGTTTTGACTATTTTTTAAAAATTTGCTTGGCTATTATCAGGGGAATGTCCCAACATTTTATTGACTTTCAGTTGTATAGAGGCTTTGTCGGACTACTGTGGACTTGGGTGGTTTGGTTAGTTGTTTGGTAATGGATGGTTTTTCGGTTATCGGTGGTTGGTATAGAATTATAATGATTTTTTATTAGTTTTATTCTATGCTATCTTTTTATATGTTCGGAATTCATTCAACATTTGTGGTTGTTGTGTTTCTTAGGCTAGATGAAGGGGGGTGATCTTCGATTCATATGGAACTTGAGATGCCCATCACGACCAGACCCTGGTTTGAGCCATGACAAAGCTGGTATCATAAAAAGGTTTATGGTAAATTGGGTATCTAAAAAGATGTATTAGAAGAGTCTTTTTTATGGGGTGTGTACCACTCCAAACTTATAAGATAAAGGCTATGAGACATTTAGGAATGATTCCTTTTCTTGTTGTCTTAATTTTGGGCTATAGAGTCTAAACCCTTGGATCTTTCTGATTTCCCTTTGATAATCTTTTAGATCATGCCTCCAAGAGAATCTAATTTTCCTGTGAACTCTTCAGTCCCACTTGAGGAGAATGTTGATGGATCTTGTCTAACTTTTGGGGTCCATACTAGGTCAAGGGCCACTGCATCTGACTATCCTCATGGGGTCCCTCCTGTCCTCACTAATCCTACTCTTGAGAGCGAAACTCATACTCAGTCGCCTTCTAGGAATGTTTCTAATGCGAGTTCTGTTTCTCTATTAACCTAATGACTCAGTTGGTGAAATCTTAGTCACGGCAGTTGGGTTTTGATGCTACTGCAATAGGTTCATCTGAGGCCACTAGAATTGGCCAATTCATGAAGTTTCATCCTTAGATATTTACTGGTACAAAAGTTAAGGAGGATCCTAAAAATTTCATTGATGAGAAGGAGAAGATTTTTTAGGTTATGAATCCTTTGGAAGTTTTGTAGAGTTTGTTGCCTACTAATTGAAAGAAATGGCATACAAGTAGTACAAAGAGTGGGAACAGTCGAGATGTGAAGATGCTAGTTCTGCCTTGTGGGATGATTTCTCTAGTGCGTTTCTGGATCATTTTTTTCCTTAGAAGTTGGGGGAGGCAAAATATGAGGAATTTTTCAACTTAAAGCAAGTAAGAACTGATACAATAAAAACTTTGACTGTACAAAAACAGCCACAAAATAGTCCATACTTTCAAGACAAAGCGGAGAGAAACACAAACACAACTCTCGACCAATAATACAACTTTGGAAACAAGTCCAAAACTGAGAATACTACACAATGGTGAGATAATAATGTGTATAACCATACCTAAATTATAAACAACACAACAAGGTGGAAAACAATATGATAAGAACAATAACAACAAGAGACACAACTCACGGATTGAAGATAACAAGATACACAATGGGTACAAGATTACAATGAACAAAGGGATAGATAGTTAGACAAGTGAGGGTATAATCTTAACAATCCAAGAATTTGGTAGACTCTTGGACCCTTAACACTACACACAACAACTATCTAACTCCTACGTTGACACAAGAGGGACTTTACCACCTCTAAATGCCAATGTTTCCAAGATTGAATACAACACAAGTGAAATCCACATTTGTGAATTGCCCTAGTTACAAGATTAGGACATAGGGGCCTTTCTCACAAGAGAGAAATATTCTAAGTGTTTAAAAATTTCTATATTCTACAAAAACTAACTACTAAAAACCCTAAAGGGTTCTATTTATAGCATATTGCAAAAGTAAGGTGAAATGACCAAAAAGGCCCTTTAATGAATGGCTTCAAGTAGGCTCCCTTGAAGTGCTATGTATGGATGGTTTTGGTGTCCATTTAGGTGCTCCTTTTCTGATCATTTACACATACCAAGTTTTGGGTGCAACATATGCCCTCATAAGTCCAAATACATGATCGTACTAGTATCATCTTCCCTGTCTTGAAAAGGATTCGACCTCGAATTCCTACCTTGCAAATCAAGAGCAAAGAAACAAGTACACATCCTTATGACATGAGGGTTAAGGTTTCCATGTCAAGGGGGAACAAATTTTAAGTATATTCATGGGTCCTTTGTATTAAACATGGAAAGACTATTACAAATGTTACCAAGGAAGTGGCTCGGATAAACATCAAAACAAATTAATCCCAAGCCGAGATAATCCTTTCCCATCCTAAGTTGAAACCAGGATCAAATGGTAGTCGTAACCAAGGGCTTAGGTCTCATCCACTCCTACTTTCCCCTATGGCGTCGTCCCCAAAATTAGGTATACCCTCTATATCACTATGGAAAATATCATAAGCACAAAGAGGGTAGAGAAAGGTTTCATACAAGTCAACTCCAACTAGGGTGTCCTCATGTAAGTACTTACTAATTTCAAGTTCATAGTCATTAGTATGCTCAACATAGGAAACAAATGAAGAAAGAGTAGATAGCACTTCTAGGCATGCAACACATTCTCTTTCAATAAAGTAGTCCCTACATAGACATAAACTATCATGGGCAGCAAAGGAATCACACTCAATAAATAAAGAACAAAGTCCAAGACTACTCCTACCATACTCTAAGATGGCACCGGGGTCAAATGGGAGAAGTAGCCATGGGCATGTGTTTTGGTCATACTCCATTTCAAAAGGGTAACCCACATTTAGATTCACACCATCACGGGCAGCCAAGGGGTTAGGACCAAAACTATTTTCACAAGTACAATCATAATTCGGGGTTCCTATACTTTCAAACAAATCAAGGTCATCTTCACTCAATTGATCATTTTGCACACCCTCACTAGTTTGTTGGTGACCTGTATACAAATGTAGAATCATATTGGTTTTCACAAGGATCCACTACTATGTGATTACTCTTTTCAATTGGTAATGCAACCTTGTTCAAGTTATAAGGGCTAGCACTAGATGGAAATAAATCATTCTTACAAGAAGAATCAATTTCGTCATCTAAAGGATCAACTAGTGCATGCGTACTTACAACAAGATTTTGGTCCTCACGTGACCTAACATCACCAATAGTATCACCATGGGGAGACTCAAACACCTCTACTCTAGGTAAATCCGCAACTACATCCAATTGGACACTACTAGCCACATCACAACATTTTAAGCTTATAGGAGTGTAGGGGATAGCATTTTACCTCACAGCTCACACGAGCTAGGGCCTTCCACTTGACGTGTGTCCGGGCATCCCACTATCTCCCTTTCACCTACCATATGATCCAACCTTTTATTTTCCATATCTAGGTATCGGGACATAGTATCGATAGGCCAAAATGATATTGGTTGCATTATTGTCCATGGGTTGAAAGGTTGAAACCGTGGGTTCCCTTGTAATTTTACCTAAAAATAAAGAAAAGAACAAGCCTACAAAACTAAACAAAAGTTAGTTCGAAACAACCTCACCACACTCTCACAAACTTGATCGTCTCACACTTGGTTTCACAAGTTTTCCAAGCCAGCTTGTAGTTCGTGATGAGTCGAGGGGTGAGTCTACTCCTTTATCAGAATGGATTCTTTGTTTGACGACTCAAGGAAGTGATTTCTGAACTTGAACCAAGATATTCTACTATTCAAAAACAAGAAAAGCATAAAATAATGCTAACACGAAGAAATGTACTCAAAAACTAATTTACAATCTTGTAGAGGAGTACTAGCTTGTCGATTAGTTATTAGAGTTAACAAACTAAATTAGGAATCAACAGTATGAAACTGAAAATCCAAGTTTGATCTCAAATTAATGTGTGAACAGTAAATTGAGGATGTGTCACCCTCAATTGGTTGCGGGTTCGAAAAAATTTAATTATCAATTTGATGATTTGGTCACTTCTCAATTTGGAATGGATGAAATTTGTTTTGGAGGGAAAGTGTAAGTCTTAGAACCTTTTTCAATTTCAATGTTAAAAAAGAATGACTTAACTTATACTATTCCCACAAAACAAGGCACTTGAAATAGGGAAAGTGGTTAAAAATGTCGTGGTCAAGTCAAGAGTGATGTTAGATAGTCCTATCACCAACAAGTCTTCCAACTTTCTCTTTAACCTTCTTAGATCTATTAGGTACTTTAAGTTGGTCAAGATATGGGAGAGGATGAATAAAAACAAGAAAACCACAATAATTTTTTTTCAAGAACACTAAAAACACACCCAACGTTTCAACCAAATCCACAACAACAAGTCCACCACACAGGACCACTTTAAGTTCACAACAACAATGTCAATGTTTTAAGCTCAAACTTTAGATCTAGACACTTGTAATGTTGTTGAGAAATAAACCAACACTAGAAACACTCCAAACAAGTAAAACACTACTAGATCTAGACAACAAAATTCGGCTAAGACAACAACAACAATATCTTTAAGTTCTCGGCCAAGAACACTAAACACAAAGGACACTTCTTTTTCTTTTTTTCTTTTTTTGAATTTTCTAACACGCAGGCCCAAGATTGATTTTGTAGGAAAAAGATCAAGCCATACTTTGATACCAAATGATACAATAAAAACTTGTATTGTACCAAAACAGCCACAAAATAGTCCATACTTTCAAGACAAACCCGAGAGAAACACAAGCACACCTCTCGACAAACAATACAACATTGGAAACAAGTCTAAAATAGAGAATGCTATATAATGGTGAGATAATAACATGTATAACCACACCCAAAATAGCAAAAACACATCAAGGTGGACAACAATATGATAAGAACAATAACAACAAGAAACACAACTCATGGATTGAAGATTACAAGATACACAATGGTTACAAGATCACAATGAACAAAAGGATAGATAGTTAGACAAATGAGGGTATAATCTTAAGAACCTAGGAATTTGGTGGACTCTTGGACCCTTAACACTATATACTACAAAAACCTAAATCCTACGTTGACACAAGAGGGAATTTACCTCCTATAAACAACAACGTTTCAAAGCTTGAATACAACACAAGTGAAATCCACACGTGAATTTCCCTAGTTACAAGATTCGGCCATAGGGGCCTTTCTGATGAGAGAGAAATGTTCTAAGTGTTTACAACTTTCAATATTCAAAAAACCTAACTACTAAAAAATCTAAAGGGTTCTATTTATAACATATTACAAAAGTAAGGTGAAATGACCAAAAAGGCCTTTTAAGGAATGGCTTCAAGTAGGCGCCCTTGGAGTGCTATGTATTGATGGTTTTGGTGTCCATTTAGGTTCTCCTTTGCACTTCATTTACACACAACAATTATTGGGTCCAACATACGCCATCGTAAGTCCATATACATGATCGTACTTGTAACAGAATGACTGTCATAGAGTATGCTTTGAAATTCTACTAGTTGTCGGCATGCTCCTGAGCTGGTATCTAACATGAGGTCCTGGTTGAAAAAATTTGCTTCAGGATAGTCCCTTAATTCTTGAGAGTTAGGTTGTCTTGTTAAACAAGGACATGGACATCTCCAGATTGGTCGCATATATGAAATCAGTCGAAGATGATAAACTAAAGCAAGCTAAGATTAGTTAGAGTTAGAGTATGAAATTTTGGTTTTCATAACTGGGTGGAGGATAACAATAGAATGGAAATTATACTAAGAATAAGATATGGAAGAGTCCTAACTCCTACTCAGTGACTAGTATTCCTTACCCAAAGTCGTCTGATGATCAATATTTACAAGGTGGTGATGCTTCTAGGCCACAGGGTGCCCAATCAAAGGCCAGTGGGTCCCAGTCAGCACCATCTTACCCTCTTTAAATATTTTATAGTCAGAACCTCCATGGTCAGTGTGAGAAAGGAAGGAATCGATGTTTTATGTGTGGTCAGATTGGGCATATGCAGCGGGATTGTCCCTCTAGAGTTGCTTCTAGGGAAAATAAAGTTCATGTTGCCTTTTCTTTATCTCCTACTCCAAAGGGTGCTACTTATGGTTCTAGCATTGGTTGTAATCATCTTTATCCTCTCACTACTCATCAAGAGTCTTAGGTATCTCTGAAGGTTGTTATTGGTATGTTGAAAATCTTTTCCTGTGATGTGTACTGTTTACTTGATTTGGGGTCCACTCTCTTTTATGTGACCCCATTTATGGCTGTGTATTTGGTTTTGGTCGTGAGTTTTTGTCGGACCCTTTTTCTATTTTTACCCTAGTGTGAGACTATCTGGTTGTCAAAAGAGTCTATTGGAGTTGTGTGGTATCTATTTGTATTTGAGAAACTCTAGTAGACTTGATAGAGTTAGACATGGTTTTCTTTTATTCTATTTTAGGAATGGATTGGTTGCACTCGTGCTATGCTTCTAGAGACTATTGGAACAATAACATCATGTTTAAATTCCTTAATGAGCTAATTGTTGAATGGGAGGGAAGTTCTCTAGAGCACAAAATTTCATTTCCATAGGTTATCTATATCATCTTGTCTGGGTTAAGGATTCTAATTCTGAGGGTCCTTACTTACATTCTGTTCCTGTGGAAAATAAGTATCCTAAAGTCTTCCCTGATTACTTTTCTAGTGTCCCTTTCGACAAGGAGATTGATTTTGGTATTGATCTTATTTGAGACACTCATCTTATTTCTAATCACCCATATGGAATGGATCAAACTGAGTTGAAGGAACTAAAAGAGTTGTTGAAAGACCTCTTAGGCAAGGGTTTTATCTGGCCTAGTATTTCCTCGTGGGGTACACCTATCTTATTTATACGTAAGAAGGATAGTTCCCTTTTTATGTTCATTGATTACCAATAGTTGAACAAGGTGACTATAAAGAATAAGTACCCACTTTAGAGAATTGATGATCTCTTTGATCTGCTTCAGGGTGCCAAATTCTTCTCTAAGATTAATCTTCGATTTGGGTATCATCAGTTAAATATTAGGGAGGTGGATATCCCTAAAATAGAAATATGTACTTGAAATGGGAATTTTGAGTTGTTGGTGATGTCATTTTGATTGACCAATGCCCCTGCGACATTCATAGACTTGATGAATAGGGTCTTCCATTAGTTTCTAATTCTATTCGTGATTGTCTTTACTGATGATATTTTGGTACACTCTAAGAGTAAGGAGGATTTTGCCGATAACCTTCGCCTTGAGATGTAGACCTTGAATGATCAGCAGTTGTATGCTAAGTTCTCTAAATATGTTTTCTCGTTGAATCTCATAACTTATCTTGGTCAAGTTGTTTCTAGTGAGGGGATCATGATGGATCCTCAAAATATTGTTGTCGTTAAGAGGTTGCCTAGATGATACCCTAAAATTACAACTCTCATTAGAAAGTATAAGCGGTCACTGTCAAATATAGAACCCAACTAGGTTGGGTGTCGAATCCATAGGGAATACTATGTTCACTAAGTATTGTAGTTATTACTAGACTGTTGATCGAAGGTTCCAGAATAAAGGGGAATTTTGATTTATCAATTATATTAAAATATTTGTGACAGAAAGTAATTCAACTATAGGTTATATTTCTAATAGTAATTCAATAAGAAAATTCAAACTAGAGTTATGGTTACCAAGATACTTAAGCAACTAAGGTTGTGAACTATTTTGGATTCCCAATGAACAATTCTTATTGCAAGAGTAATTGAATTCTTTGGTTTTACCCATTAGTTTCTCAACCTTAATGAGTAATTTAACCCTTAATTCTTTCAAACTTCAGGAACGTAGCATTAATTCAACTTTAATCTCACATGGGTTGATCCGGTTACGGTATCTACCCTCTATCCAAAGATTAAAGCCTTTATATTTATGTAAACCCTTCTTTTCCCATCAAGCACTTTTCTATTAGAACAAGTGTTGTTCTTGGGCATACTTTTCAAGTTTGCAACCAAGAAAATTCATTAAATTGAAGAAGAGTTTATGAAATATCAATTACTCATGGGAATCTACAAGATTCACAACCCAAAAACATCTTTGTACATCAATGTTCCCATAACCCTAGTTATGGGAGCTTAGCCACACATTTCCACCCTAGAAAGAGAAGAAACCATGTGTTATTCATAAATTAATTAAAAGTTTACTTACAAAAATTACAATTGTTGGTCTTCAATCTTCAATAGAAAATGTGATAAAGGAATCTAGATCCACAAATATCCAATGAATCTTAGAGAAAAACTATGTAACAACAATATGTTTCAAGTATGCAAAATCCCTAATAAAAGAAAAGATATCCAATAAAACCTAAAACTGGCTATTTATATGTTCCCAGTCAAAAAGGATTTAAAATTCGAAATTATAAAACCTGCATCCAAAGTGACGGCCAAAGTGGTGGTCCATCAAAATATTGATGGTCCACCATTTGGTCCGTCACTGATGATCATGGCAGGTCACTTTCTGGATATGACTGATGGTCAAAGTGGTGGTCCGTCATAAGAATGATGGTCCACCATTTTGACCGTCGATGATGATCCTTGAGAGTCAAGTTTTGGATAGTCCTGATGGACGAAGTGGTGGCCCGTCGTAAGGTTAATGGTCCACCATGTTGGCCATTGCTAAGCATTTTAGGATGCTTGGTTTTGTTTAACGCTAACAGCCAAAGTAGTGGTCTGTCGCAAGACTGACGATCCACCACATGGGCAGTCGCTGGGTCTTCTGAAGTCATGGACTCTGTTTGGACCTGATGGTTGAGTTGGTGGTCCGTCGCAAGACTGATGGTCCACCATTTTTACCGTCAAAAGTGTTTTTCTTCTAATTTTCTGAGTCTTTTTCCTCAGCTGGCTCCTTACCCTGAAACACGAAAAAACATCATTAAATACAACCTTGGTTTCTTGAAAACATGCAATTTTTCCATGAAAAAAACAAAATATTCCGTCAAAAGCTGGAACATCAATACCCTCAACTTAAGATAATTGGTTTTCCTCAAGAAACTCAGCATAAAATTGCAAATATGAATAATACAATGATGGACATTTAATACTGAACCACTTCTTACACAACCATTCACTTGTTATCCAAATCATATAGTTTAATATGTCAGAGTCTATAACCGACAATGTTTCAAATTCAATTCATCTACACAACACAGATACAAGAATCTACAAAGATCAGCCAAATTTTGTATGACTCAGGTTGCCCTCACAGACAAGGAGATCCACCACTCAATATATTTTGTGGATACAAATCGAAACCCTCTCACTTATTAAAGAAGTAACCAAAATAGCACATGCACCCATAAGCTTGCCTGTATCATCCAATTACCCCTTATAACTGAATTCCAAGATCAATCAGGTATTTTCTAGGCTAGTAATGAGGTATCAGTCTAGGTTAGGAAGGAATTTTGGGTAAAAGTGACTAAGAACTAGGCTTTAACTCTCTTTTCCTTCAAATTCTTCTTACCAAAGGACATTTCTTTGCTAGCTCACTCACCCTTTTTTCGCTCATTCATGATTTTCCACAATAAACTCTATTTTTTTAATATATATACACGAGCATCATCCACCGTCAACTTAGGCTAATGCCATAAGTCAAGATGCACATTATCTTAACTAGACCAGGGTTAAATACTCAAATTCAAATTCTAGACCAACTTTCCATTAGGCAGTTAATAGTCCTACAATAGCCACTCTCAACTTAGGTGTTTTGCCTAATTTTAGGTACACATTGCCTATTACAAGGCCAGGGCCAGAGCTAGGAGTCAACAACTGAAAGAGAGTTAACTAGAATGCTTAGTGATGAAGAGAAATTAACAAAGGCTCAAACAAGGGTTCAAAAATGTAAAATTATTTTTGGTAGGGTTAATTACTTTGGCTAAGTGGACTAAAAGCACAAGGTAGCCTGCCATCCCTTCTTATCTCATCAACTACAGAACAACATCAATTGAACCAGGCAAGTTCTAGGTACTATACTATGTAAGAACTAATACAAATACTCTCATACACAGTGGAAACTGAGTCACACTCATTCTACTATTCTTAAGATTTGCATCACATGCTATGTATATTTACAGGTTAATGCCAAATACAGATTCACTAATAGTTGAGCACATATCCTAAGGGACAAATAAATAGTCATATGGAAATAGTCCTAGCTTTGTGCCAACATCATTCATCATCCATATTTACAATAAGATACTAACACAAACAACACTTTTATTATATAGACCAATATTGACAACATGACACGACTTAAAAAGAAGAAAAATGTGAATCTAAAGTTAAACATAGAAAAGAAAAAATGCAAACTTAATATGATCCTAGACATGACGATTCTCCTAGATAGAACATGGTAGGGTTCAAAATATCGGCAACACCACCACCTCATGATACAAGTACACTACCCCCAAATACAAACATATGCATTGTCCTAAAAGCATTAAATTAAAGTACAAAGGAATTGGTATACTTATATTGCCTCTTATTCATATAAGGTATATGTGAAGTGTGGTTAGGACCCTGCATCTTCACCAGGTGCAATGTTGGTCTCTATGGTGGTTGGGTCACTCAAAACCTCACCCTTTAGAATTAGAGGAATTATCTCTCGGACTGAGCTTGAACTTTGCCCTCTTACTGGGGTAGAACTAGTAGATACTTATGATTCTTCCTCTTCCTCTTTCTTCTTTCTCCTTGCTTCATATTTCTTTGATTTCTTTTGATCTCTCTTCAAATTATGTTGTTCCTTTTTGTTCGGTGTCATTTCTGTTCTCTTTCTCATTTTTTCATCTTTCCTTATAGATCGTTCATTCATGTGCTTCTTTCCTTTGCATTTCATATGTCTTCCTATTAGGTCCATAATTCCTTAATCATCATCACTCACCATTAAGGCTAGGTCAAAAATAGTCTGTTGTGGCTGCCTTTCATTTAACTTTGCTATGTCATCCTTCGCCTGCTCAAATTCAACCATGATCTTGGCAAGATCATGGAGGGATAGTGCATCTAGCCTTTTATTGATACGGTGTTCCATGCTTTCCATCCTAACTTGAATAGTTTGGAATGGATGGATTACCTCAGCTATAATTCCGTCAACAAAATACTTAAATTCTGACGCCCATTTATCTAACTATCTCTAAAACCTCTTTTGCAGCTTTACTAATTTTGCAAAATTTTCCTGCATTAAGTGGTGATAGGCAAAGGCATACCTGCAAGAATTTCTGTAGCATCGAGAGATGGTGCAGATTGAGTATAGTAAGCTGGAGACTTGGTGACATACATCTCGAACTTCTAATCATCTTTCGACTTCTCAATGTCCTACCTATGTATAGCCTGGATTTCATTGTCAACTCCAAGAATCAGGGGCACACCATCTTTTTTGTATAAATCAGTGATTAGGCATGGGAACGGTAATGCACTGGTTATTTTATGTGCCCTAACGAATATCTCATCCATAATAATCTGGCCGAAGTAGACTTACAGCCCTAAAACCAAGCTTGCAACCAATACGGCTCTATGTTTATCCCAATTTTTATCACCTTCGGTTGGCATCAGTATTAAGCGAACAACAGCCCACTAAAACTTAGCCTTGAAGGTAATAGAATATCTTTCAATACGCTCCTATGGATTAGTCAACCAAGAGGGGTTACCTTCATTGGTCAATTGTGAAACCACTCAAGGCCTCTGAGTAGATGAAGTTCTCAACCTATACTCAAGATCAGGTATAGCGGGTAGAGCATCGTACTCTATCCCAAAAAGCAACCAATTGATTGTTCATGCTGAAATATCGATAACGACTCCTCAGACAGGCACAGACTCTCTGTTCAGCTAGCTTGCAACTGACGTCCCCTTTGGACAGTCATTTTTTACTAGTGAAAGATAATTAGCAAAGAATTCTCTTACCCAATTCGGTTGATATTATCCTACTGTCCTACTCATCTATGCTAGTTCATACTCATTGAAACGGCGTTCCAACTCAGGATATTCATGTAGATCCATTGTCATAATCTGATGTTTCTCCAGAAATGGACTTTTTATCCCTCTTACTGTAGGTGTCAATCCGTCATAGAATTTCTCTCGTGCTCTCTCTATCTGCCATCTAATTGCCTCTCAAACTTGAGGATCCTTATGCTTGATAACGTTAGCATCCTCAGGTTCAGTATTTACATCTGTCGCATACATTTATTTTCTAATATTAGCAGCCTTAGTTTCACCCTCGACAGGCTTGGGTTGATTTGTAACAACCGCTGCCTCGTCTGGGCTTGAGCTTGCACTGCTTATGCTACTATCTCTCTCCTCTTCAGACTGGGAAAGCATGAGAGTTTCCCTTTTACATTACCTGGTGTTGTAAGCAAGTGTTGATTCACCTTTACCTTTTTGGGATCTTCCTCCTCTCTTTTGTGGAAGTTTACCATCTATAACGCTTGAAAAAAAAAGTAAGGAATTAGTTCACAACACAAAAATAGCCTAAAAGTGAAAACTTAGACTTGACAGCCACACTGGTGGTCCGTCGGGTAACTGGTGATCCACCAGGTGGGCCGTCAGGTCCTATTCAAGTGCATATTCAAGTTTTTGAACTTACAGAGAGTCAAAGTAAAAGAATAACACAAGATGGAGTTTTAATCTACAAAACACTAATCCATTTAATGTTTTGCAATTAAAAAAAGGGAATAACAGGGTGATGTTTATACCTTGGTTTTAAGGTAGCTTCTTCTTTTACTTCCTTGAAAATTACCAAATCAAGCTTCACTTAAAATTCTATATTTGATCTCAAGGTTGTTTGTGATGAAAATAAAGAGAAGAGGTGGTCACTTAAATAGGAAAAAAGCTAGTAGATAGAGAGTCCTAGGAAGACCAAATGCCTTTAGATGCTTTGAATCCAAAGGAATTTGGTCAGTTGAAGAAGCTGAAGAGGGTACAAAGTATGTAACCTCTCTTTACCTCTTTCAAAACAATTGGGATAACTATGGGTCATTTAAATAAAGAACAATTTTAACTCAACCTGACAGAGTTCTAGGGTAACAGCGATGGATGCTATGATGGTCCTTCATAAATATGACGGACCACTATTTGGGTCGTCGCTCTTTACCAGAACATGGTCACTTTAGTTTAATTTTGATGGTTCAAGTGGCAGTCCACAAAATTTGTGACGGACTACCACTTTGGCCATCGCACCATACCAGAACCTTGGCATCTCAACTTGATTTTGACGGTCAGTGTGATGGTCCACCAATTTAATGATGGTCCACCACTTTGGCCATCAATTTTCTCTAGTGAATGAATTTTTCAGCTTTTTTGTGATGGTTAAAATTGTAGTTCGTCAGGTGACTGGTGGTCCACCATTTCGACGGTCACTTTTGTTCTAGTAGCTTAAATTTTCAACCCTTTTTCAAATTGTATTACTCTTCTTTTTTCTGTATTTTACATCCTGCACACTTCACAAACACATCAAAAATGCATTTAAACAACAAAATAATTTAAATAATGCCTTACAACAACACACTGTAGGTTGCCTCCCACTAGTGCCTGATTTATCGTTGTGGCACGACTCAGTTATCTCGATTACTCAGACTTCATTGAGATAGATAGTATCAATACTTCTTATCAAGTTTATTGGACCTATATACAGTTTCACACGCTGCCCATTTACCTTGAAGATACTTTTTTCTTAATTTTCAAGTTCCACTACTCCAGATGAGTAGACTTGACTCATTTTAAATGGGCTAGACCATTTGGATTTGAGCTTACCTGGAAACAGTTTGAGTCTGGAGTTGAACAGAAGCACCAAGTCACCTTTATGGAAATCCCTCTTTTCAATCCTGTGGTTGTGGTATTTCTTCATTCTTTCTTTGTAAAGATCAGCTCGATCATAAGCTCCAAGATGGAACTCATCTATCTCATTCAGCTGCACCAGTCTCATATTTGTTTCCTTATTCCAATTCAAGTTAAGCCTCTTCAGTGCCCATAATGCAGTATGCTCTAGCTCAATCGGCAAATGACACGCCTTGCCATAAACAAATTAGTATGGCGACATGATAATAGGTGTCTTGAAAGTCATATGATATGCCCATAAGGCATCGTCCAGCTTCCTAGACCAATCCTTCTTACTAGCATTTATAGTCTTCTCAAGGATAACTTTGATTTCCCGATTAGAGATTTTTACTTGCCCATAGGTTTGTGGGTGGTATGGTGTAGCCACTTTATGCTTCTTAACTCCATATTTTGCCAAGGCAGCTCTGATCATCTTTTTGAAAAAATGTGATCCTTCATCACTGATGATGGTACGTGGTACATTGAAGCGAGATAAGATGTTTTTCCTTAGGAATGCAACAACTCTCTTCCATTCATTATATTCCAGAGCCACTGCCTCAACCCATTTTGACATATAGTCAATGACCACTAATATGCACTTTCTCCCAAATGAGCTCATGAAGGGCCCCATGAAATCAATGCCCCAGACATTAAATAATTCTACCTCTAACATTTTAGACTTTGGTATCTCATGATGCTTTGACATAGACCCTTGCCTTTGACATTGGTCACACCTCTTCACAAACTCGTAGGAATCTTTGAACAAAGAGGGACAATAGTAGCCACTCTGAAGCACTTTTCTTGTTATCCGATCACCTGCATGGTGACCTCCAACTGGAAAGCAAGACCTACTTCCAGTACACTCAATATATCTACTTCTGGGATGCACCATCTAATAATACCATTTGTATATTGTCAAAAAAAAATATGGCTCAACCCAGAAGTAATGGGTCACATCATGGAGAAACTTTTACCTTTAATGAAAGGAAAGATTCTCTTGTATCACCTCGCTCACCGCATAATTTGCAAAATCATCATACCAAGGTATTTTTTTCATAACAGCAACCAAGATTTCTTTTTTTTGGAAATGCATAAATGATCTCAAATTCATCTCTAGCTAATTGCTCACCTTGAAACCTAGACAGATGATCTGCCACTTGGTTTTCACAACCCTTCCTATCCTTAACTTCAAAGTCAAATTCTTAAAGTAGAAGCACCCATCTAATCAACCTTGGTTTTGTATCCTTTTTTCAATCAAATATCTCAAGGATACATAGTCGGTGTAGACCACTACCTTAGTTCCTAGTAAATAAACCCAGAACATATTAAAATCATAGACTACTGCTAGAAGTTCTTGTTCTGTGATGGTGTAGTTCTTTTCATCTCCATTCAGCACTTTGCTGGCATAATAGATTGGATGAAACAATTTTTCCTTCTTTTGTCCCAGCACACCTCCAAGGTTAACACCACTTGCATCACAAACGATCTCAAATGGTTTAGACCAATCTGGTGCAACAATAATAGGAGCATCAACCAGATTCCCTTTAAGGCATTCAAATGCCTTCAAGCAATTATCATAAAAGAGAATTTGACTTCCTTCTCCAAAAGCTTACAAAGGGGGTTTGCAATCTTTGAGAAGTCCTTTATAAACCTCTAATAGAAGCCAGCATGAACAAGGAAACTATGCACCCCTTCACTAAAATAGGAGGTGGAAGCTTCTCTATAACCTCAACTTTAGCTCGATCAAATTCAATCCCCTTTGCTGAAATTTTCTGTTCGAGAACAATGCCCTCCTTCACCATGAAGTGACATTTCTCCCAATAAAGCACAAGATTCAAATCCTTACACCTCTGTAAAGACCTACTTAGATTTACCAAACACAACTCAAATGAATCTCCTACCATAGAAAAATCATCCATAAACACCTCCAAGGTGTCTTCAACCATATCTGAGAAAATAGACATCATGCACCATTGAAAGGTAGCGGGTGCATTACACAATCTAAATGGCATCTTCTTAAATGCAAAAGTACCATATGGGCAGGTGAATGTCATTTTCTCTTGATCCTCTAGGGATATAGAAATTTGATTGTAACCAAAATAACCATCCAAGAAACAATACCAACATCTTTCTACCAACCGATCAAGCATCTGATCCATAAAAGACATTAGGAAGTGGTCCATTAATATCCACAAGTTGAGTTTTCTGTAATCTATAAACGCTCTCCATCCAGTAATAGGCCTGAGTGGAATCAACTAGTTCTTCTCGTTAGCCACCACTGTCATGTCCCCTTTCTTAGGTAAACACTGAATAGGACTTACCTACTTACTACCTGAGATGGGGTATACTATTCCTACTTATAGACACTTGAAGATTTCTTTCTTTATTACCTATTGCATAAGTGGATTTAGATGATGATGATGCTCAATAATCGGGACACAATCCTCCTCTATCTGGATTTTATGTGTGTATACACTACGAGAAATACCGATAATGTCTGCAATCGTCCAACCAATAGCCCTCTTATATCTCTTATGAATGGAGATAAGGGTTTCCACCTATTTCTCACCTAAGTCAACAATAATTATAACAGGTAGTGTATTCCCACTGCCCTGGAACTCCCTCAAATGACTGGGAAACTCTTTCATCTCCAAAGTAGGTGGCTCTTTAATAGACGGTTTGTCTAGTGGACTTGGACGATTTTTCAAGTCCAAATCCAGCTTCTTGGGTGCATAAGAATAAGACCCCATGCCTGTCAAGGCACACAAAGTCTCCTTATAATATTTAATACCTTCTTGATCAAAATTCATTAATACAGCAGCTAAAGTCCCCACAATAAATTTTTTCTCTATAGGTACTTCCTTCTCCTCCTCATAATAAATATCCACAATAGAAAATACTCTCATATCTTTATGCTGCTTCATGGACTGGCATACATCAAATCAAACTACTTCATCATTCATCCTGAATAGTAGCTTATTTGCCTTTAGATCAATAAGTACACTCTCGGTTGTGAGGAAAGGTCTACCCAAGATTATGGGCACATTAAAGTCCACCTCAAAATTGAGAATGAAAAAATCAGTTGGAAATATGAAACTGGCCACCTTAACTAATACGACATATAAAATCTCCACGGGCCACTTCATAGACCTGTCTGCCATAACTAATGTCATGTTCGTGGGAGTATGATCTCCCAAACCAAGTTTTTTATACACAACAAGCAGCATCAAGTTTATATAGGCTCCCAAATCAAATAGAGCTTTTACGAAATCAAGAGGCCCAATAGTGCACGGGATAGTAAATACTCCCGGGTCTGTCTTCTTCTACACCAACGACCTTGTGGAAATTGTACCACAATGACGGAGATTGTTCACCGTCTCATAATTAACTGTTCACTTATTCGTAACAAGGTCTTTCATGAACTTTGCGTACCCGAGCATTTGTTTCAATGCCTCCATAAATGGAAAATTGATCGTCAACTACTTAAGAATGGCCATAAACTTGCCAAACTTTATGCCATCATCCTTATTTTTCAATCGATGGGGAAATGGAGGAGGTGGTTTTGGGAGCATAGTAACCACTACTTCAGTCTCTTGTCCCTTGCTTTTCTCCAACTCTTAAACCTGTTGATGGTTGGATGGTATATTATCAATAACTTTATCTAGTCTCTTGGACTCCACTAGATAACTTTCTTCATGCTTAATATCCTTTTCAATCATGACTTCAATCACAGATTTTCCCACAGACGGGCCTGGTAATACCATACCACTTCATGTGGTAATTTACATGCAATAGCCATTATTTCAAGGGTTCTAAACTTTATCACTTGGCAAAGTTTTTGTCTTCCTCTGATTCACTAATGTTGAGAGTTGTCTCATTTGCTGCTCCAACTATCTGTTAGAAGTAGAGTGTGAGTTTTCCAACTGACTCATGGAAGACAAATCACTCTTCATAGTAGTCACCCTTGAGGTTGTAGCCTCAACTCCCTTTAATAATTTCTCCATCATGTACTCCATGGACATCTTTCCAGATCTAGTTGTAGAATTATCTCTGCTTCCAGGATGTACATATAGTCCACTCCTATCATTTTTGCTCTTCCAGTTCCCTTGATCTCTATCCTTGTAACTAGCTTTGTCGTAATAATTCTGAACTTGATTTCCTTTGTTAGTGCCTCAAAAAACCCCTGGTTATTTACATAGTTTTCCTGTCTTATGAACCATAGTCAGCTCTTCCCTGGGATGCAATAGCTTTCACCTTCTTTATTTTTCCAGACAATAGATGCTTAGTCAGCAAATGCATCTGTGTCTTCAAGTGTGCTCTATCCTGGTCATGTTCTTCCTTATTTTTGCATTGCTATACAGTCATACTAGCACACACAGTAGGGATTTCTACCATAGAATCCCTGTTATGCCAAGCTTTACTCTATTTGGTCATCTGATCAAGCATCTCTGAAGCCTCTGGAAAAGTAAGGTCAACAAATGACCCTCCTGCAGCTTTATCCATGACTAGATTTGTAATAGAGTTTAAATCCCAATAAAAAGTGTCTAACAAATGAATATAGGTCATAGTATGGTTCGGGCATTGCATCAACTTCTTTTTAAACCTCTCCCATTTCTCATGAAAAGCTTCAGTGGAAAGCTGTCGGAAGTTACTAATTTCATCCCTCAATTATTCTCTCCTGGAGGGTGGAAAGAATCTGTATAGGAAAGACTCTTTCAACTATCTCCAGTTGGTTATAAATTCGGGAGTCATTCTATTTAGCCATAGTGTCGCCTCCCCAGACAGAGACAACAAAAATAAATGCAGGTAAATAGAATTTTGACCCACTCCTTGATTATCAAAAGACTTGTAAATAGTGACAAAGCTCACCAAATGCATATTTGGATCATCTCTGGGTAGACCACCGAATAACCCCTTAAGATGAAGGAGTTGAATCATTATACTGGTAATATTAAATTTATCTCCTGGTACTAGAAGTGGAGGAATGATAGCTCCAGTTTCACCTACTCCATTCATTCCATCTTCATCATCATCCAGATCAAACTACACTGGTTGACGCTCTTGTGTTGCCCTGAAAAGGTAATTTCTTTTTACATTCTGATTCACTGGTGCAGCCACATTCTCTACATGTCTTTGGTTACCAAGATCAATGAAATCATCATCCCCCAAATCATCATCATCAGGAATAGGATGACGTGCATTTTGGCTATCATTCTGCTGATTTAGTTGAGCTCTAGCAAGAGTGGCTAGTCTTTCAGCATCTTGGGGGTCTGCCATTTTGCCAATAAACTGTGATTCTGGATGTATTGGTAATAATGGTGCACCCAATATCTGTGTACTTGGAATACACAATAACTACCCTTCACAGAAAAAAAAAAAAAACAAAAGTAAAATTTGGGAAACTTGACCAAAAATTGAGAACCATATTCCCCGAAAACGGCGCTAAAATTTGATATGCCCAAATTGAAACCCTTGTTAGAAAGTATAAGAGGTCATTGTAAAATATAGAACCCAACTGGGTTGGGTGTCAAATCCCATAGGGAATACTATGTTCACTATGTTTTGTGGTTGTTACTAGACTATTGATCAAAGGTTCCAGAATAGAGGGGAATTTTGATTTATCAATTATATTCAAATGTTTGTCATAGAAAGTAATCCAACTGTTGGTTATATTTCTTATAGTAATTCAATAGGAAAATTCAAACTAGAGTTATGGTTACCACGATGTTTAAGCAGCTAAGGTTGTGAACTATTTTGGATTCCCAACGAACAATTCTTATTGCAAGAGTAATTGAATTCTATGGTTTTACCCATTAGTTACTCAACCTAAATGAGTAACTTATCCCATAATACTTTCAAACTTAAGGAACATAGAATTAATTCAACTATAATCTCACATGGTTTTATCTGGTTAAGGCAACTACCCTTTATCCAAAGGTTAAAGACATTAGATTTATGTAAACCCTTTCTTTTCCCAATAAGCACTTTTCTATTAGAACAAGTGTTGTTCTTGAGCACACTTTTTAAGTTTGCAACCAATAAAAGTCATTAAATCGAAGAAGAGTTTATACAATATCAATAACTCATGGGAATCTACTAGATTCACAATCCAAAATCAGCTTTGCACATCAAGGCTCCCATAACCCTAGTTATGAGAGCTTAGCCACATATTTCCACCCAAGAAAGAGAAGAAACCATTGTGTTATTCATAAATAAATTCAAAGTTTACTTACAAAAGTTACAATTGTTGTTCTTCAATCTTCAATAGAAAATATGATAAAGGAATCTACATCCCCAAATCTCCAATTAATCGTAGAGAAAAACTATGTAGCAACAATATGTTTCAAGTATGGAAAAACCCTAATAAAAGATAAGATACCCAATTAAACCTAAAACTGGCTACTTATATATTCCTAGTCAAAAAGAATTTAAAATTCAAAATTATAAAACCCGAGTCAAAAGTGGTGGTCCATCTCAAGGTTGACGGTCCACCATTTGGTCCGTCTCTGCTAATCTTGGTAGGTCACTTTCTAGATAAGACTGATGGTTAAAGTGGTGGTCCATCACAAGACTGACAATCTACCATTTTGACCGTCGTTGATTATCCTTGAGATTCATGTTCTGGATAGTCCTAACATTCGAAGTGGTGGTCCATCACAAGGTTGACGATACACCATATTATCCGCCGCTGAGCATTTCAGGATGCTTGATTCTTTTTAGTGCTGACGGCCAAAGTGGTTGTTCGTCGCAAGACTGACAGTTCACCATAAGGGTCATCGCTGGGCCTTCTGAAGTCATGGACTCTGTTTGGACCTGATGATTGAGTTAGTGGTCCATCGCAAGACTGACGGTCCACCATTTTGACCATCAAAAGTGTTTTTCTTCTAATTCTCTTAGTCTTTTCCAACAGCTGGCTCCTTCCCTTGAAACACTAAAAACTAGCATTAAATGCAACCTTGGTTGCTTGAAGACATGCAATTTTTCCAAGAAAAAGATGAAAAATGTTCCATCAAAAGCTAGAACATCACTAGATCCATGACTCCAACCGATATTCAGAGTTTCTTGAGTTTAGCCAGTTATTATAGGATGTTTGAAGAAAGTTTTTCTTCTATTGCAGCTCCATTCACCAAGTTGACATAGAAGAACATGTAGTTATTATGGTCTGATCGTTGTGAGGGTAGTTTTGAGAAGCTAAAAGATAAGTTGACTTTAGCTTTGGTATTGACTTTACTTGAGGGTATCGAGGGTTTTATCATCTATTGTGATATGTCCCAGGTTAGTTTTGGTTGTGTGTTGATGCATCATGGCAATGTGGTCGCTTATACCTCTATACAGTTAAAAGTTCATGACAAGAATTATCCGACTCATGGCTTAGAGCTATTGGCTATAGTGTTTGCATTGAAAATTAGGCATCACTATCTTTGTGGGGTACATGGTGATATATTGTCTGATCATAAGAGCCTGTAGTATGTGTTCACTCAAAAAGATCTTAATCTTAGGTAAAGGAGGTGGCTTGAGTTACTAAAAAACTATGATACGAGTCTTTACTATCATCTTGGTAAGGCTAACGTGGTTGATGATGCTTTTAGTAGGTTGTCAATGGACAGTTTATCGCATATGGATAAGGATAAGTGGGAATTCATAAAGATTATTCACTATTTGTCTTATCTTGGAGTTCATCTCTTGGACTCTAGGGATGGTGGTGTGTTTGTGCAATAGGTGGCGCAATTATCTCTTGGTTTTGAAATAAAAGAGAAACAAGTATTAAACTATACCTTGATAAAAATCAAGGATAATGTGGGTAGGCAGAAGGTGTTGTCCTTTGAGATCGGAGGTGATATTATCTTGAGGTACCAATGGAGGTTATGTGTTCCCTATGTTGATGGATTATGAGGTAGTATTTTGGATGAGGCCCATTGTAAGACCCCGCTAAATCCTTAGCTTAATTCAGTCTTTTAAGCTTGCCAAGGGGTCCCAGACTTAGAATATTCTAGCAAAGTATTTAGACTAACTGTCATTCTAGACTTAGAGAGTTGTTGATCTTATTTCATGGCCTCTGCATTCCTTAAACATTGATATTTAGGTTAAATCATGATCAGGAGTGTTCGTAGGTATTTTCGGACAAGTTTAGGATTTTTCAGACTTCGTTTGAAGATCCTTTGAAATCCTAAAATAGTGGATCAACACGATCTTGGCGCGCCTCATCGACTATCCCATTGATAAATGTTTTCCCCAGCTCCCAACTTCAATTTCTAATGAGTCGACATGGACTTTATGCGATACATTGGCTATCGCATCGATACGAACTACGCGACACATCGTTCTGCGCGTCGATGGTACAATTTTTCAGTTATTGAAAGACCACATCCTTGGGGGTATTTAGGTCTTTTTCCCTCAACCTTCAGCCCCCAAATCACGAAATTAATCACTTTAGGGAGAAAATAAACTCATTCTTTCTCAAATTTGCTCAAGAACAAAACCCTAGAAGCTTCAATTTCAAATGAAGAACTCAAGGTTTCACCATTAAATTTCAGAAATTCAGGCACTAAGGTATGTGAAGTGTTCATCCAAGTGTTCCTTCCACCCTTGGAGCCCAAGAATCTCTTTTGAAACTTCAAGTAGTGAATTTTATGATTTCCATTGTTGGATTTAGAGTGTATTCATGATTTTTGTTTGAATTTTGTTCCTTATTCATGTTTTATTTCATGTTTCATGTGGAATTGATTTTTATGTGTGTAAATCCATGTTAAACTCTTGAATTATGAAATTTTGAATTCAATCATAATGCTCACTTGTTTTTCAAAATTATGTGCATTTTTTATACTTACCAAGTGCTTGATAAATTGCTCATGTAAACTAGTAAGAGAAAGAAATCATGTCAAGATAGATTATGTGCAAGTGTATTATGCAAGTGTTTTGTTAAAATTCCCCAAATGAATTAATGATGATCAAGTACTTAGTTTACATATTTCAAGTTTGTGCCATGTCTCTTAATTTATGATTTCGTGTCCTGGCGTACTTGTACCCGACAATCTTGTTGTTTACTTAGAGCCATTGTCAGTCATAAGACAATATCAGTCAGTATAATAAGTAGTACTCACAGTCAGTTACAAAACTCATGAAAAACTTAGTAGATTCAGTATTCAGTTCTGATCTTAGTAAACTTAGTCAGATAAAAAGAATTTAGTAGTTTCCATTAGTCCAAGGAACTCAGTGAACTTAGTTCAGTTCAGTTAAACAGTATGATCAATAAAAGTTTAGTCTAGCCTAGTACAGTTTAGAATTAGTCCAGTGTTTATTCAGGTGGGAGTAGGATTCATCACCGAGTGAACCCAAGGATGGGGACTCACCTTTCAGTAGAGGGTGTGATTCTTATAATCAATCCTTGTATTCTAGAACTACGTAGCCAGCATTGGTTGAGATATCAAACCTCCCAGATGAGGGTCGATGAGGTTTTTTAACCTGTCAGTTAAGGGTTCCACCATTCTCATTAGAGTACATGCCAGATATGGGTACCTTTTTAGCGTCTTTAACTGTGACAAAGTACTGACACCCTTCCAACTGAGGTTACAAGTTGGACCCTAAGTATATTCAGAAAAGGGGCATGTCGGTTAGATGATTATCTTCCATAGTTTTAGTTTCAGATTCAGTCTCAGTATAGAACTCAGTTCAGCACGAAACTCAGTATTGTTACACAAAAATAGGACTGTCAGATACTGTCAAATAGACATTAATAATGTCATATCAATAAACTCAGTTAATTAGTAGTTCAATATTCAGTCTCAGTATTCTGTGTTACCATGATCTCAGTACCGTTTATGTGTTCATACATGTACTCTCATTCAGTCTTACTCATGTTATTCAGTTAGTATTGTTCAAGAATATGAACCCATATATTCATCCTACCTCACTGAGCATACCTGTACATTTAAAGTACTGACGTATGCTTTTTATGCTATGATTACTTTATCATAGGTTCAGACACACGAGCTCCAGAGCACCCTTAGCAGATCAGATTTTCAGCAGTCAGAGTCAGTGGTGAGTCTTCATAGTTTGAGGACATTGTATATTTCAGTATTTTAGTATCAGTATCACTAGTCAGAGTTAGTTGGGGACTTATCCCATCAACTCTTCAGTTCAGACAGTTTAGAGGCTTTCTAGACAAGAGTATTTTCAGATAGTTATTCAGATTTCAGTATTTTATTCATGTTTTGGTACTTTGATACCATACTCATATTTATCATTCAGATTTGAACCTTATGGAAGTTTTCCATATTTATCATAGATATATTATGATTAAAGTATTACTATTATTCAGTGCTGACAGCAGGTACCAGTCATGGGTTAGCTAGTGGTCCTATAGGATCGTTAGCACCGTTTAGCATCTGGGGTGCAGACTCGGGGCATTAAAAACTTGGTATCAGAGACTAAGGTTCAACAGTGTCCTAGGAAGTCTGAAAGCCGCATCTAGTAGAGTCTTGTGCATAGGTGTGAAGCACGCCACACTTATGGAAAGGAGGCAAAGAGATGTTTTATGAATAGTTTCCCTTCTTTCAGTATTTATGTCGTGCGAGTGTTCTTGAGATCCACTTACACACTATTTATAATCCTAGCTTCTCATCCATTTACATAATATGCCTCCAAAGAGGACTTAGGGAAGATGAATGGGAGACCAGTCAACCCCTCAGGTCGTCTATGTAGATTCTTTGGGCGAGCATGTCTCCCATGCGGAGTTCAGAGAAGCCTTCACCACCCTAGCTTATTCTTTAGTAGCCAAGAATGGGCGCCTAACTATTGTTCTTGCCAATCTAGTGGCCAACATTACTGCTGCCAAGATTCGGGACTTCACCCGAATGAAACCTCAATGTTTTACCGGGTCTAAGTTAGATGAGGACCCTCAGGAATTTCTTGACCAGGTGGAAAAAGTTACTGATATTTTATGGGTGAAGGCTAGTTAGAGTGTTGAGTTAGCTGCTTACGAGCTACAGGATGTGGCTCACTCGTGGTTTAAATAGTGGAAAAAAAAGAGATCCACAGATTCAGGGCCCATAGAATGGGAGTTGTTTGCCACTGCTTTTCTGGATAGGTTCTTCCCGCAGGAGTTAAGGGAATCAAAGTATTTGGAATTTATTAATCTGAAGCAGGGAAACATGACGGTGAAAGAGTATTCTCTAAAGTTTACTCAATTAGCCATATATGCTCCTCATGTGGTAGCAGATAACAGGTCTAATATGAGCTAGTTTGTGTTAGGAATGAATGATAGTGTGGTTAAGGAGTGGAGAACTGTGATGCTGATTAGTGAGATAGACTTTTCAAGGATGATGGTCCATGCACAACAGATAGAAGGTAGAAGAATAAAGAGAGAGAGAAGCAGAACAAGAGAGCTAGAACAGGTAGTTTTAACTTCGTTCAACCTTAGTCATAGGGTGGGAATCATTCTCAGTTCTACCCAAAATCCTCAGTTCCAGCTCCATCCTCATCCAGTGCTCCACTTCTAAAATTCAGAGATGGCAACAGATATAAGTCATCAGGCCCCAAGCCTCAGGGCAGTGTCAGTAGTGCCCAAATAAATCCTCTCTTCCAATAGTATGGTCGAAACCATCAGGGTGTCTCCAGGGCAGGAAGTGATGTATATTTTTGATGTGGCAACCAAAACCATAGAGCAAGGGATTTTCCCCAGTCTGGTTCACATAGTCTTTCTAACCGTCCTCCAACTCAGTTTGAACGCCTGAATCAGCAGGATGCCTCATCCAGTGCAACTAGTGGGCAGCGCCCAAATTGACTCTATGCTCTTTAGTACCGATAGGATCTGGAAAGTTCTCTTGATATGGTCACTGGTACGTTACAAGTTTATTATTTGCATGTTTACACTTTTCTAGATCCAAGATCTTCCTTGTCCTTTGTTACTCCTTTTATAGTAGTCGATTTCGGAGTTAGTCCCAAAATTCTAGCAGAGCCTTTATTAGTCTCCACCCCAGTGAGTGAATCTATCATAGCCCAGCAGGTATATAGGAACTTTTCGATTATGATATCTCGGAAAGTCACTTTAGTAACTTAGTCGAATTAGATATGACCAATTTTGATGTCATTCACGACATGGATTGGGTTTATTCATGCTATGCCACAGTCGACTGCAAAAACAAAATTGTCCAATTTCAGTTTCTGAATCAACCTTTCCCAAAGTGGAGGGGTAGTACTTCAGCACTCAGGGGTAAGCTGGTTTCTTAGCTTTGACCTAGAAAGATTATATCTAAGGGATATATCTACCATCTTATTAGAGTCTAAGACTCTACTCCAGAAACCCCTACTCTTGAATCAGTATTAGTAGTAGGTGAATTTTTAGATGTGTTTCCCGAAGATCTTCCAGAAGTTCCTTCCCAAAGAGAAATTGATCGCCTCCTAGATATTCATCCCATCTCTATTCCACCATATTGAATGTCTCCAGCGGAGCTTAGAGAATTAAAGGAACAGTTAAAGGATCTCTTAGATAAGGGGTTCATCAGACCCAGTGTGTCCTCGTGGGGCGCATCAGTTTTATTCGTGCATAAGAAAGATGGTTCTCACTAAATGTGTATTGACTACCATAAGTTAAATAAATTCATGGTCAAAAACAAGTATCCACTTCCCAGAATCGATGACTTTTTCGACAAACTAGCTTATGTACAAGTAAAATATGCAAGTGTTTTGTTGAAATGCCCCAAATAAATGAATGATGATCAAGTACTTAGTTTACATGTTTCAAGTTAGTTCCATGTCTCTTAATTTATGCTTCTGAGTCCTGGGGTACTTGTACCCAACAATTTAGTTGTTTACTTAGAGCCATCAATTTATCTATTTCAAGTAGTACTCATAATTAGTTACAGAACTCAAGAAAAACTCAGGAGATTCAGTATTCAGTTCTGATCTTAGTAAACTCAGTCAGCTGAAAAGAATTCAGTAGTTTCTTTCAGTCCACAAAACTCAGTGAAATCAGTTTAGTTCAGTTAAATAGTATGATCAATTATAGTTTAGTCCAGCCTTGTACAGTTTAGAATCAGTCCAGCGTCTATTCAGTTGGGAGTAGGATTCAGCACCGAGTGAACCTAAGGATGGGGATGCACCTAACAGTAGAGGGTGTGATCTTTAGAAGAAATCCATGTGTTCCATAACTACATAGCTAGCATAGGTTGAGACATCAAACCTTCCAGATGAGGGTTGATGAGGTGTTTTAACCTATCATTGAGGGTTCCACCATTCTCAATAAAGTACCTGCCAGATGTGGGTACCTTTTTAGTGTATTTACCCATGGCTCGGTACTGACACCCTTCCAACAGGGGTTACAGGTTGGACCCCAAGTCTATTCAGAAAAAGGCATATCAGTTAGATGGTTACCTCCCATAATTTCAGTTTTAGATTCAGTCTTAGTATAGAACTCAGTTCAGTATGAAAGTCAGTATAGTTCCACAAAAATAGGACTGTCAGATAAAGTCAAACAGACATCAGTAATGTGGTATCAGTAAACTCAGTTATTCAGTAGTTCAGCATTCAGTCTCAGTATTCTGTGTTATCATATCTCAGTACCGTTTATGTGTTCATGCATGTACTCCCATTCAGTCTTACTCAAGTTATTCTTTTAATATTATTCATGCATATAAATCCATGCATTTAGCCTACCTCACTGAGCATACCATTACATTCAAAGTGCTGACGCATGCTTTTTGCACTATGATGTCTTATATCATAGGTTCAGATACACGAGCTCCAGAGCACCCTTAGCAGATCAGATTTTCACCAGTCATTGTTAGTGGTGAGTCCTCATAGTTTGAGGACATGTTTTATTTTAGTATTTTAGTATCAGTATCACTAGTCGGAGTTAGTTGGAGACTTGTCCCACCAACTCCACAGTTCATACAGTTTAGAGGCTTTCTAGACTAGAGTATTTTCAAACAGTTATTCAGATTTTAGTATTTCGTTCATATTTTGGTACTTTGATACCTTACTAAGATTTATCATTCAGATTTGAACCTTATGGCAGTTTTCCGCATTTATCACAGATATATAATGATTACTGTATTAAAATTATTCAGTGCTCACAGCAGGTACCAGTCATATGTTAGCTAGTGTTCCTTTGGGATCGTTAGCACCGTGTAGCATTCAGAGTGCAGACTCAAGGTATTACACTCAAGGTATCATGATCTAAAGAATATGTAGAAATAACATGAAGCGGTAAATAGCCAACTTTGTAGCTAAGTGTATGGTATGTCAGCAAGTGAAGGTGGGGCACATGAGGCCCGGTCGGCTACTTCAAGAAATTAAACTACCGGTGTGAAAATAGGAGTAATTAATATGGATTTTATTACCGGCCTTCTGTGGTCGTAGAATCAGTGTGACTCTATTTGGGTCATCGTGGATAGGATAAATAAGTTTGATTACTTCTTTCCAACTAGGACTACTTATTCTACCGAGGATTAAGCAAAGTTGTTCCTTCAGGAAGTTATAATGTTGCATAATTCTCCTATCTTAATTAATTTGGATTGTGGTACTCGGTTCTTGTCACAATTTTGGCACTCATTTTAGTGTGGTTAGGTGAGTAAAGTGAATCTTAGTACAGCCTTTCAAACACAATAGGATGGGCAAGAAAAAAGGACCATTCAGACCTTGGAAGATATGTTTTGAGCTTGTGTAATCAATTTTGGTGATAGTTAGTATGACCACTGGGCCCTCATTGAATTTGCATATTATAATAGTTATCATTTAGTATGGGTCTGTTCTAGGCATTGTATAGTAGGAGGTGTGGATGTCCTATTGGATAGTTCAAGGTTTGTAAAGCAGAGATGTTTAGCCCAAATTTAGTTCACCAATCTATGGAGAAGGTGAAAGCGATTCAGGATAGGCTTAAGACCTTCAAAAGTCTCAGAAGGTCCTATGCGAACCTAAGGTGAAGGGACATAGAGTTTGAGGTTAAAGAATGGGTGTTCTTGAAGGTGTATCCCATGATGGTAGTAATACGGTTGGGAAAGAAGAGGAATCTAAGTTCCTCGTATGTTAGCCCGTACTTGGTTTTCTGAAGGGTTTGTAATATTGCATATGAGTTGGATCTACCTTTCCACATGAGTTCGATTCAGCCAGTATTCCATGTGTCTATGTTGTGGAAATGTGTGGGTGATCCTTCATTTGTTTTTTCCTTGGAGAACATTAGTATTTTTTATTCTTTGTCCTATTAGGAGGTCCAAGAGAGAATCTTGGATCGGCAAGTTTATCGGTTGCGGACGAAAGACGTGGCTTCGATAAAGGTTGTATGGTGAAACTAAAAGTCTAACGAAGCTACTTGGAAAGACAGGGAGGACATGAAGTCCAAGTATCCATTCCTATTCCGTATTCTGAAAATTAATCCTTAAGGTATGTGTTGTTTTTAACATCTTTATTTTTTGTCTTTGTTAAAGGAAAGATAGATTTCCATGGCATCTTTTTTTGTAACTTGGTTAAAGGTAAGAGTAGAGACGTTTGGGGTTTAATCATTATAGTCAGTGCCTTATCCCATCATTTGATGATGAATAATCCTAAGGTGGGGAGACTAAAACACCCCAAACTTTTGCCCTTTCAAATTTTGTGAGTGTTGAACTTTTTGTTCAACATATGACTTACACCATAAGTCGTATGGTGTGGTGATGGGTCAGGGACCCTAGTCGTATATTGGTCAGTGTGATTATTGTCCTAGTTCATTCTTGGCTACGAGAAACTCCCTATGAGTTGTATTATGATATGACGAGAGTGTAGGGTCCAATCGTATGTTGTCCAGTATCTAGCCATTTATGTTATGCCTTGTATACGACTAGATGTTACCAATCATATGTTCTAGTAGTAATTTAGGCATGGGATTCATAAGTTGATTGAATATGGTGTCCAACATTCTTTTTTGGTAAAAACTAGATGGTACCAATCATATGATGTCGTGACGAGTTGGAAGGTCAACTCGTACCCATATGTGGATTTTCCACAACTTTTAAGCTGAGGGTGTTTTGGACATTTTCCACCCAAAGCGTTGAAGACCCCACATCTTATAATACTTTTTGGGCATTTATTCTACACTTTAGAAGATCAAACACTCTTTAAACTCTCTCTAAAATCTCTCAAGAAAATTGATATAGGGTTTCTTCAAGGTGGTCATTTAGAGGCTTAAAGATTAAATTTTCTTCATGAATCTTCGTAACTCAGGCATGTGACTCTTCCTTTATTTTTAGTTCACTAAAACAAACATTTAAAGCTTTGTTCATTAATCATTAATGGTGGATTTGAAAACCAAGGTTGAGGGTTTGGTTGCATATTGTGAACATTGACTTCTCATGATTTAAATTGTGTTTATGCATGCTTTAATAATAGTTTTTCACATGTAGGTGCTTTGGAATTGTGATTTACCCTAAGGGGTCATAGTTAACCCTAACTTGATAGTTTTTTACTCGAATAATGGTTTGATAAAGGTGTGCCCTCGACCAGTTTGTGAAAATGTCATAGAGAATGATCTTTTTATTTGTTGAATTGTGTTTTGAACTAAGGCATTGGCCTAGAATGTTAATGAATGGTAAAAGGTTTCATAAAGGACTTGTTTTCCATAAATTGATTTAAATTATAAATTTGGTGGTTTAATTGACAAAATGGGTTTGAATCCCTAAATATTGGAGTGAATTGATGTCTTTTTTTAGGAATTGGGTTTCAGCCACAAGTTGTTTAATAATGGTTATAGCATGTTGACCGCTAGCAAGTGGGGTTGCTATGAAGATACCAATGGGATGCCTTTGTCAAGTAATTAGATTAATGTTTTTTATGAGAAATAAATGTTTTAATTGGGCTTTAAAGCGGGATGTGTAGCCGGGCTATGAAAGTGGAATTTGAAGGACTCGCTAGCCGGTTCAAATGTCAATATTAATGGGAGTTAACTAAATAGATATATGAATGTGAGGTTCGAGTCTCCCATATTGTATACATTGGTGCTTAAGTTACCTTGATTATGCCGGGAACTTTGAGCAACCCATAAAGGCATGTTCGCTTATGGATATGCTATGGTTCGTGCGGCTACATGCACTAGGCCCTTCAAACTAGGGATAGATAGGTCCATATAGCTCGAGGGTGCCTTTTTACATGATGGATATGCTACAACCCAGGTTAAGGATTTCAAATTTCATGCTAAGTCCTATTCCCTATCCCAGCATGATATGTATGTATATATGTGATTACATATGGTTATTTGACTTGGTTTTGAATAATGGTATTATTTTATTTCTCTATCCCTGAGTTACATTCTATTGCTCCAACCGCTAACAGTATTCAGATGTTGTATCCTTATACGATGCAGGAACTAGCCATACTTCAATCTCTCCTTCTTAGTTACTTGGATTCAGAGCCAGCTAACGAGTTAGATTGAATTAGTGAGCTTCCATCCTTCGGAAGACCCCAGTTCATATTATGGTTTCCTTTTTATACATTGACTATCTTTTATTCATTGATTTGGCTATTCTCACGGGCATGTCCTACAATTTTATCCACTTTCAGTTTTGTAGAGGCTTTGTCAGACTACATTGGACTTGGGTTGTTTTGTTGGTTGTGAGGTGATGGACCAATGTTCGGTTACCGGTGGTTAGTATAGACTTATCATGAATTGTTGTTATTTTTATTCCGTGTTATCTTGTTATATGATTGAAATTCATTCAAAACTTGTGGTTGTTATGTTTCTTAGGCTAGATGAAGGGGTGATCTCCGGTCAAGGTGGGACTTGAGATGCCCATCACAGCCGGGCCCTGGTTCAGATCGTAATACTAAAATTTTGACCTAACCCTAAAAATATGAATAGAAAATTTTTTCTTCGTGATTTTTGATTTTCTCAATATAAAAAATCCAAGATTGACTTTGTAGGAACAAAATCAAGGTCTGCTCTGATACCAAATGATTAGAATCAAACTATGGAAATTAAAGATTGATACAAAAAGTAAAAGGATAATCAATAAAGATAGAAATTAGACTCGAGAATAAGAAGTAGTTAAGAACAAAAGAGTATATTAAAGTTTAATACCCTCAACTACAATTTTAATAAAACACCAAATTCTTATGGTGATCAAGAGGGAGATGATCTCCCTTTAAAACAATGCTTCTAATCCAATTTTCAATAAAAGTTTACCAATTCACTAACTTAATGGAGAAACATTCATCAATAATAAAAAAAACTAAGAAAATAACCTAGGCTCCGAAGTAATATTTTAGGATAATTAGTACAATATAGGGGCCCAAAATTGACAAAATTACAATAAAAGGCCCACACAATCCACTGGAGCAGATTTGGGGCAGTTGGGGCACATCCCAGGCCCTTTAGGGACTATCTTGACCTACTCTTCAAATGCTAGATCAGTTCAAAGGTTAATCAAATCACCTTTAGAGTATGTCCCTTCCAAGATGCTTTCTATCCCTATTTTTTATTCCTTTGATTCCTCAAACGATTCTTGCACTCATCATTAAATGATACTCTCTTAATGGTAAGAAGACTTTTTCAAGTAGCTCCTACTTCATGAACAATCTATGGATCCTTTGAAGCTCCCGAGCTTTGACTCTAGTAAAAGTCTTTGAGCTAATCCAGATTGTTTCATACCATCACGACATTAATTACACTTTTTCAATAACATATAAATTCTCCACATCAACTCATATTAGTTTATACACCCCCCAGCATGTGTCAACCACTTATCGAGCAATACCAACCAAGTATTATCATGTTTCAGTAGGAGGAATATGAATATGGATATACACATCTAATAACTATACTCCTTGATCGATCCAATAACTAATAATCATAAACTATAGCCAAGCTAACTGATTTAACCAACCTTATCAACTCAACTACCCAATAATAAAGGGATACTATGAGCAAATAATTATTCTTATACAATATCAATTCATAATGAGGTAACTACAAGGTCTTTCTAGTAGCCCTACCTCCTCGTGAAGCCTATGAATATTATCCTTCTATCACTTTATTACTTCATACAATTCAACAAATTGTATTCCTTCATAGCCATCATGGGTTTGTACAACCGGTTAGTCCAACTTTAGGACATCAACGCCCTTACCCTCATAAGAACATTAAAGTTAACTAACAAAATAAGCTACATCAATGTTGGTAAAAAAGTTAAGGTTAAACTTAACAATTATACATACCTATTCAATTAAACTTGAATAGTGATATCAACTACAATACTTACCTAACATTCAAGTCAATAAGGTTATGATAACCAACTATGTTCATCTATGTTTAACCAATCACTTATTAATACATTATTTGCAAGTCTATTCATTGAGTAGATAATCATACAAGGATAACCCAATAGCAGTTGAGGTCTAGATATAATCATGAAAAATCACACCACGGAAGGATCCCAACTATAATCATTAAAGATTGGGACCACACAAGGATCCTAATTATATGTCACGACTCAATTTCTCAAAGCATTATGGCACCTACTATACCTATCAGTAGGTAAGTCAATCCATTATCTGGACAACTAGTAATGGTCAAGCAAGAGAATTGAAATGAAATAATGAAAATAAATCTAAAAAATACACTAATATTGAATACGCCCCCAAGACCTAGTGTAATTAGTACAAGAGTTTCCGATACAATCATATATTAAAGAAAATTTAAGACGAATATACATGTACAAACCATCTTAGAAATAAAAATAGAGATAAGTTCATTACAAAGGAGAGCAAGAGTACCCTTAACATTAGGAGGTTTCCTCAAATCTTTGATCCATAGTTTCTACACACGATGCACATATCAATTGCGAGAATTCGTACTATGATCTGCAGACTTTAGCACTTTAGTATGAGTACCAAACACATGGTACTTAGTAGGCATCAATCAATTGAGCTCCAAATATAGTGCAAGCATATATAACATATAAAGCAAGAACATAAATAATAAACTCCCCCTTAACTGGTAAATCTCCCTCAAGTTCTATTATACAATTTACACACCACCTTTCTAGACCCATGGATAAACAATCTACTAAATTCATATAAACAATATCCCCACTTAACTACTGCTACACTTCTAGGCTCATGTTCCTAACTCTAGGTCATGCTGTCATAAGATTCTGAGAAGGGATCTTGGAGTACAACTGTCTTTGGCTAAATACATTATTTTCAAAAATAAGAACAAACTCTTTAAAAGTTTGGAACTTAAAGGAACTGATAGGATCCTTTCAAGCCTATGTGAAATCTCATAACTATCTATGGGGTTGTCTGAGAAAACTCTAGCAGTAGGAATTTTAAGCTTGAATATTTTATTACCTCAAAAATAAGGATATTTGGCATGAATCGAGCAATGAAAAAAGATATACAAGTTTCTCAGAGAATATCTCTATGGGACGATCTGCGATATGAAATAATAAAAATATTTCTTAAATGCCCTGTAGCCTCTCGAAGAAAAGTAGAATGTCTCCATACCGTTCCACAATACTTCACTAGACATGGCTTTATAAAACCCTAAGACACTTGAACCTTATGCTCTAATACCAAGTTTATCATGACTCGAGACTACCCCTAGTTGTAACACGGTGCTTATAACCATAAGTATTCCAAGATAACCCATGATACTGGCATAATGCTTGATCAACTAATTAAAAACATATATAAAAGCTAAATTTACTAAGCATAAGCATAATCACGAGAAAAGTTGTTTCTATACATTTACTACTAGAAAGTTAATTTACATCATCTTTATTTTGAAAAGAAAGAGAAATTTATTTTAACAAATCTAATTGACTATCTATAAAGCCTCTACTAATACTGACTATAACCAACAATCACAAATAATACAAAAGAATAAAAATAAAATACTAGAACTGCAACTGACTTGAATACTCAAAATAAGAGAAATCATCATATGTTGGTTGAATACTATGAGCTGCCTGGCTATGACCCTGGGAGTAAGCACCTGAAACTACATCACATGAAAAATGTAGGTAGAAGACGTTTCTTATCATTACTTTGGAATGTACTGATTATATGATATATCCATTAGTCATGAGAATACTTAAAACATGATTTAAGACTGAGGGCATAAGCCATTTACTAAAATATGCATTTAAAACATGTTTATACGTAAAACTATAAGGCGTTACGAAATTTCTAAATAATGAGCTAAAAAATTTTTGTAAACTGGGAAATGATAGAAACCAAAATTCTATATTTAATATCAAGTTAAATCTGAACATGTTATAAAACTATACTAAGGGTCATGTATGAATATTGAGTCTGAAATTGTGGAATGTGAACTAATGCAATGACCAAGTATAAACATGTAATGTATAAAAAGAATAATTGAATAAAAGAATACAAGGTCATGCATATCTGAACTGAAACATTAGTTTAACATAAACTGAGGACTGCGAGAGCTAACAATAACCGACATACCCCAAGCTGAGCAAATTGGGGTCCAACCTGTAACCCAAATTGGAAGGGTGCAAGTACCTTTCTAAGTGTACCAACACTGGCTAGCATGAATCTACTTTATTAGGGTCTCGAAGGACTAAGGTGTCAGGACTAAACTGACTGGTGACCTCTTATACCTACAGTGGCACTATATTTATGGAACATAGGGACTTTAACTAACAGTCTCAAGACTAACTGGCGGGTGAGCCGCCATCTCTGCATTTACTTGGTGCTAAGTGCTACTCCTAACTGAATGACATTGAGAACTACACTGTCCATTATGATTTCTTTCTAGAATATCAACAATGGATAATCTAAAGTGATCAAAACATATAAACTAATATATGCATGAATCCCTAGGTATCGGGTGTTCATAGCCCACCATCTCTAATTAATGCAAATGAACATGATAATATTAAAAGCTTATCATAATAGAAAATAGAGGAAATTTCATCGCACATGTCCAAAATCATAAATTTACAAACATAAAAAGGGTTCATAATTCTAAGTCAGTGAAAATACTAAATTCCATGGGAAAATATGGTATGTCAACTAATATGGATTGAAATCTAGAAAAATATTATAAATTAGCTTAATAGTCTTAAAGCTGATAAATCTAATTTAGTTTGATCATATTCTTGAAATCTTAACTAATATAACGTAAAATATGCATAGATTTGCGAATAGCATGAATGATGTGATATGATCCTAAGAATCCATGAATAATCATTAAAACATTCTTATGATGAAAATTATATCATGGGGATTAAATTTAACCTTGGAGTAACAATTGGGTAAAACCCTAGTTTATGAAACTCAAAAAATTCATGAACAAAACAATAATTTGGGTATGAAGATGAAAGTAGATCCTCATTGAATTATCACATACTTGATTACTTTAGATTCTTGAATTGAAGTTCTAAGGATTTGAACTTGGAGATGAAGAACCATAATTTCTTTCTTTGGAGGAGTGGAAAATTGTATGTTTCTTGAGTAATTCGCGTGTTGTATTGAGAATGAGGAATTTGGAGTAGTTTAGTCTTTATATTCAGCCTTATAGTAGCTTAAATGAGGTATTTCTGTGGTTAAAAGAGTGGGAAAAGACCAAAAAATGCTTAAAACCATTTGGAATACTGCTGGGAAAGTCCGAACGACTTAGGCCATTGATAACGCTCAACTTACATGTCAATTTAGTGTAAGGCGGTCTTCGTCAATATATTTACCCAACTTTTGAAGTCGGGGTCGAATCCACAGGGAACAATGTGAGTGGCGATTAAACTAATTTGAAACTATAGATACAAGTTGAATTCAACCAAATGATACAAAAAGATAAAATGGGGGTTTTGGAGATTAGCAAATAATTGTTGGTCACTATGGTTTCAGTGTTTGTAATCAAGAGTTTATGGAAAACCAGAATTATGTTCACTATGGGTTTTGGTACTTGACAAATGCTAATAGTGATTCAAGATTCTTATGATAGGTAGGAACAACAGATTATCTTTATCGAAGTTATGCCGAAAATGTCTCTCGACCTACTTAAGCATTTAATTACCTAATCCTCTCGGACTTAGGGAATTTATATTCTCTGACAGACTCTACCTCAGGTTAATCAACCTTGTTACAACATCAATTATTAAATGGAAGTTTTTAGTGCTTCCTAGTCCCTGTCAATAATTCACTTCCTACTGTATTTGATTTCTTATCTCAAGCAAATCAAAACAGGTGCTATCTATTATTTGCAACCAATAGAAAATGATTAAAATCTTGGAATTATCAAGGAGTCCTATTACCTTTTGAATCTTAAACACTTAGCATCTTACCAAAACTTAACCCATAGATCCCATGATTCGGGTTACAGGGGTTTAAACACTCATGATGTAATGATCAAAACAACTAGATGAATTCATAATTTGAAAGATAAACTTACCACAAGATGAATAATAACTAGTGATTCTCAGATTAGATCATAATAGGAATCCCCAAAGTATTGATGGAAATCTCTTTAAAGTTAATTGTTTTTCAAGCCATGAAACTAGAGAGAAAAGTAACAAAATACTTGTTTCCAAAAGATGTTCCGAACTGACTTAGAAAATCCTAAACAATGCTTTAAATAGTTCACCCTAATTATGGAAACAAAATCATAGAGTGCAGTAATTTCTTGGATATGTGACACCATTCATGACGCCTCATTAGGAGGCTGACGACTTATCACAAATGGAATCATCTCCTCTTTGATTTTGACATTCACTGCCTTAGGCTGATGAAAAACTGTGACGGCCTATCAGATCTTTGATGTCTTATCACAAATGTCATCACTTATCTACCTCAGCTCCCATGTTTTGCCTTAAACTGACAACAATTTTGATAACCTATCAATTCCTTGAAGGCTTATCACGAAATGTCTTCACAACTTTCAGCTGAGGTCTTTTCCCTGTCTAAGGCTAACTATGAAGCTGATAACTTATCACAGGGCTGATGACTTATCAGGAATGTCGTCAGCCATGCTTCTCTTCTTTTTGCTTCAGATTTCAACACTTTTTCTTCCATCCTTGTTGGTTCTCTAGCATCTTAGCTTTTACTGCAAAATCAAAGATAAAAAACTCAAAAACGACAAAAGTTGCTTAAGACTTTGCAATTATTCTCAGTTAAAAGCCTCAAATGTGTTAGTATCTGCTCACACATCAACATCCTCAACTTAAAATAATTTTTTGTCCTCAAGCAACTCAAACAAAACCAAGAAGATACAAAGTACATTCGGCAGTCAATCATCCATATTATCTCTAAACATCTTCACCATATCCAAGGTCAGTTAATTCAAGAACATCTGTGTATATTATTGAAGAACAACAATGCAACACACAGGAATCAAGATACAACATTAATTCAGCTATAACAACCATCCATAGACCAGTATTACACTATCCAAACAAGTTAGCAACTAGCAACATAACCAGTGTGCCCTCACTATAAAGAAATCCCTCTTTTCTCATATCAGACATCACATATATAACCATCGGGAAAATCACAAAACACTCACTCTCAGAATGAAGTTACAATCAATCTATGTCGAATACCATAGGCTTGCCCTTATTTTCATTACCAAGATATTCATAGAGGTTATCTAGGATCACTATAGGTCTTCTCTTTGGGTCATAATGTATGCTAGGGGTTGGTATGATACTCGATGATATTTAAAGTGACCAAGCCTCCTTGACACTACCCTAGCTTTTGGGGTCTCACTCATTTTCCTTTTTATACTATTCTCTTTTCTTGATCACACTTGTTCAGGATGGGTGCGGTTCTTTTCTACAATCACTTCTTTTTTTCAAAACTTTTCTTTTCTCTCTCTTTTCCACCGCACCCAACATTTTATTCTTTTCTTTTACTCTACCTTTCTTCATACTCATTATACATCACGCACCCCTATGATAGCCACCCTCAACTTAGGCCATTTTCCTAAGTCAAGGTGCACAGTTTACAAGGAGGAACAGGGCCAAAATAGGTTCATTATGATATAAAAATAGGATGGTGATAGGTATCGTAAAAAGAAATAGTCTATTCAGGCTCAACATAGGGATCAAGGGATATTATGCATACAGAGAAGGTCATTTAGGATAAAGTGAACTAATATCAAAATGGCCTATGATACTTTCCTAACCCCTATCCTTCAACCTAGGTAACACTAACCGGACAAATTATGAATTCAACATACAAAGGGAACTAAGTAGAATCTCACACGCACATGGCACACAAGTATATCAGAAGTTACTACTTATCCAGTTCATGTATTTTCTTAGAAATAGTTATCAATTCACTAGAAAAAATACTATACAAAGATGCACAGTGGTCATAATTAGATGCAAATCATACAGTTAAAGAATTAGACCACTTGAGAGGTGTTCACAAAATAACAAAATCGTGTTAACTGCCTTAAGTATTTGTATTTCTCCTAGTCAACTACAAATTGTTACAATAAATTACAATACGCCTAAATATACTGGCGCTACTAGGAACAAAACTCTGGGGAAAAGGAGCACGGCAACAAAAACACCAAGAGGACATCAACACCCACAAGTAGTCCCACCCCTAACTTAAAATCGTGTAATGTCCCCAATGCGTCAAACCAAAATAAGAGAGTTAGAAACATACATGTGTCACCATGGGTGCGACGATATAATTTCAATCACATAATACGAATACAAACAACAAAATACCTTGGGTTGCCTCCCAAGCAACGCCTGATTTAATGTCGCGGCACAACATTATTCGCTCATCCTTTATCCCTCCACTTAGATGATTTGAATTATCGGCCCATATTTCAATCTTTACTTCTTTTAGGTCCGTTGGGCAAAGGTGAGGGCATGATAAGAAATGCTCTATCACGCTACTTCAAAGACTTAAACCGCTTAACCAATTTTGCATCAAATTTTGTGTGGGCTCATTGGGAAACAGTGAGGATCTTAAAAAGCCACTAAATAGACATTGATGTTTAGGTTTCTTGGCTTTTATGATTGGGGTTATGGTTTACCCTTTGGAAAGATAAACTCCAAAATGTAAGAATTTTTCTCCTCATGTTCAAAATTCATCATTTTCTTGGGTTATTCTACTTTCATCATATCCACCAGGCATAATGTTGAAAAGTGGTTCGAATGAGGACTAAATCTTACTTTCGGAGTAGCATCACTATTAGTATCTTTACCTCGAAATGGACTAGAGTCTTCACAAGGATTGTGCTTCATTTCTTCTTTTACCTATAGCACCATTTCCCCAATCTTGGCATAATCCCTTATGGTTTGTTCGGTTGGTTGGGAAATCTCCAAGGGTTGATCAACATTAAGCTCATCATCAGTATAGGATTTTTTCTCCTTATATTCACACTCTTCGATTAGTCTAAATGATTCCACAGACAAGATATCATCAAAACATAATGTAGAAGAGTTCTTTGGATAATTGACCTCGATATATCTACCCTATCCTTTCTCTTTCCTTGTTAAATTCCCAAATGTCTTGAAGTATATAACATATGATATCATTCGTTGTGTCTATACGATCCAATATTAGTTGAAGAATAGCTTCAATGCCACTCTTTCCAGTGCTTCGTTCTTTTTTTTCTTGACCAAAAGACCTATCAAAGTCATAAGAAAAACTAGAATATGGGTTAGCACAATGGGGGGAGGAGGCATTTGGGAAATCACTCCAATGTCCATCTTGACCACCACATACAGAACAATCATACTCCCAATAGGATGGAGATGGTGCACATATTTCTCTCCGGGGAGCATATCTACAGTCTTGCCAAAACTGAGGTACATCACAATAAAAACATGGATCATCAAGATAAGATTTCCAACCATCAAGATCATGTTCGTTCCATGATGCCATAGTCGTAAGTAAACTAAAATAAGAATTTACCTAACACAAGAAATAAAAGAAAACTAAAAATAAATATTTACAAGTTTGAATTCAAGCAAGTAGTCTAAAATTCTAAACCAAATCAATACGGTAAATTGTTCCTCGGTAATGGCGCCATTTTTTATAACGCTCATAATACACGTCAATTTAGTTCAAGGAGGTCATCGTCAATATATTTACCCAACTTTTGGAGTCGGGGTCGAATCCGCAGGGAACAATGTGAGTGGCGATTAAACTAATTTGAAACTATAACTACAAGTTGAATTTGAACAGATGATACGAAAAGATAAAATGGGGGTTTTGGAGATTATTAAATAATTGTTGGTCACTTTGGATTCAGTGTTTGTAATCAAGAGTTTATGGAAAACCAGAATTATGTTCACTATAGGTTTTGGTACTTGACAGATGCTAATAGTGATTAAAGATTCTCACGATAGGTAGGAACAACAGATTGTCTTTATAAAAGTTATGTCTAAATGTCTCTCGAACTAATTAAGCATTTAATTACCTATTCCTCTCGGACTTAGGGAATTTATATTCACTGACCAGACTTTACCTCAGCTTAATCAACCTTGTTACAACGTCAATTATTAAATGGAAGTTTTTAGTGTTTCCAAGTCCCTGTCAATAATTCACTTCCTATTGTATTTGATTTCTTATCTCAAGAAAATCAAAGCAGGTGCTATCCATTGTTTGCAACCAATAGACAATGATTAAAATCTTGGAATTATCAAGGATTCCTATTACCTTTTGAATCTTAAGCACTTAGCATCTTACCAAATCTTAACCCATAGATCCCATAATTCGGGTTAGAGGGGTTGAGCCGTTCATGATGTAATGATTGAAACAACTAGATGACTTCATAATTTGAAAGATAAACTTACCACAAGATGAATAATAACTAGTGATTCTCAGATTAGATCACAATAGGAATCCCCAACGTATTGATGGAAATCTCTTCAAAGTTAATTGTTTTTCAAGCCATGAAACTAGAGAGAAAAGTAACAAAATACTTGTTTCCAAAAGATGTTCTGAACTGACTTAGAAAATCCTAAACAATTCTTTAAATAGTTTACCCTAATTATGGAAACAAAATCATAGAGTGCAACAATTTCTTAGATATGTGACACCATTCATGACGCCTCATCAGGAGGCTGACGACTTATCATAAATGTTGTCAACTCCTCTTTGATTTTGACATTCGCTGCCTTAGGCTGACGACGAACTTTGATGGCCTATAAAATCTTTGATGACTTATCATGAATGTCATCACTTATCTACCTCAGCTCCCATGTTCTGCCTTAGACTGACGACAATTTTGACGACATATCAACTCCTTAACGGCTTATCACAAAATATCTTCATAAGTTTTAGATGAGGTTCATTCTCTGTCTAAGGTTGATGATGAAGCTGATAACTTATCACAGGGCTGACGACTTTTCAGGAATGTCATCAGCCATACTTCTCTTCTTTTTGCTTCAGATTTTAACTCTTTTGCTTCCATCCTTGTTGGTTCTCTAGCATCTTAACTTCTACTGCAAAATCAAATATAAAACACTCAAAAATGACAAAAGTTGCTTAAGAATTTGCAATTATTATCAGTTAAAAAACCTCAAATGTGTTAGCATCTGCTCACTCATCAGCCATAACTCGTAGGGTCTGACCATGAGTTTGGCTTGAGTAGTGGATAGGGACCTAAATTTGGCCCCTTCTTCTATGGTAATGACTCCCTCCTAACAACCTATTATGTCTAATAATGAGTCATTTTTAGGTTCGTTATCACTGGGCACCTTTGACAGTCCTTCAGTAATTTGGCAATAAATTTTTACCCCAAAATTAGATTAAGTAGAAATTGGTGGAGTTAAAAATCTTGTTCAATTATCTATTTTGTGGTGGTTATTGAGTTCAAAAATACTTAGTACTCTAAAATTTATGCTCATTTAAGGCTGACTATAGTTTTATACTTTATAAGAATTTAATCGTTAAGGGAAGTTTTGACTTGTCTATAAGCTAGGAGCAATTTGAGGCCATAATATATGTCTAAATCACTTATAATACTACCAAAACATGATGTTTGATTGTGTATAAATATGAAGCATGATTATAATGTTGTCTTGTATTTTTGGGGTGTTATTTTATCTCCCTCATGGAACCATTCGTCCTTGAATAAAGGCTGACTTTGCTAAATGAATAGAAAAAGAGTTCTAATCCCTTCGTAGAATTCTAAAAGCTGAATATGGGATGGATGACTAAATTTCCATATAAAACTTTTACTAGTTTAAGAATTAGGGAATCACTAGTATTGTCTGGCTGAATTCTAAAGTAGGGTAACTAACATGATATCGATTTCTAAATCTGGAAATCTGCTATGGTCCAGACTGATTTATACTTGTAGTAAGGACTCAATTGAGTTTACACATAGAACTAATAAAAAAAGAACCTTATGGAATAGAAATATTCATGAAATTTTGGATAGTAAGACTAAATGAAAAGTGAGAAAACTATAGGAGCTTATCTGTCTGATTGCTAAACTGAATTACTAGCTATACAGAACAGCCAAACTCTGAGTTGAACCAAATTATCTCACCATGTTCAAACCTAACTCAAAGTCACAAGGTACTACACATAACACCATAATACTAGTTTAAAACACAGATTCAATATCCTATGTGTTTTTTAGGGCTCTCATCTCAAGAATAATACTCTTTACACTTCAACAACTAACTTTAACCTCTTACTAGGAATTCACTAGCACACAATGAATATATCCAATTATATACCTACATGACATTCAAGCCTATCATTATAACCACATATGCACTTCTAGGAAACCAACCCACCTAAGAATTTTCTCATATTCTCTAATACCTCTATCAATAATAATTTTATTCACCATCCCTAATAAGACACATCTAGAATTCTCAACTGTGAAACATAACAAAAGCTTTTCCTCAATTTTCCTTCACACTTATATCCTTGGAAAAAATAAGCATACAACAACCTTTCCCTAATAAAGAGAATTTAATCATACCTATCTAAGCCATTATTTATCCATTGCCATCACCACTCTCTTTAAATAAGGAGATGTCACTAAAAGGTTAGAGCATGAGGACCTGAAGTATGAAAGAATACAATACATAAATTTGACTCTTAACTTAGGCTTGAGGAATAGAGTATTAGAGGCATGAATCCATTAAAGAGATCTAAACTAAGCACATGCATGCCATAATATGAATTTTCACAGTTCATTAAGGGTGTACCATGAGTTCTGGGAATAGAGCATACTGTAAAACATAAGTATATGAGACATGAGCCACATGACTTGTGTTTGGAGTTCAAAATTTCATTGAATGGGAATCGTACTACTGAATGAATAGGAAGTCCTTATACTAGGAACTGGGAGCGTACATGATTCAATATAAAGTTCATGAATATGAGCTATGATCGTAGAGCAGACCTGTATGGCCTATGTAGATGTCGTAATGACTAAAGTACAAAAATTTCCTATCGATATAAGAATGGGTTAGGCATCTTCCTCCCCTAGTGTTGTTCTAGAACTCACTAGTATCAATGCTATGATTTAAAAAAATCTGACTTTGTTCCTTATTCTATCATCTCCCTTTTAGGTTAAATCTATCATTCTAAGTCTGTGGACCTCTATAATATACTCTAAACTGAACTATAATCACTCTACTCTAGTGTTTGAGATATAAAAATACACATAAATAATAAACTCACCCTTAACTAGTAAATCTCTCTCAAAGTGTTATTATACAATCTACACAACAAATTTCTATCCCCATGGATACATAATCTATTAAATTCAGATAAACAATATCCCTAATTCATTGGTACTACACTTTTAGGCTCATGCTCCTAACTGTAGGTCATGATGTTATAGGGATTTTAAGAAGGGATATGAGAGCACATCTAACTTTGGCTAAATGTATGATTATCATAAATAAGAACAATCTCTTTTAACATTTAGAACTAAAAGGAACTGATGTGATCCTTTCAAGACTTTGTGAATCTCATAACTATCTATAAGGTTATTTAATAAATTTTATCAGTAGGAATTTAAGCTTCACTATTTCTATTACATAAAAAATAAGGAGACATGGCATGAATGGAGCAATGTAAGAATCCATATAAGTTTATTAGAGAATATCTCTACAGTAGGATATGGGATATGAAAGAAGCAAAATATTTCTTAAATGTTCTATAGCCTTTCGAAGAAAAGTACAGATGTCTCTGTACCATTTTACAAGACTCTTCTGGACATGGCTTCGTAAAAACCCTAAGACAGTTGAACCTTGTGCTCTGATACCAAGTTTATCACGACCCTAGACTACCCCTAGTCATAACACAGTGTTTAGAACCACAAGTTATCTCAATCTAACCAATGATACTGGCATGATGCTTGAGAAACTACTTAAAACATATATAAAAGCAAAATTTACTGAGTAGAAGCATAATCATGAAAAAAGTTGCTTCTTTATGTTTTCTATTGGAAAGTTTATTTACAACATTTGCATTCTGAAAAGAAAAAGAAACTAATTTCAACAACTCTAACTGACTATATATTAAGCGTCTCCTAATATTGACTATAGATAGTCGCGACATGACCCCTACTAGTCCAAATCAATACATATGAATAAAAATGTAATTCAGGAACTACAACTAACTTGAGTCCTTGAAATAAAAGAACTCATCACCTGCTAGCTAAATGTTATGATCTTCCTGACTATAATCTTGAGAGTAAGAACCTTTATCTACATCACATGAAAACTAAATGCTGAAGAGGTATTCTATCAGTACTTTCGAATGTATTGAGTATATGAGATACGCATTAGTAATGAAAATACTTAAAATATTCTTTAAGACTTAGGATTTAAGCCATTTTCTAAAATATGCATTTAATACATGTTATACGTAAAACTATAAGGCATTATGAAATTTCTAAATCATAAGCCAATACATTTTAGTAAAATAGGGAGTAGAAGAAACATGAATATTATATTCAATCTAATGTTAAAGTTGAATATGCTATGAATACAGAGTTTGAAACTATGGGATATGAGCTGGGCCAATAACAAATAATAAACATGGAGTAAATAACTTAATAACTAAATACAAGGTCATGTATATCTGAATAAAAAATAAGGGAAACATAAACTGAGGACTACAGGAGCTAATAATAACCATCATACCCTAATTTGTGAAAACTGGGGTCCAACCTGTAACCCCGATTAGAAGAGTGTAAGTACATTGCTATGGGTACCAACACTAGATGGCATGGATCTATTAAACTAAGGTCTCAAAGGACTAGGGTGTCATGCCTCAACTTATGAGTGACCTCTTTTACATATGGTGGAGTCATAGTTCTAGAACATAGAGACATCTACTAATGGTCTAAAGCCTAACTTATGGGCAAGCCATTATCCCTACATTGTATTGGTGTTAAGTACTACTTTCAACTAAATGACACTAAAATTATACTATCTATTATGATTTCATTCAAGAATATCAACAATTGATAATCTAAAGTGCTCAAAATATATAAACTAATATATACACAAATTCCTAGGTATCAGGTGCTCATAATCCACCAGCTCTAATTAATACAACTGAACATGATAATATTAAAATCTTATCATAATAGGGAAAAAGAAAAAAAAATTAGCATGAGTCCAAAATTATGAATTTGCCAACATATCATAGGTTCATAATTCTAAATTAGTGAAAATACTAAATTTCATAGGAAAACATTGTATATCAGCTAATATGGATTGAAATCCTCAAAAACATAATAAATAGTGCTTAGTAGTCTTGAAACTAATAAATCTCATATACCTTGATCATATGCTTGAAACATTAACTAATATCATGTAAAAAGTGCATGGATTTGAGAACAACTGACGATATTATATGGTCCTAAGAAACCATGAATAATTATTTAAATATGATTATGAAAGACAATTATGTCATGGGGGATTGAATTTAAGTGTGGAGTAACAATTTTATAAATACCTAGTTTATGAAGATCATAAAATTCATGAAGAAAATCATAATTTTGGCATGAGGATGAAAGGATATCCTTATTTAATACCCATATGCCTGATTACTTTCGATTCCTGAATTGAAGTTTTGAGGATTTGAACTTAGAGATAAAGAATCTTAATTTCTTGATTTGGAGGATGAAAAATTGCATGTTTCTTGAGTAATTCATGTGTTGTGTTGAGAATGAGGGATTTGAACTTGTTTAGGCTTTATATTCATCCTTAGAAAAGCTTACACAATGTAGTTTTAGGGTAAAATAGTGGGAAAAGACCAAAAGAAAACCTTAAAAAAATCAAGAAAACTATTGGAAACAGTCATGACTACTTAGGCCACAACTAGTAGGGTCTGGCAATGATTCATAGTTTGAGTCATTGTCAGGGACAAAAATTTTGCCCCTACTGTCGTGGTAACAACTCCCTCCTAATGACCTGCTATGTCTCATAATGAGTCCTTATCACTAGGTAGCTTTGATAGGTCTTCAGTAATTTGGCTACTACATTTCACCCCATTATTGAATTATGGAAAAATTTATGGCGTTGGAAAGATAATTCAATTATCTATATGATTGTGGGTCTGGAGCTCAATAATTCTTTGTAATATAAATTTATGCTCATTTAAAGTTGACTATAGTTATATACTTTACAAGAATTTAATTGTTATGGGATGTTTTGACTTATCTATGAGCTAGGAGCTATATGAGGCCTTAATATATGTTTAAGTCACTTGTAAAACTACCAAAACATGAGGTTCAACATTTTATTAACTTGAAGCATGATTCTATTGTTAGCTTGGATATTTTTGGTTTTATATTATTAATTTATTTGCTGACCTATTTGGAGAGTGTTCCTCTAACAAGGAGTATTGTTCCTCTTTTTTTGTCAGAGTCTGACTATCATGTTTCTCTAGTTCTAAGTATAGATCCTCCTATGGTACCGACATCTGCTTATGGTACTCCACAAACTCTAAGTGTTGTTCCTACTTCTATGTTGACATCTGAGTATGATATTTTAAGATCAAGAGTTTAGCCTTCATCTATATTACCTTCTCAGGTGGGTTCTTTTCATGCTAGATTCATTATCCCTGTTATTATTATGGGTAAAGTTATGTCTATTGAGGATTAAAGTAGGCTTAAGAGATTCACTTACTTAGGTCAACCCAGGTTAGATGGTGCTATACAAAAAGATTCCTATGAGTTCCTAACTGACTATAGGGAAAAGTTTCTTAATATTGGATTAATCAAGTTACATGGGGTTGCTTACCCTACTTACTAGTTGAGAGATACAGTTGGGGATTGGTAGAGGTCACTTGTTAGTTGCAGACCTTTTGGTTCTCTAGAGATGACTTGGGATTAGTTTGTTGAGGCCTCTTTGGAATGGTTTGTACCATATATCTTTAGGGATCATCATATTTAGAAGTTTGGTCACTTAGAGAAGGGCTCCATGATTGCTGCAGAGTATGATGCATGTTTCTATGCCTTGTTTAGATGTTGTTGTGCCAGTACTGCTACTAAGTTTGAGAAGATTTAGAAATTCATGAATGGGTTGGATAATTCACTTTAGCTAGATACTACCTAAATGGTAGTGTTATGGGCATCATTTCATTGTATAGTAGATCATGCTATGATGAATGAGTCTACTCTTTAAGCATCTCAGGGAGGCACCGAGAGGTTATGCCATCTGGGCGAGTTTAGAGGTCACACTCCTCAAGAAATTAATTCTAAAGGCTTCTATAGATATCATGGTAGACTAGTACAGTCCCCCTTATGGTGTTCAATTAGTGAGTCTTTTGTTTCAATAATTTTAGGTAGTTGTTCTAGCTCAGTCATACATCTCTCAATTAAGTCGAGTCGCAAAGATTGCTTTCTATGTAATTATATTAGCTCTTTTACCAAGGACTACCCCCACTGTGTTTTTAGTCCTACTCCTATATTGACAATAAGAGGTAGAGGTTCTACTAGAGGTGTGCAAGGTAGAGGTAGTAGTGGTCATAGAGCTACTTAGTTAGGTCGTGGTCATAGATAGTGCTATGCTATACCTGCTAGATTATAAGTAGAGGCTTCTGATGCTATCATCATAGGTATCATTCCTATTTTTTTATCTATGTCTGTGTTATTTTATTTGGGGTTGACTTTCTCTTATGTGTCTATGTATTTTGCTTTATGTTTTGATTCTTCTAGTGAGCCACTTGCCATACCTATCAGTGTATGTACCCCTGTAGGAGACTCTTTAGTAGTGGTTAACTATACTAATCTTTTGTTGTGTCCTTTTTTAGGTGTGAGACTTGGGTAGATCTAATTATGATATGGTAGATTTTATTATCATCTTGGATATGGATTTGTTATCTCCTTAGTATATTGTCCTAGATTGTTATGCTAAGACCGTGACCTTATCTTTGTTGTGTATTCCAACAATAGATTAGAAGGGTGTACTTCATTCAAGTCCCAAGAGAATTCTTTATTTTATTCAGGCTCATTGCTTAGTTGATAAGGGATGTTTGTATTATTTGGCCCATATTCGTGATAATAGTGTTGCTTCATCACCTCCTTTAGATTCTATTCATATTTTTTGTGAGTTCAAGGATGATTTCCATATGGATTTTCCTAGTATACCTCTAGATCTTGATATTGACTTTACCATTAATGTTGAACTGGGTACCAAGACCATCTCTATTCCTTCATATAGGATGGTCCATACAGAGTTAAAGTAATTGAAGGATCAGTTAAAGAAGTTGTTAGATAAGGGATTTATATAACAAAGTATATCAACTTGGGGTGCACCAATCTTGTTTGTTAAGAAAAAGGATCGTTTTATGCATATGTGTATTGATTATCGCTAGTTGAACAAGGTGATGATTAATAATGAATTTCTTCTTCCTTGAATTGATAATTTATTTGATTATATTTAGGGTGCTTCCATGTTTTCGAAGATTAATTTGAGGTTTGGACATCACCAGTAAAGGATTAGAGCTTTGGACATTTTCAAGATAGATTTTCCAACTTAGTATGGCTATTATGAGTTCTTTGCCATATTTTTTGGGATAACCAATTCCAAGCCGCATTTATCGAGTTGATGAATCAGGTATGTCAATCGTATCTCGACTCTTTTATCATTGTATTTATAGGTGATATCTTGGTTTATTCTAAGAGTGAGGATGATTATGAGGAGCATTTATAGGTTGTGCTCCAGCTATTGAGGGATGAGAAGTTGTATGATAACTTCTTTAAGTGTGAGTTTTGATTGGAATCTATCTATTTCATGGGTCATGTGGTGATCAAGTATGGTATTATAGTCAATCAGGCCAATATTATAGTGGTTCATTATAAGGATAGGCCTATTTCTACTACCAAAATTTAGAGTTTTGTTGGTTTAGTAGGTTACTATCAGCATTTTATTATGGGTTTTTCATCTATTTTTGCTCCATTAACCAAGTTTACTCAGAAGAAGATTTTCTTTCAGTGGTTCAATTCTTGTGAGGCAATCTTTAAGAACATCAAGAATTTGTTGACATGACTCCTATCTTGACTTTCACCAAGAAGGGTGTGGGTTTTATAGTCTTCTATAAAGCTTCTGATGTTGGGTTAGGTGTTGTGTTGATGCAGAAGGGCAAGGTAATTACGTATGTTTCTTGATAGTTAAAGCCTCGTGAGAAGAGTTACCCTATCAATTATTTGAAGATGTATGTATTTGATTTTTTCTTTGATGTTATGGAGGTACTATTTGTACAGAGTCCATTGTAAGATTTCCTCAAATCATAGTAGCCTTCATTATTTCTTCACCAAATAAGATCTTAATATTAGCAGCATAATTGGTTTAATTTAATTAAGTATTATTACATGACTATTCTCCCTTATTTGTGCAAATTTAATATGGTTGTTGATTCCTTGAGTCAAAAGTGAACTAGCATGGGTTTCTTGGCGCATCTTTCGACCTAAGAGATGCCTTTGTGGTTAGATGTTCAGTGTCTAGCTAATCAGATTTTAACGCTTGATATTTTGACACCTGGATGTGTTTTTGCATTTGTAGAGGCTTGATCTTCTTTAATAGAGCAGATTTAGGCTCATCAATTTGATGAAGTTAGATTGAGAGTGATTGGGATAGGGAATTGAGTAGTGAGTCTAAGGAAGCCTCTCTTGATTCATATGGTATTTTAAGGATTGTAGGACGAGTTTGTATGTCAATAGTAGGTGATTAGGAGAGATTGATTTTGGAGAAGGTTCATTGTTTGATGTATTCCATCCATCTTGTGGTGACTAAGATATATCGTGACTTGAGACAACACTACTGGTGGGGTAGTCTGAGAAAGGATATAGATTATATGGTAGCTCATTGCCTATATTACCAGTAGGTGAAAGCCAAGCATTTGAGGTCTGGTGGTTTGCTTCAAATATTACCCATTCCTACTTATAAATGAGAATGTATCATTATTGACTTTGTGACTCGATTGCCTCGTACTTCTCGTGGTTCTAATATTTTTGGATCATCATGGATCAATTGACCATATATGCTTATTTCATTCTAGTTTAGTTTTTTCAGTGCTGAGAGGTTGGCCCGTATCTATAAAAATAAGATAGTTCATATTTAGAGTGTACCAATGTCTATCATCTCAGATAGAGGTTTTGTGTTCACATCTCACTTTTGGAAGCATTTTAAGGAAGCTTTAGGTACCCGAGTGGATCTTAGCATAATTTTTCACCCCTAGATGGGTGGTCAATCGTAGCAGATTATTTAAGCTTTGGAGAATATGTTCCTTACTTGTGTTATGGACTTTCGAGGTTAGTGGGAGCAGCATCTACCTTCGGCGAAGTTTTGGTATAATAATGGCTACTATATAAGTATTGAAATGGCTCCATTTAAGGATTTGTATGGTAGGCATTATCGCTCTCTGGTGAGTTGGTTTGAGGTTTTTGAGATTAGACCTTGAGGTACATACTTGCTTTCCAAGTCTTTGGATAGAGTTTGGCCATTAGAATAGACTTTGAGTGGCCCAGATTAGGAAGAAATGGTATGCAGATTGTACACTTAATGCCATGAGATTTAATGTTGGGGATCGGGCCTTCTTTCGTGTTTTTCCCATGAATGGAGTGATGAGGTGTTGTAAGAGGGGAAAGCTTAGCCCTAAGAATATTGGACCTTTTGAGATCATTCAAACTATTGGGGATATGGATTAGGAGTTAGCATTGCCCTAAGATCTATCAGTTGTTCATCTAATTTTTCATGTTTCCATGCTTTGACATTACATTTCAGATGAGACTAATTTTATTAATTAGGAAGAAGTACAGTTACATGGGAGGTTGTCTTTTGTTGAGGTACCCATCTCCATTCTATCCAGAGATGTTAGGAAGTTTCATTCTAGAGGTATTTCAGTAGTTAAGGTCCAGTGGAGACATCAACTTGTAAATGGGATGACTTGGGAGGTTGGGATCGATATGCATCGTAGTTACCCCCAGTTTTTTGCTGATTCGGGTATTTCTCTTACCTAAAGTTCGAGGATGAACTAGATTCTCAGAGGTGGATGATGAAATGACTTGATTTTTAGAATTTTGTGAATTATTCAATTCTATGTGATTTGACTATTTTACCCCTCCCCATGGTTGCTTTGTTGTATTTCTAGGGTATGGGGATGGTTAGCATGGTTCACAATGCATTTCGGCATGATTTGAGCTAGTTTGTTGTTTTTGGTGGTTAAAAAGTCTTTAAACTTTACTTCAGTCAATATTTGTTATTTTGTAAGTTGGATGGTAAAATGGACTACGCTAGCAGATCAAAAACATCAATTTTAGGTGTGTATCATGGTTCTTGTTGTTTTACGGCTTTTGTATCTAATTTCGACCCTCAGTTTGGAAAGTTGTAAAATTACATTTCAGGGGTCAATTATGTGAAAATTCTAGCGGTTCGATGCTTGTGAGGCGATATTTCAAAAGCTTACAAATTTGTTGACATAAGCTTCTATCATGACTTTGACATGAAGGGTATGGGTGTTATAGTCTTCTAAGATACTTCTGGTGTTTTGGTAGGTGTTGTGTTGATGCAAAAGGGTAAGGTAATTACTTCTATTTCTCACCAATTAAAGCCCCGTGAGAAGAATTACCCTACCTATGATTTGGAGTTGTGCACAATAGGTTTTTCTTTAAAGTTATAAAGGTACTATTTGTATGAAGTCCATTATAAGATTTTCTGGGTATATCGTAGCCTTCAATATTACTTCACGCAACAAGATATTAGTATGAGTAGTGTTATTGGTTTGATTTGATTAGGGATTCTGACATGACTATTCTTTATAATTTGTGCAAAGTTAATATGGTTGCTGATGCCTTTAGTCGTAAGTGGACTAGCATGGGTATCTTGGATCTTCTTTTGACCCAAGTTATGCCTTTGGGGTTCGTTGTTCATTCTCTAGCTAACTAGATAGTAAGGCTTGATCTTTCGACACCTGGGTGTGTTTTGGCATTTGTAGAGACTTGGCCTTCCTTGATGGTGCTGATTCAGGATCATCATCTTGATTATGTTGGAATGAGGGTGATTCAGGATAGGGCATTGAGTGGTTAGGCTAAGGAAGCCTTGTAAGATCTATATGGTGTTTTAGGGATTAAAGATTGAGTTTGTTTATTGAAAGTAGGTGATTAGGCGAGATTGATTTTGGTAGAAGCTCATTGCTCTAGATAATCTAGCCATTCGAGAGTGACTAAGATGTATCGTGAGTTGAGACAGCTCTACTAGTGGGGTGGTATGAGAAAGGATGTAGCAGATTTGGTAGCTTGTTGCCTAAATTACCAGCAAGTAAAAGTCGAGCATTTGAGGCATGGTGGTTTGCTTCAAAGATTACCTATTCCCAAGTTGAAATGAGAATGTATCACTGTGGACTTTGTGAATGGGTTCTCTCATACTTATCTTGGTTTTGATAGTGTTTGGTTCATCATGGATCAATTGACCAAATATTATTATTTTATTCTAAATCAGGTTTCTTTCTATTCTGAGACGTTTGTTTGTATCTATAATCATAAGATAGTTTGTATTCATGGAGTACTAGTGTCTATCATCTCAGATAGAGGTTTAGTGTTCACATCCCACTTTTGCAAGAGTTTTCATGAGGATTTGGGTAACCGAGTGATCTCAACATAACTTATCTACCCAGAACGACGGTCAGTCTGAGTGGACTATTTATAATTTTGAGGGTATGCTTCGCGCTTGTGTTATGGACTTTGGAGATTAGTGGGAGAAGCATCTAGCTTTGGCGGAATTTGGGTATAATAATGACTACCATTTAAGTTTTGAGATGGCTCCATTTGATGGGTTGTATGGTAGGCCCAGTGTCCACTTAAGAGATGCTTGTGTAGTTTAAATACTTTTTTTTTCTCAATTTTTCACCATTTTTGACACTTGGAGCTTCAAGTTTTAGATTTTTAGGTGATTTCTTCCATTTTCAAGCTTGGGTGAGCTCCTAATCCATACTCCAATTATTTTGATCAATATTATTCATTTAAAGATTGTTAAAGGTCAATTTCAAAAGTGGATTTTGGGGATTTTGGCCCGGAAGGCCTAAATTACTAATTCTTTGAATTAAAACCCAAGTTCAATCCGTTTTCACTTGGATTTTCTTTTATGACTTCGTTTAATCATGGATAATATATTTTAAAACAAAAATTCTGATTTTATCCTTCTTTTTTTGAAAATCCATTCCGGGTGTCAATTTTTAACACAACTCAAAAATGGAAAATATAAGTATTGTTGCCTTCTTTTGACGTATATATTTTATATTTGTTTGTTTAAGTTGATTTTGAGTCCATTCGTGAGGGGAATGCTCTATGTTGAAGGCTTTCAGACCCGATTTTCTTCATTCAAAGTAGGTTAGGGCTTAACTTTTTCAGGATAGGTTAAGTAGTTAATATTAATATAAAAGCATGTTATAAGTGTGGGAACTAATAAGGGAAATGTCTTTACTATTGTTTTATGCCCGTGTGGGGCCTATTTTATTGTTATTTGGTAGTTTTGAGACATTATTAAATATTTGTGATCGTGTGGGGTCAGATTCAATGTTGTTGGACTTGTATTGATATGTCATTTGTTGTTATTTTCTTGGTGGAAAATGTCTAAGTTTGTATTTATGTGGTATCAAATGGCATATTATTATAAATCGTACTCTATGGGTTTGTGGACTATATTGGATGATGGATGGGTTGTGTATTGATTGGATTTAGGGCTCACATGATTGGTATTTTTATTGAATTTGGAATTTCATGTTCTGGTTGGTTCTGAGCATTGCATTATCATATCATCTTCATTCATGAAACATTTGTACCACTATAGAAATACTGGCTTTTCTAATAGAAATATAATATCTTTAAAAACCCTCTGCCAATGTATGTGCTGGAGAGGGATTATGGATATTAGATTGGTATTGATCATTGGATGTGGGTTTATGAACCCCAATGGGTCCTACCCCAGGAGAACAACTCAGTAGGTGTAGACGGAGTATGTGCGATAACCTCATGCATCACATCATCATCTTCATTGCATTTTACACACTGTGTACATTCTTTGTTGTATTTTCATTCTTGATTTTGATATCTATGTATTTCTACCTCTTTCGTGTTCTTGTATTTGGTATATGTGTATATTGTAGAGATGTTAGTGGACACGGTATAGGCTACCATTTTGGACATATTGTATTGTAGGTTCTATCGTAGGTGACGTTCCTGTAGTGTATATTTTACATGCTTTATTTTCTACTTTCCTCAGTACATCTATGATACGTATCGAGTACAATTGGACCGTACTCATCCCTACTGCACCCTATTGATACTGATTCAGGTATGAGTGCACCACACAATAGCTTATTCGGGTTGTTTTGGGAGTATTTTTGAGGTAGAGGTTGGTCTAAGCTTTAAGAGTTGATCTACTACCTCCTTTTGTTTAGTTTATGTCTTGCTTTTGTGTTCAGAGACAGATTTTATTCTTGTTGGACTATTGTTATATATTTTGTCTTTGGATGTATTTAGTTGGTTCTTAGACTGTGACACTAGATTTTGGATGTTTATAGCATCCTTGTTATTTATATTTCTTCTATTAATATATATGTTGGTTCAACTTTATTCTAGAAGCCTTCCATTGGGTTTTGGTGTTGTTATTCCCTTTGCATATAAGTTTGGGTAATAGGCTTACTAGTAAAGGCTTGCCACGACAAGTGACATCATGACCCTTGACTTTTGGGTCAAGACAATATAACACCGATGGATAGGAAAACCCAATACAAATTCAAGTAGGAACTAAAAAGATAGTCAATCAAGTTGCACATATACAATGGAATCCAATGTCACAGTACTGACATTCCAAAAGGAGTATGAATTTGAGCTTATCCTAACCTAGACTAAGCGTCTGAATGATCAACTGAATTACTAAGTGCACTTCCTCTGACCGAAGGTTCTACTTTACTATGAGACTAATCTAGATGAGCTAACAAAGTAATAATCCCATGTCGAAGACACTTGATGCTAATATAGTACTAATCACAAACTCTTGATGCTCTAACCTAGCGAGAAGCATGAGTTATTCACAACTATCTAGACAGTGATTCCTTGGATACTCGCTACTAAAGTGATCATTCTCTTTGAAATTGTAACTTATCTTAGGAACTCTTGGCTGGTGAGGAACATGTGTTAACCCCATTTGAACAACCGTCGCCTGGGGCATTCCCTAGACCAATGACTAACCTGTCCATCCAAACATATTCCCAGGACTCATTGATGTACTACACCCGTTGATCTTGGCGGCTACCATGACTTAAAGATCAATACTAAATACTCTACACTATCTGATAAGAACTCAGCTCATTGTGGCCACCACGAGTAGTCTGAGATCCATCAATAGACTAATATACTACCTATATAGAATCCCACCTGTTGGGAGGATCACTACTCTTGGATGGAATACTAATAACACTGTACTGATGGCTTGTCCTTTCATCACCACTTGCATATGCATCAATTCATTCCCTATTTGTATCCTCACGTAATCAATAACCTAAGGGAAAAAAATCCAACTTCTATCAAATTCTTTGATTCAAAAGTAGTTGCAACACTAACCATATAATAAATCTATGCACCAGATCGTGCCATGAAGGATATAATATAGAAGTATGTCTAGCCCACTTAAGAAATCCAATCTCATACTTTAAAATAGATAAGGAACATGGTTAAACATCAACAAACCCAACTCTGGTGTAAGAACCACTCGACATACTGGACATTACCTCTGTCTATGAGGTATTGACTAAAATACCTACAATCCCTAACACTGGATGCTAAAGAATTGAGACAGTCACAAACTCTATTGAAGACTAGGTAGGACCTAAATTTTTTGACTGATGCTTAAGATATCTGACATTAATCTCTAACTGTAAGACCCCGCAAAATTCTAAGCTTAACTCAATCCTTTAGAGCATGAAAAGAGGTCCTAGACTTAGAAATTTTAGCTAAGTGTTTACACTTAGAATTATTTTATCCCTCATAATGTGGCAATCTTATTTTATGACCCTTATGACCTTGAAATGTCGATCCCTGGATTGAATCATGATCAGATGTGTCAGTAGATCACTTCAGGTGAGTTTTAAAATTTTCAAACCTAGTTTGAAACATGTTTGGGAGTTCAAAATAGTGGATCGACGTGATCTCGACGCATCACATCACTTGTCGCATCGATAGATATTTTTCCACAGCACCCAATTCAAATTCTAGTAAGCCAACGTGATCTCAACACATCGCATTGGACATTGCGTCGACCCCATCGATATGGTGCATCGGTATGGATATCGCTGGGCATATTATCAGTAATTAAAAGACCGCATCCAGAGGGGTATTTGGGTTATTTTTCCATGTCTATTTAGACCCATGAGATTTATCACTCCTAAATCCAAAATCTATTCACTATTCATAAATCCTCTCAAGAACAAACCCTAACCTCTCAAGTTCAAGATTCAAGTCCCAAGAAATTCACCACAACCTTCAGAGAATAGATTACCAAGGTATGTTGGGTGTTCACCCAAGAGTTTCCTTCCACCCTTGGAGTTCAAGAACCTCTTGCAAAATTTCAAGATGATTATTTCCATGAATTCCATGTTGAGTTAAATTGTATTCATGATTATGATTTTATTTGGGTTCTAACCCATGATTAATTACAAAATTCATGTGAATTAAATAACATGTGTGTAGTATTATGTAGTTTATGTTTGAAACCCTTGAATTTGTGAGTTTGGAATTGTGATCAAGATGCTTGCATGTTGACCAGTATTATGTGCATAAACTATGCTCACTCAAGTGTTTGATAAAATGTTCATGTGATTTGAGTAGTTAAATCATATCATGTTTGCTTGTATACAAGTTTATACTGTGCAAGTGCTTGATAAAATGCCTCAAAGAATGAATTGTGACAAAGTGTCTATTTATCATGCTTTCAAGATTGTGCTATGTTTTACAATTCACGCAATCGAGTCCTGGGAGTATCTACCCGACAATCTAGCTATTTACCTAGAGTTACAGTATCTACAGAATAGTCTCAATAGTGTCATAAATAGTAGTAATCAGTCTAGTTCAGTCAGTTAACAAAAATCAATGAACTCAGTTCAGTTAAGTTAGATAACACAATCAGTAATAGTTCAGTCAAGCCTAGAACAGTCTATAAATTAGTTCAGTGTCTATTTAGTTGGGAGTAGGAATCAGCACTGAGCGAACACAGGGATGGGGGCATTTATGTCAAAAAAGGGTTTAACCCTTAGTAGCAAACCCAGCGTTACAGAACTACATAGCCAGTTTAGGTTTAGATATCATGCGGCCATACTAGGGTTGATACATATCGTACGAGTTTTCCTGCCAAAGAGGGTTGACAAAATATCTCCTGCCAGAGAGGGTTAACTCATAGCCATTTTTAGTATCCCTTGGAAAAGTGCTAACGACCTTCCAACTGGGGTCACAAGTTGGCCACCAACTTAGTTCATAACAGGAATATGTCAGTTAGATGAACACTCCCACAATTATAGTTTCTGTTTTAGACTCAGTATAAAACCTCAGTTAAGTTTTAGAATCAGGATTGTCAGATACAGTCACCCAGCTCAGCACGGAACTCAGTTCAGTTCCACAAAATAATGACAGTCAGAAACAGTCACCCAGTTATCAATCATTCAGTTATATTCATATTATTCTATCCATTATTATTCATGCATATAAACCCATGCATATCAGCCTACCTTACTTAACATACATGTACATTCAAAGTACTGACACATACTTTTCTTTTGCACTATGATGTCTTACATCATAGGTTCCAGCGCATGGCTCCTGACCGTACTTAGCAGCCCAAATTTTCAACAGCAAATATAGTGGTGAGTCCTCATATTCTAAGGATAGATTTATCATTTTAGTATCTCAGTATTTTGTACATTAAGTAGTCAGAATTAGTTAGGGACTTATCCCATCAACACCATATTCAGAGAGTTAGAGTCTATCAGACTAGATTATTTTAGAGAGATGTTTTGTTTTCAGTATCTATTTATCAGTATTAAGTATTTGTTTTCACTGATGAACCTTATGGAAACTTTATCCTAATTACTGCATTTATTTATGTAATATTATACAATCTCACAGTGGGTACCAGTCATGTGTTAGCTTATGTTCCTAAGGGATTATGAGTACCGTGTGACGTCTGAGGTGCAGACTCAGGGCGTTACAAACTTGGTATCAGAGCTTAAGGTTAAACAGAGTCCTAGGAAGTCTGAAAGACACATCAAGTAGAGTCATGTCCATAGGTGTATAGCGCGCCATACTTATGAACAAGAGGCTATGAGGCGTTTTAGAAAAAGTTTCCCTTCTTTTAGTATATCTATCGTGTGAGTGAGAATGATTTCAAGTTAAAATCTCTATCTAATTTAAGTTTTACTTTCATTTACAGAATATGCCTACCAAATAGAACAACGAAAGAAAAACAGAAAACCAGCCAGCCCTTCAGCCCATTCAGGCAGATCCCCTGGGCGAGCATGTATCCCACAAAAAATTCAAAGCATCTTTCACCACTCTAGCTCATTCTGTGGTAGCCCAGAATGAACGTCCAGCTACTGTCCAGGCCAACCCAGTGGCCAATACTACTGCAGCTAAAATTCAGGACTTCACTTGAATGAATCCCCTATTATTTATCAGGTCTAAATCAGATGAGGATCCATGGGAATTCCTTAATTAGGTGCAGAAAGTCATAGATATTAATGGGGTGACTGCTAGTAAGAGTGCCAAGTTGGCTGCTTATTAGTTGCAGGATATAGTTCACTCATGGTTCAAACAGTGGAGGGAAGAGAGGGCTGCAGATACATGGTGCATAGAATGGGAGGAATTTACCATTGCTTTTCTGGATATATTCTTTCCACTGTAGTTGAGGAAAGTGAAGGTTTTGGAGTTTATTAATCTGAAGCAGGGCAACATGATAGTAAAAGAGTATTCTCTCAAGTTTATTTATCTGGTGAGATAATCTCCTCATGTAGTAGTAGATAGAAGATCTAAGATGAGTAAGTTTATGTCTGGGATGTCTAACAGTATGGTTAAGAGGTGTAGGACCGCTATTCTAATTAAGGAGATGGACATATCAAGGCTCATAGTCCATGCTCAACAGATAGAAGAGGCTAAGAATAAGGAGAAGGAGAGGTAGACTAAGAGATCTAGAATAGGTATCTTTAACTTTACCCAGCCTAAGTTAGAGGGTGGTAATCATTCTCAGTTCTACTTGAAATCTTTAGTTCCAACTCCGTCTCAACCAATGCCCTAGTGGCGAAATTCAGAGATAGCAATAAAGATAGGGCGACAGGCCCTAACCCCAAAGTTAGTGTTAGTAGTGCTTAAATAAATCCTTTTTGCCAGAAATATAGCAGAAACTATTAGGGTGTTTATCGAGATAGCAGTGATGTATGTTTCATAAGTGGGAAGTCAGACCATAGGGTTAGAAAGTGTCCTCAGGTGGATTTGCAGAGTCATCATAATCATCCCCCAGCTTAGTATGGACGCCCGAATTAGTAGGGTTCTTCTTCCAATGCCACCATTGGGAAACGCCCAAATAGACTCTATGCACTTTAGTCCCAACAAGATCAGGAAAGTTCTCCTGATATGGTCACTGGTAAGTTAAAAGTTTATCATTTACATGTTTATGCTTTGATAGATCCAGGAGCTTCTTTGTCCTTTGTAACTCTTTATATAGCTATTGACTTAGGAGTCAGTCCTGAAATCCTAGCAGAGCCCTTCTCAGTCTCTACCCCAGTGGTTAAATCTATCATAGCACAACGGGTATACTAGAAATATCCGATTAAGGCATATCAAAAAGTTACTTCAGCAGACTTAGTAGAGTTAGAGATGATAGTATTCACTGATGACATTCTTGTCTACTCCGGCAGTGAAAGTGATCATGCAGACCATCTCAGAATAGTCTTACAAACTCTCAGAGACCATCAATTATTCACCAAATTCAGTAACAACAAATTTTGGCTTAGGTAAGTAGCTTTTCTTAGCCATATAGTTTCTGGTGATGCCATTAGAGTTGATTCTCAAAAGACCGAAGTAGTGAGAAACTGGCCAGACTCATCTCTCTACTAGATATCAGGAGTTTCTTGGGTTTGGCCTGCTATTACCGATGGTTTTTGATGGATTTTCATATATAGTATCCCCCATGTCCAAATTGAATCAGAATAATGTCAACTTCCAGTGGTCAGATTCTTGTGAGGATAGTTTTCAGGAGTTGAAGACTCGACACACTACAACCCCTGTTTTGACTCTACCAGATGGTTCAGATAGGTTTGTAGTATATTATGGTGCTTCCAGAGTTGGTTTGGGGTGTGTTTTGATGCATAAAGGTAAGGTCATAGTCCATGCCTCTAGACAACTTAAGCCCCATGAAAAGAACTATCCTACTCATGATCCTGAGTTAGCAACTGTAGTATTTTCCTTAAAGATTTGGAGGCACTATTTGTATGGGGTGCAAATTGATATGTTCACACACCATAAGATCCTGCAGTATGTGTTTTCTCAGAAATACCTGAACCTACATCAAAGAAGGTGGTTAGAGTTGCCGAAAGATTACTACATAAGCATTTTATATTATCCGGGCAAGGCCAATGTAGTGGCTGAAGCTCTAAATAGGATACCTATGGGTAGTGTTGCTCATATGGAGGATGGTAAGAAGAAGTTAGTTCAGTAATTTCATCAGCTTTCCCGAATAGGTATCTGCTTAGTCGATTCAATAGAGGGTAGTGTATGGGTGTAGAATAGTTCAAAATCATCTTTGGCTTCCCAAGTAAAAGAAAAGTAGGAAAGGGATTCCAATTAAGTTAAACTAAAAGAGTCAGTCAGATATCAAAATGTAGAGGTTTTCTCCCAAGGGGGAGATGATGTGTTACACAACCAGGGTAGGATATGTGTGCCATGTGTGGACGTGAGACAGTGAATTCTTGCAGAAGCGCATGATGCGCACTACTCGATTCACCCAGGGGCCACTAAGATGTATCATGACTTGCGGAAAGTTTATTGGTCAAGTGGGATGAAGAGAGACATTGCAGAGTTTGTAGATAAGTGATCAATTTGTCAGCAGGTTAAGAACAAGCATCAGAAGCCTAGAGCATCTATGCAGGAGTTCAGTATTCCTACTTGGAAGTGGGAGGAGGTGAACATGGATTTTGTGATGGGTTTGCCACATACTCGTCGCCAGCATGATTTGGTTTGGGTCATTGTAGATAGGATGACCAAATCAGATCAGTTCTTACCAGATCATACCTCTTATTCAGCCAAGGATTATGCTAAGTTGTATGTCAGAGAGTTGGTCAGATTGCACAGAGTTCCATTGTCCATCATTTCAGATAGAGGTACGCAGTTCACCTCTCATTTCTAGAAAGCCTTCAAAAAAGGTCTTGGTACCTAAGTTTACCTCAGTAAAGCCTTTTACCCCCAAACATATAGTTAAGTAGAAAGGACCATCTAGACTCTAGAAGATATGATAAGAGAGTGTGCCATTGACTTTAAGGGTAGTTAGGATGACTACTTGCCCTTGATTGAGTTTGTGTATAATAATAGTTATCATTCCAGCTTTCAGATAGCTCCGTTTGAGGAGCTATATGGGAGGAGATGTAGATCTCCCATTGGTTGGTTTGAAGTGGGTGAGGCGGTAGTGGTAGGGCCTGACTTAGTATTTGATGCCTTAGAAAAAGTTCAGTTGATCAGGGAAAGGCTTAAGACAGCTCAGAGCCAATAGAAATCATTTGCAGATGTTCGAAGAAAGGATATCGAGTTTGAGATTAGTGATTATGTTTACTTAAAAATCTCTCCTATGAAAGGAATGAAGAGGTTTCGCAAGAAGGTAAAGCTCAGTCCCCGATATGTCGATCCTTACCAAATTCTCAACCATTTTGGAAAGGTAGCTTACGAGCTTGAGTTGCCTTCAAACTTAGATTCAGTGTACCCAATGTTTTATGTCTCCTTGCTAAATAAGTTTAGAGGTGACTCAACAGTTGTGGTCCCTATAGAGGGTATAGATACACAGAACAACCTCTCTTATAAAAAGATCCCACTCGAAATCCTCAATCATTAAGTTCGCAGACTAAGGAACAAAGAAGTTCCTTTGGAAAAGGTTCTTTGGCGGAATTAGTCCGTTGAGAGAGCTACTTGGGAAGAAAAAGAAGATATGCGAACCAAGTATCCTCATCTCTTCTCTTCAAACTCAGATTCATCTCATGGTAATAGTTTTTGTTGAATCTAATCAGTTCCATGCTTAGATTATCTTTAAAAATCTATATCGGTTCAGTTGCATAGCATTCTCATATCATGCATACCTTCATGAAATAGCTCAGTCATGTGTCATGCCTTTAGAATTCATTCATTCTTTAGTTATGCATGTTTAGTATAAAAACTAAGTATATCAGTAGTTTCAGTCATGAAATCATGCTTCAGTTGTGCATGTCCAGTATGTAATCTCAGTTTATCAGTATTCTCAGCTTAGTCATTCTCATTAAAGGACGAATGTTCCCAAGGGGGAGATATTGTAAGACCCCCTAAAATTCAAAGCTTAACTTGGTCCTTTAGAGCATAAAAAGAGGTCCCAGACTTAGAAATTTCAGCCATGTGTTCACTTAAAATTATTTTATCCCTCATACTATGGATATCTTATTTTACGACCCTTATGACCTTGAAATGTCGATCCATGGATTGAATCATGATCAGGTGTGTCAGTAGGTCACTTCGGGTGAGTTTCGAATTTTTCTGACCTCGTTTGAAATATGTTTGGGAGTACAAAATGGTGGATAGATGCATAGTGTCGCCTATCGTGTCGATAGATATTTTCCTCTAGATCCTAGTGCAAATTAAAGTTAGACGATGTGATCTCACTGCGTCATATCAGTAATCGCATCAACCCCATCAATGCGACGCATTGGTCTGCACATCACTGGGCATGTTTTTAGTAATTAAATGTCCATGTCTAGAGGGATATTTGGGTCATTTTCCCACGTCTATTCAGCCCCAAAAACATGAGATTTATCACTCCTAAAGGCACAATCCATTCACTGTTCACTAATCCTCTCAAGAACAAACCTTAACCCCTCAAATTCAAGATTCAAGTCCCAAGAAATTCATCACAACCTTTAGAGAATTGATTACCAAGGTATGTTGGGTGTTCATCGAATGATTTCCTTCCATCCTTGGAGTTCAAGAACCTCTTACAAAATTTCAAGATTTTTGTTTCCATGAATTCCATGTTTAGTTAAATTGTATTCATGATTATTATTTTATTTGGGTTCTAACCCATGATTAATTAAAAAATTCATATGAATTAAATAGCATGTATGTAGTATTATGTAGTTTTATGTTAGAAACCCTTGAATTTGTGAGTTTGGATTTGTGATCATGATGTTTCCATGTTGACTAGCATTATGTGCATAAACTATGCCCCCCAAGTGTTTGATAAAATGTTCATGTGATTTGAGTAGTGAAATCATATCATGTTAGCATGTATACAAGTTTATACCATGCAAGTGCTTGATAAAAATGCCTCAAAGAATGAATTGTGACAAAGTGTCTAGTTATCATGCTTTCAAGATTGTGCTATGTTTTACAATTTACGCAATCGAATCCTGGTGTTATCTAATACCTGACAATCTAGTTGTTTACCTAGCGTTATAGTAGCTACAAAATAGTCTCAGTAGTGTCATGAATAGTAGTACTCAATCCAGTTTAGTCAGTTAACAAAACTCAGTTAACTCAGTTCAGTTCAGTTCAGTTCAGTTAGACAGCACGATCAGTAACAGTTTAGTCAATCGTAGAACAGTCTATAAATTAGTTCAGAGTCTATTCAGTTGGGATTAGGAATCAACACCGAGCTAACCCAGGGATGGGATGGCATTCCTATCATAAAATGGTTTGATCCTTAGTAGCACTCCCTGCATTACAGAACTACATATCCAGCATAGGATGAGATATCTTCCTGCCAGACTAGGGTTGATACATCTCGTATGAGTTTTCCTTCTAGCGAGGGTCGAACAAATGTTTCTGCCCGATAAGGTTAACTCACAACTATTGTTAGTATCCATTGGAAAGGTGCTAACACCCTTCCATCTGGAGTCACAGGTTGGACCCCAACTCAGTTCATAATCGGGGTATGTCGGATAGATGAACACTCCCACAGTTACAATTTCATACTCAGTATAAACCATCAATTCAGTTTCAGAATCAGGACTGTCAGATACAGTTACCCAGCTCAGCATGGAAGTCAGTTCAGTTCCACAGAATCAGGACTATCAGAAACAGTTACCCAGTTATCAGTCATTCAGTTATATTCATATTATTCAGTCAGTTATTGTTCATGAATATGAACCCATGCATATGTAACACCCCGAAATATCATCCCGAGATGCCACACGGTGTCCAAGGCTACACATAGCCTCAAGCTAACTCTTTAAGCTAAAACACTACCCTTGGGTTCCAACACAACAACTTACATGCTACGCTAAGGATATATATATAAGTACATATCATATCAAATCGCACATGGCACGGAATATCGTTAGACTGTACATATATGGAATGTATATACACAAACCAACCCACCAATACACTAGTCTGACATAGCCTCTATACAGCAAAATCAATGAGCCATTGGGACAAACCCCCAACTGACTCAACAGACCAAAGGGATCATAAAACTACAACACCAAAACTAGCAACTTGGTCCTCAAACCATGAGGACTCACCACTAAAGGAACTTAGATGCGGCACTCGAATATCACTGTCGTGGCTGCGGCTAAGTACCTGAACCTACATCATGGTAAGAATGTAGCCCATAGAGAAATATGTGGGTCAGCACAAGATACGTACTGAGTATGTGGGGGCACATGCAAAATATAAATAATATCATAAATTTTGTAAAAACGTACATACGGACCATATTGACACACCTGGCTTGAGTGACATTGAATCATGCAACTCATAACATCTTAGATAGAAAATGTAGGAGAAAAAACTCATAAATCATTATAGATCATCATAGGCAACTTGACTTACCACATCAAAACTCGGAGTGACTTGGTATTTCAATAAACATGACTTGTATGGACAGGGGAGTTTCCTATATCCGACAACCCCACATGAGCTACGTGGAATACCAACGTTTGAAACCCCCATTGGCGGGAGCCTCATACTCTTTTCCAGGGAGTACGACCTTAAAACTGCAATAATCACAATCGGGCTCTCTGGCAAATAATATCATCATCAAACAACCCTACGGTGGCACATAAGTTTGGGGAAATACCAAATTTCCCTCTCGGTGCTAAGTACTACTCCCTGAAAAGCTCAGAACGCGTTAGGAAATCCACCACAACATCACAAGGGTCTATCATAAAGACCAAATCAAATCTCTTTCTCATTTATCAAATCATATCAATTTGTGGATTCCTAACTCAACACATTTTAGCTCAAAACATTTTAATCTTCCTCAACATCAAGAAGGTATCAATGCATTGAACCATAACCGACTCGAAATTTGGACAAGGATATGAAGACTCAATACATAATATTTTCAACAATTTAACTCATCAAACCCATCCGGAAAATACCAAGACTCATTGCAACTTCAATATCAACATTTCTCAATTTGCCATCCAACTCTCATTTAAAGGTACTTGAGAATCAACCCATAGTAGGGATATAGAATTTCCACTATCAATTATAAATTCATAATAAGGAAATAGTTGAATGATAGTATAAATCAAGGCTTGACAAATTAAATCATCATACTCTCATAATAAAATACTTTTTGGACATAATTCCATCTCAACATCATACACATATCGGATGACATAATCCCATAGCTCATGGAAAATAATATAAGATATAAAAACATATTTCCAATTCATGATAAAACATGTAAAATCTCATGTCAATGTAATTCAACAAAAATACCGGGCACAAGATCGAAAGGATAATCTTGTTCAACGCCCCACATACCTAAAAATGGAAGATGAATATGAATTTCTGACTCCGGAACTTTATTCACGAAAATAAAGGGTGCTTCTCGAATCCCTTAACATTATCAACTCGAATCCCAAATCAATTTGAAATTTCTACGGTTCAATCAAGAGTTATGGAAGGATGAAATTTGGAGTAGTAGGGTTGGGGTTTGAGCCTTAGAAAATTTTGGAGAAAAATGAGCTATTGAATGCTCTTAATGGAATTAAATCCATGGTTTACCCGGATGGATTGGAGTGGGAATGATTAAAATTCCCTTAAAAATCAAATAACGTTAAATCTGTCATTTGATGGACTGTTTTGATAGGCTGAAGTAGATCGAGCATAACTTTTTTCTCCGATGGCCAAATTGGATGAAACCAATTTCATTGGAAAGAGAACTTTCAGAGATTTCTGTTGATATATAGTATCTCACCCATATCATTATGTACAAGGAGTTATGATCGTTTGAAGTTGACCCTAAAATTCGCCTGGCCTCAGTATTTGTTTTTCCTGCACATTTACTATTCACCACTATTCACGGTTAGATCAGAATGATCATAACTCATCGCTCGAGTGTCTGTTTTGGATGATCCACATATCGTTGGAAAGCTTATTCAATGCTCTACGCGATGAAGGGTCGCATATCCAGAAATTCCATACAGAAAAATTATTAATCACGATAAAGAATAGAACTCAACACATTTTCATCCGAGATCTTAATGGAAATTTTTTTTTCCGGGGCATCACATCATCTCCCCCTTGGAAACATTCGTCCTCGAATGTTGATAGGTAGGTCAAGAATACTATGAAAATGAGTATATAGAGAAAAATCATCTTGCCCAAGCATATACTCCATTCTAGATTTTTTTGATATCGTAGAAAACACACAAGCCAAGATAAACATAGCAATAAGGATTAAATCAAAAGAGAATGATACCTTTAACATGCTCAAAATTCGTAGGAAAGAGGTGGGGATATTTGGCGCGCATATCCACTTCAGCTTCCCAAGTAGCACTCTCTAGGAATTGATTTCGCCAAAGCACTTTAACCAAAGGAACTTCCTTGTTTCTTAGCCTACGAACTTGAAAGTCAAAAATCTCAACCGAAATATCTTCATATGAAAGACTATCTTGAATACCCAAGCTTCAGAAGGATCAATCACAACAGAATCACCAATAGACTTCTTAAGCATAGAAACATGGAAAACCGGATGGACGTTAGATAACTCTGCGGGCAATTCAACCTTGCGATCCACAATCTTATAGGGACCAATGTAATGGGGACTTAGTTTCCCTTTCTTCCCAAATATCTTCACCCCTTTCATGGGTAAAACTTTCAAGTATACTAAATCACCAATATCAAATTCAAAGTCTTTCCTCCTTACATCTGCGTATGATTTTTGACGACTTTGGGCGGTTTTCAACCTTTCCCGAATTAACTTAACCTTCTCCATGGCCTCGAACACCGCATTCGGTCCAGTCGCGGCAACCTCACCAACTTCAAACCAACCAATGGGTGATCTACACCTTCTACCATACAAAGCTTCAAACGGGGCCATTCTAATAGTAGCATGAAAACTGTTATTGTAAGCAAACTCAATTAATTCTAAGTGCTCATCCCAACTACCTTTAAAATCAAGCACACAAGCCCTCAACATATCTTCTAAAGTCTGAATGGTCCGATCATCCTGACCATCTATTTGCGGATGGAAAGCAGAACTTAAACAAATTTGGGTACCGAGACCCTTCTGGAAAGATTTCCAAAATTAAGAGGTAAACGGAGTACCTCTGTTAGAAATAATAGCCAAAGGTATTCCATGAAGTCTGACGAGTTCCCGAATATATATTCTAGCATAATCTTCAATTGTATACGATGAATGCAAAGGCAAGAAATGAGCTACTTTCATCAGCTGATCTACGACAACCCAAATCGAATCATGATGGAGACGAGAAGGAGGAAAAACAACTATGAAGTCCATATTCACTTCTTCCCACTTCCAAGTAGGAATGCTAAACTCTTGCATCATGCCACTGGGCCTTTGATGCTCTATTTTAACCTATTGACACGTGGAACACTTTGCCATAAATTTTTCTATGTTCCTTTTCATACCGTTCCACTAATAAATTTCCCGCAAATCATGGTACATCTTGGTAGAACCAGGATGGATGGAGTATCGCGTACCATACGCTTCCTCCATAATCCTCTGCTTCAAGTTATCAACATTAGGAACACATAATCTTTCTCGGAGTCTCAAAACGCCATCTCCCCCTTGGGAGAAAACCTCCACCTTTTGGTCTTTAACTGACTCTTTTAACCTGACCAAGGTAGGATCCCTGTCTTGCTTCTCCTTCACTTCCGAAACTAAAGAGGATTCGGAATCGCTTTGCACTCCTATACTACCCTCAGCATCACCAAACAACCTAACCCCCAATCTAGCAAAATGATGTACCTCACGGGCCAACTCCTTCTTACCAATCTCCACATGTGCTACGCTACCCATGGACTTCCAACTAAGGGCATCTGCTACTATATTGGCCTTGCCCGGATGATATAGCACACTCATATCATAATCTTTCAACAGTTCTAACCATCGTCTCTACCTAAGATTTAACTCTTTTTGGGTGAATACATACTGCAAGCTCTTACGGTCCGTGAAGACGTCGACATGGACACTATACAAATAATGTCTCCAGATTTTCAAAGAAAAAACCATGGCAGCTAATTCAAGGTCATGGGTAGGATAATTCTTCTCGTAAGGCTTTAGCTGCATGGAAGAATAAGATATAACCTTGCCCTTTTTTATCAATACACAACCCAAACCGACTCTGGAAGCATCGCAATACACCACAAAACCATCAACACCGTCAGGCAAAGTCAACATAGGGGCTGAAGTAAGTCGAGTCTTCAACTCCTGAAAACTCTTCTCCCAAGATTCGTACCACAGGAACTTCACTTTCTTTTGGGTCAAATAGATCATAGGAAACGCAATAGATGAAAACCTTTCAACAAAATAACGATAATAACCAGCTAGACCCAAGAAACTTCGGATATCAGAAGGAGAAATAGGTTTAGGCCAACTCTTTATAGCCTTTATCTTTTGAGGATCAACTCTAATACCTTCAAAAGAAACAACATGACCCAAGAAGACTACAGAGTTCAGCCAGAACTCACAGTTACTGAACTTAGCATATAACCGATGAGTTTGATAAGTTTCCAACACGATTTGGAGATGATCCATATAATCACCCTCACTTCGGGAGTAAATAAGATTATCATCAAGGAATACTGTTAAAAATAAATCTAGATATGGCTGGAATACACAGTTCATAAGATCCATGAAAGCCACTGGAGCATTAGTTAACCCGAAAGACATCACTAGAAATTCAAAATAACTGTAACGGGTTCGGAAGGCTGTCTTGGGGATATCACATTACCTAACCTTAAGTTGGTGATAACCGGATATGAGGTCTATCTTCGAAAAGTAGCTTGCACCTTGCAATTGATCAAATAAATCATCAATTCGAGGAAGCGGATATTTATTCTTAATAGTAACCCTATTAAGCTGCTGGTAATCAATACATATCCGCAAATAACCATCTTTCTTACGCACAAATAGGATAGGCGCACCCCACGAGGACACACTAGGTCTGATAAAGCTTTTGTCTAAAAGATCTTTCAATTTCTCCTTCAACTCTTTAAGTTCCGTGGGAGCCATGCGATACGGAGGAATGGAAATAGGTTGAGTATCAGGAAGAAGGTCGATCCCAAACTCTATCTCTCTATCAAGAGGTATTCCAAGGAGATCTTTCGGAAAGATATCAAGAAACTCATTAACAACATTAATTGACTGAATGGTTGGGGTTTCAGACTTAGTATCTTTAAACCGAACTAAATGGTGGATGCAACCCTTGGAAATCAACTTCCTAGCTTTGAAATAGGATATGAAACGACCCTTAGGAATCACAGAACTCCCGAACCATTCGAGCATAGGTTCATCAGGAAACTGAAACTTGCCCACGCGGGAACGACAATCAATAAACGTATAGCATGAGTGAAGCCAATACATACCCAGAATGATATCAAAGTCAACCATATCTAGCTCAATCAAATCAGCATACATAACCCGATGAAAGACAGTAATGGGACATTTCTTATACACCCGTTTAGCAATCACAGACTCTCCTACCAGAGTAGAAACCAAAATAGGCTCAGAAATTAGTTCAGGATCCGTTTCAAAATTTACAGCAACCAGAGGTGTCACATAAGAAAAACTTGAACTGGGGTCCATCAATATATAGACATCAAAATAGAAAACACGGATCATACCAATGACAACATCGGGAAAGTACTCCTGCTCCTGATGAGGTGGTATAGCATAGAAATGATTCTAGCATTGACCGGCAGCAGTACTAGATGAAGCACCCTGAGGAGGAACTGGATGGGCTGCGAGAGGTGGGGCACTGGTAGCCTGACTCTAGGGACGGGTATCAAGACTCCGCTGTCTGGCATACGAGAAATATCTAAGTATGTGGACCAACTTGCCATAACCCAAACAGCCCCGTTGCCCCATATAACACTCCCCAAAATGGTCTTTATCACACTTAGCACATGAAGGAGGATGAGGCCGGTTGCTTACACTGTCCTATGACCTGGAAGGTACCGACCTATTTCCGAGCTCCTACCTGCCCCGATATATGGGAGCACTAGCTGAGGAAGGCACAGGTATAAATGGACGTCTATAAAACTGAGGGTGACTCCCTCCGGAGAATCTAGTCTGACCAGACCAGACCCCTGTTGCTTTGATCTGACTCTCTTAATCCCTCTTACTCTTTCTCTTTCCTTTATCTTATCTGCCTCAATCTGTTATACGTGAATTATTAACCTAGAAAGATCAATCTCCCTGTTGATCATAGCAGATCTATATTCTTTCACCATATAACTCGACACCCCAGTTAGAAACTTGCTCATACTAGTCCTTGAGTTAGCCATCATATTGGGAGCGTACTTCGATAGATGATTAAACTTAAGACAATACTCCTTAACTAAAATGGAGCCTTGTCTCAAATTCATAAACTCCTCGAAGCTTCCCGTAACTCAAGAGGAAAGAATCTATCCAAGAAAGCATCTTGGAACAATTGCCAAGTCACCGGAGCGGTATCTTCCTCTCTACCCTTATTCCACATCTGCACCAAGTCATAGGCAACATCCTTCAACTGATAAGAAGCTAGCTCTACACTTTCTTCCTCGGTCATGTGCATAATCTGTGTAATTTTCTTTATTTCATCAACATACATCTGCGGGTCCTCACCTGCTCTCGACCCATGAAACTCTGGCGGATTCATCCGCATAAAATCACAAATTTATGCTGCTACCAAATTATTTTCCTGTAGAGGTGGAGCGTTGGCCTGAGTATTAGCGGTAACTGCCTGGGCTAGCATCTGAAAAGCTACCCAAAAATCGGCATGGGCTACCGTCTCATGTAACGGATCAACGGGTTGAGGTTGGTTGTTGTTTCCGCGAGCTCGACGGGGAGGCATTTTCTATTGTAAGAACGAACGAATTAACAGCAGAAGGAAATAGTTGTAAGAATGATAGACTCTTGTAGAAAGAAACAAATGACTTTTCCTAGAATGCCCTGCAGCCTCTTGATCATAGGTGTGGCGCGCTACACATCGATGCTCAAGACTCTACGTAACGTGGCTTGTCGGACTCCCTAGGACTCCTCACAACCTTAGACTCTGATACTAAGTTTGTAACACCTCGAAATATCATCCCGAGATGCCACACGGTGCCCAAGGCTACACGTAGCCTCAAGCTAACTCTTTAAGCCAAAACACTACCCTTGGGTTCCAACACAACAACATACACGCTACCCTAAGGATATATATATAAGTACATATCATATCACATCGCACATGGAGTGGATTATTGTTAGACTGTACATATATGGAATGTCTATACACAAACCAACCCAATAATACACTAGTCTGACATAGCCTCTATACAGAAAAATCAATGATCCATTGGGACAAACCCCCAACTGACTCAACAGACCAAAGGTATCACAAAACAACAGCACCAAAACTAGAAACTTGGTCCTCGAACCATGAGGACTCACCACTGAAGGAACATAGATGCGGCACTCGGATATCACTGTCGCAGCTGCGGCTGAGTACCTGAACCTACATCATGGTAAGAATATAGCCCATAGAGAAATATGTGCGTCAGCACAAGATATGTATTGAGTATCTGGGGGCGGATGCAAAATATAAATAATATCATAAATTTCATAAAAACGTACATACAGACCATAATGACACACCTCGCTTGAGTGACATTGAATCATGCAACTCATAACATCATAGATAGGAAATATAGGAGAAAAACCTCATAAATCATTATAGATCATCATAGGCAACTTGACTTACTACATCAAAACTCGGAGTGACTCGGTATTTTAATAAACATGACTCTTATGGACAGGGAAGTTTCCTATAACCGACAACCCCACGTGAGCTACGTGGAATACCAATGTTTGAAACCCCTGTTGGCGGGAGCGGCATACTCTTTGCTAGGGAGTACAACCTTAAAACTGCAATAATCACAATCGGGCTCTCTGACCAATAATATCATCATCAAACAACCCTACTGTGGCACATAGGTTTGGGGAATACAAAAATTCCCTCTCAGTGCTAAGTACTACTCCCCGACAAGCTCAGAACGCATTATGAAATCCACCACAACATCACAAGGGTCTATCATAAAGACCAAATCAAATCTCTTTCTCATTTATCAAATCATATCAATTTGTGGATTCCTAACTCAACACATTTTAGCTCAAAACATTTTAATCTTCCTCAACATCAAGAAGGTATCAATGCATTGAACCATAATCGAATCGACATTTGGAAAAGGATATGAAGACTCAATACATAATATCTTCAACAATTTAACTCATCAAAACCATCTGAAAAATACCAAGACTCATTGCAACTTCAATATCAACATTTCTCAATTTGTCATCCAACTCTCATTTAAAGGTACTTGAGACATCAACCCATAGTAGGGATATAGAATTTACAATATCAATTATAAATTCATAATAAGGAAATAGTGGAATGATAGTTTAAATCAAGGCTTAACAAATTAAATCATCATACTCTCATAATCAAATACTTTTTGGACATAATTCCATCTGAACATCATACACTTATCGGATGACATAATTCCATAGCTCATGGACAATATAAGATATAAAACCATATTTCCAATTTATGGTAAAACATGTAAAATCTCATGTCAATGTAATTCAACAAAAATACCGGGCACAAGATCGAAAGGATAATCTTGTTCAAAGACCCACATACCTAAAAATGGAAGATGAATATGAACTTTCGACTCCGAAACTTCATTCACCAAAATAAAGGGTGCTTCTCGAAGCCCTTAACATAATCAACTCGAATCCCAAATCAATTTGAAATTTCTACGATTTAATCAAGAGAAATAGAAGGATGAAATTTGGAGTAGTAGGGTTGGGGTTTGAGCCTTAGGAAGTTTTTGAGAAAAATGAGCTATTGAATGCTCTTAATGGACTTAAATCAATGGTTTACCCCGATGGATTGGTGTGGGAATGACCAAAATACCCTTAAAAATCAAATAATGTCAAATTTGTCCTTTGGTGGACTGTTTTGATAGGCTGAAGTAGATCGACCATAACTTTTTGCTCCTATGGCCAAATTGGATGAAACCAATTTCATTGGAAAGAGGACTTTCAGATCTTTCTGTTTATATATAGTATATCACCCAGATCATTATGTATAAGGAATTATGTCATTTGAATTTGATCCTAAAATTTGCCTGGCCTCAGTATTTTTTTCTTGCACATTTACTGTTCACCACTATTCACGATTAGATCGGAATGATCATAACTCATCGTTCGATTATCCGTTTTGGATGATCCACATATCGTTGGAAATATTATTCGATTCTCTATGCAATGACGGGTTGTATATCATAAAATTCCACACAAAAAAATTATTAATCACGATAAAGAATAGAATTCAACATATTTTCGTCCAAGATCTTAATGGAAAATTCTTTTTCGGGGCATCACAGCATATCAACCTACCTCACTTAGCATACCATTATATTCAAAGTACTAACACATACTTTTCTTTTGTGCTATGATGTCTTATATCATAGGTTCAGACGCACGAGCTCCTGATCATACTTAGCAGCCTAAATTTTCAGCAGCAGATATAGTGGTGAGTCCTTATAGTCCGAGGACAAAGTTATTATTTCAGTATTCAGTATATTCAATAGTCGAAGTTAGTTGGGGACTTGTCCCATCAACTCTATATTCAGACAGTTAGAGGCTATCAGACTAGATTATTTCAGACAGATGTTCAGTTTTCAGTATCTATTTATCAGTATTTAGTATTCATTTACATTGATGAACCTTATGGAAACTTCAACCTAATTTCTACATTTATCTCAGTAATATTATACAGTGCTCACAGCAGGTACTAGTCATGGGTTAGCTTGTTGTCCTACGGGATTATGTGTACCGTATGATGTTTGGGGTGAAGACTCGAGGCATTACACTAACTCCCTAGCTCGAGGTTGAGAAAAAGTTTTATCTGTGTCTATCGATAACCTTGCGCCATCCATCAGGGAAAGAATAGAGCCCAAGAAAGTACAAGAGGTTCGTACAAATATGTGTACATGACAAAGAGTCAAGAATAGAATTTCCTAGGAATGTTTAGTAGCCTCCCAAAGATAGGATACATATGTCTTCGTATCGATCCCAAGACTCTACTATAAACGTAGATCTTGTACCATTACACCAATAAACCTGGCTCTAATACTAATTTACTACAACTCATTTTTTTTCTAGGTCATGATGACACCTACTATAACCAACAGTTAGGTAAAAGAACCCATATTCCATAATAACTGGTAAAAACTATCAAGAAAACTAAAAGGCCATAGCGTAAATAAATCTAAATAATTTAATAAAATAGAATACAGCCCCCAAGACTTGGTGAAATAGACAAGAGTATCTAATGTAATCAAAGTATAAAGGGAAGTACAAAATGAATATTCATGTAAAAACCATCTCCAAAATACAAAATAGAGATAATTGTAATCAGTAAGATGGAAATTAGAACTAGTCTGAACGTTAAGAGCTCACCTCAAATTTCTGATCCATGCCTTCTCTACCCGATGCACATATCAACAGTGAGAAACCGTACTATAATTTGTAGGTTATAAGAGTGTACTATAAGTACTAAAGATGGGGTACTTGATAGGCATCGACCGATTGAGATCTAAAGATAATGCAAGCATAAATAATATGTAAAGAAAGAATTTAAGCTACAAATAATAATCCAAGAAACTAAACATTATAATTCTTAGAGAGTAATGATTATAAACCATGTTATTTTATAAGTATTAAGAAACTAAAGTGAAATAATGTATATCACTATCTAATATACAAATGAAGAGTGAAAAAGGGGTTTATAGCAGTAATATAAGGCCAAGGGAGAAATATACATATGAATGTATAAGGAAGGAGAAATATATATGGTGTACCATATTTATATATAAATAATGGACTTACTCAAAGGTAATAACTAAAGGGAGACAACATAAATCTCAAGGAATCCTAACCCAGTAGAAAAACTAATACTAGCATAAATAGGGTTTTTACCCAAATGATAAATAAATATGATATAATCTAATAGTAACATATCTTATTAGGAGAAAGAAAAAGAATCAAAAATTAACTAACAATCTTGAGTAATAGTCCATTATCATCCTGCAATGAACTAACAATAATAATAACCAGGAATAAAGTAATCAGCTAGTCTAGACAAATAATAACCTAAATGATCCCCCATATAACCAGAAAGTGCAAGCAAGCACTCAGCAAACAACAATCATAGATAATACCTATACAACCCTCCATAAGGATGATAGATATAAGCACCAAACAATCATACTGGTGATAGGCAAATTCCAATAAATGAATGTAATATAACCAATAGTAAACCATGTCCAATCCATGTAATGACCCTTTAGGTTATTTTTAGTGATTTCACTTATTTTCATTGTTAGAGCTTTTCCATAGTTTTCCTAATTTATTTATAACTTGTTGGAACTCATAGTTTGGTTACCGGGTGTTCATTTGGTGTTTACAACCATTTCCTTATTTAGAGGTCGTCGTTGGTTCCAAATGGCCACCAAGCAAAAACCTTAGTTAAATGATATTCAATGCAAATTCTGACTATGCCATCAACTCCAAAATATTGATTTTAGGTTGGGTAGACCTTTGGTTTGGGTCCTGCCGTACCCAAAATTATTTTGACCTATTGGTCGAAAAGTTAATATATTAGAAATTCAGGTGTGGGGCCCACATTTGGTCAAAATGACTTTGGATGGAATATCCAACTTTGCCAATGCATTTGAAATGTTGAAATCAGTGTGGTTTCATATTATGTTTGCTCGTAATGGATTTTAGATATTTACTGAGGCATTGGTCAAAACTTGGAATAAACTTGGAATTTATTCCAAGTTTCAGCTTTCATTTGCTGGTGCGGAAGATACCATGATCTCGGAGGGGGTATCATAATCACAATTCCGTGACTGCAGCCTACATAATGGAGATCACGTGAACAGAGGACCTAGGAAGGAGTATTTAATTTTCTTTCTTGTCGAGAGTTGGCTATTTTGCAAATGCTTTGTGTCCTGTAAACCTTAATAGAGTTTGCAGTCCACAAATTAAGTCTTAGGTATTGATTAGGAGCTTGAATAACTTGCATATTTGTGAATTTAAGGTTTGGATCCTTCATTTATAGTGTTGAATTCTTTATTATTTGACCTAAATGTCAATTATATTGATGTCATGAATTAAGCCCAAATAAGCTTGATATTCACTTGATTATTGAGGAATATAACTCCCTAATGGTATTTTAACTATGGGTTGGCCTCAAAAACTCATTTTACATATTTGGAATGCACTTGGCAGTTTTTGGTGTTGTTTTGGACCCAAATCACAATGGTGCAATATGGGAATTGATATTCTCACAATAATACATATATTTTGTTTAGATATCTTGGATCCTTGAGGAAGCTTTGCAAAAAAAAGAAAGCAACGATTGTTGGTTTGTGAGCTATATTCGAAATTAAGGTAGGTTAGGTTTACTTCTAGTTTGATTGAGCTTTATCATAGTATGACTTTGATATCTGGTTAAGATCAGGAGGGTTTTTAGGTGTTGTAAAGGTGGATGGTAATGCTTGGGATTAGTTGACCACTTAGGCTATTTATCTCATAAAGTGTGATACCTAACTTATATACTAGAACCTTTTTTAGTTGACCTTGTTATCTCATGAATAGCATAAAAATGCTCTAGTTGTCCTAGATATATGGGAGTGACCTTGTTACTCATATTAAAGAGTAAGTTATCCTTAGTTGTGCGTAGTTATGGAAATTTCCCTAGTTGCTTTTGAATAATTATGAGTAATACAAAAGGAAGAATTATACCTTAGAACTAGTGTGGATTGATAAACCTCTAAGAGATAACTTAGATGGCTTAGCTTAGTCCTGGGTATAACTTAGGCTTTAATAGGATGTTGGGATATTAGAAGCAGAGATTGACCCTCCTTAAGCTTGGACTATGTGGTACCTTGATACTTGTTAAACGCATAGGATGTACCTTTTGTATTATGACGGCTAACCCTCAGTAAATGGTTTATTAATGATATTGGTATTGGAAATGATGTGCATAAATGGTTTCTAATTATTGATAATGCTTGGATAGAAATGAAATGTCTAATAGATTGAGCGCATGACTATGCTATCACTTAAATCATTGACTAAATTACCATTTTAGTCTTGGATTATGTTATTACTTATATTTTGTTCAATCCTAGTGACTAAACTAATGTTTGTGCTAAAATTTCTCTTATGCGGATAATGCGAATCATGCTAATAAATAGGGGCTCTACAAGATATAACTATGGTTTGTATTTGACCATGCTTATGATTATGTTAAACCCGGTAATGTATTGAGTGTTCATACCATATGAATATACATGTTCATGCACCTATTAATATATTGAGTTGATAATGAATGATGAGTACGATGGTATGTCTTTCCTTACATCTCATTCACACTATCCCTCGTGGGGCTTTCATTTATTATTGATTTGATTGCACATATATATTGATGTTATGATGATATTCAACAAGTTTGGAGGATATATTAATGATATGATAATCCCCGGCAAGTTCGAAGGATTTATTGATGATATGATGATGTCAGAAAAGTTTGAAGGATATATTGATGATATGAAGATACCTGACAAGTTCGGAGGATATATTGATTATCTGATGATGCTTGGTAATTCTATGGATATATTGATGATATGATGATACTCAATAAGTCTGGAGGATATATTAATGATATGATGATGCCCGGAAATTCCGGAGGATATATTAATGAATAATGATGTCCGGCAAGCCGAAGGATATATTAATAATATGGTGATTCCCAATATGTACAAAGGATATATTGATGATATGATGATTCCCGATAAGTCTGGAGGATATATTGATGATATGAGGATGCCCAGCAAGTTTGGAGGATATAATAAAGTTATGTATGGTTAGCATATATATGTTTATGTAGGGGTATGCCTTTATATGATTATATCTGAAGTAATTAGACTTTGAACCATCGAAAAATTTCTCCATTTGATGTCACTGGGTGGGTACGACTAGGGGCACGAGTTGTACCCCTTAGATACGAGTCGTATCATCCTTTCCCTCACCTTTTATATCCTAGGTAGTTTGGTAAGGGTTACTCACTGTTCTAAGTATGAATGAACCCCTCCTCAATCGTACTCTAAGTATATAAGTTGTAACCAACATGATCGTAAAGAGGGAAATCCTAGATTTAGTGAATTGTCTTAGGTACGGGTGGTGTATATGAGTTAGGGGTTGAGTAATACCCTTTGTATATGACTCAAGTGTGTGTGATCATACCCTTGACAGTATAGGTAACCAGGATAAGCCTAGGGTACGAGTAAAGGTACCACTCGTACCCTTGGGTAGGGTTCATAAGGTGAGTCGTGCCCCTGCATGGGTTCATTTTACAACTTTTAACTAAGGGACTTGTGGTCATTTACTATGCCTTAAACCCTAAGTCCACTCAGTGTGTAAATGTATAAGGCTTCCTTAAACATACTTTGTATGGATCAAACATCCAAAACTCTCTCTCAAACATAATTTGTGAAGGATTGGAGTATAGGGTACAAGGGTGTCCATCTATGGGAAAAGTGAAGTCAATATTCTGTGGTGAATCAATTTTTCTAAGGCATGTAACTCTTCCCCTTGTTAGATTACTCTAAACCCAAGTATTTTACTCTTGGATTAGTAAGTGTACATGGCAATTTTGAAATCAAATGAAAAGTGTTTTATTGTCTAATGATGAATAATGTGATCCTTGCTTAGACTTATGTTTATACAAGTCATTGATGGTGATTTTCTTATGTGGGTTCTTGTTGTATGTGGTTTACATGAGGTCTTGAGTAACCCTAATCATTATGACTTCGACTAATAAAATAGCCTTGTTGAAAGTATGCACATAAGGTATTTGTGAAAATAACTATGTGGATCATCTAGTCACATATGGTGATACGTTGAACTACGGAAATGTCCCAATAAGTATGAATGATTGATAAATGATGTGGTAAAAGTATTGTGGGCCATGTAATGTTAAATGATGACCTTTTTCAGTTAATGACTAATAAAGGGTTGACATCCCTCAATATGAAGATGAACTTGAATTATTTGTTGAGCTAAAGTATGGTGAGAATGTGGTATAGGATTGTTAATGAAATATGAATAGTTTTTTAGGGTCTTGATGAACATAAATTAAATTATATGATGAATTTAATGAAGGCAATGGACTATTGAAATGGTTGAGCAATTAAGGCTCCTATAAGGACCATTGGGTCATCTATAGTGTCCAATTAGTTAAATGGTTACAGTCCTTAAGTGTTGTATGAAATGAATGTTGATGCATGGGAAAAGGGTTTAAGTCCCAATGTGAACTAATGATAGTTTTGATGGCTTGAGGCTTAAGTCCATTTGCTTATCAAATAGTTTGAGGTATGAGTACCTTGCCTAATGAAATTGTTCGAGGTTAAAGTCCATTGCATAAAGAGATATCTTGAGGTTAATGTACCTCGCTGAATGAAATGACTTGCAATTAGAGTCCTTTGGCATGAGGTTGGAGTCCCTTGCCTAACGAACAAGTATAAGGTTGGATTCCCTTGACTAGAGAAATGTGTGTATGGTTAGAGTCCCTTGTTTGAATAATTATGTATGTGGTTAAAGCCCTTGGCTAATGAATCTGTGAGCATGGTTAATGTCCTTTGACAAATGGTATGGGATTGTGGTTAAAGTCCTATGTCTTAATAGAATTTTCAAATCTAAGTGTGGAAGTTCAAAGCCCTCTATTTCATGTCTAGTGAATGAATATTCAAGAATGTTGTTGAGCTTTAATTTGCTGATTATCATGTGATTTACATATATGTAAGTATAAGCATGTGGATATGATTGAATATAATATATTAACTAGTTGTTGAATAATGATGTTATTTTATTCTTATTCTTGAGTTACATGTTAGCGTTTCAACTGCCAACTATCTAAAGATGTTATGTCTCCATGTGACGTAGGGGTCGTAGCATCATCTTCTCTTCATGAACAGTGATTAAGTGATTGAAACGGTTCATGCATTGACTACGGAGTGGTGATCTTTCTTATTTTGGTAGACATTCATTCTTGGTCTACTATCTTTAGAATTAGTCTCATTTTGACTTGGTTTGGCTATTGTCGGGGGCTTATCTCGACAAATACATTTCTAAACATCGGTTTGTAAAAAGGTATTATGGATGTCTGTGGACTTGGGTATGTTTCTTAGTGTGTTGATATTTATGAAATGGTTAGACATTGTTAAGTTATGACTTCTACTATTATTTCTTCTATCTTATTATGCAGTCGGGATTCACCCGACCATTACGATTAATGTAATGATTTTGATGGGTTATCAGGCGACCTCCAGTTCATGTGGCCTTGAACTGCCCATACGACATGGCATAGTTTTAGGTAGTGTCAAGTTTGTATAAGAGCCTAGGTTCATGGTCAGTTAGGTGTCCACAATACCATATTGAGTAAAGTCTCTTTTATGGGTGTGAAGCATGCCACACTTATTAAAGAGAAACTATGAGACATTTTAGGAAATGTTTCCCTTTATTGTGTTTCAATCTCAAGATATATATTCTATGGTCTTGGATTCCTCATATTTTTATTTGATGTCTTTAAGATAATTACTCCAAGGAGATCTGAGACTCAGGCAAACCCTTCTGAGGGCCTTATGGACAAAGCTCATTCAACTTCTGGAGTTCGAACAAGGGTTAGGGTTGTGGCATTTGACTATCTTCGTGGGGCTCAACCTATCCCCACCAATATTGACTATAACAGTGACCCTCCTATTTCGTCACCTCAAATAGATGCTACTAATGCAAAGTTTTGTCGCTCTATCAACCTCTTGACTCAATTGGTAGCTTCTCAATCAGAGTGTGGTGCTTCGGCTACCGTTTCTTCTAAGGCCATAAGAATTGGCCAATTTGTAAGGCTGATCCCTCCTATGTTATCTGGTATGGAGGTTAAGGAATATCCTCATGGCTCTATTGATGAAATAAAGAAGATCTTATGAATCATGCATACTTTGGAGATTGAGGCTATTGAGTTTTCTTCCTATCAATTGAAAGATATAGCGTACCAATTGTATAAGGAGTGGGAGTTGTCTAGAGATGTTGATACTAGTCCCACCATGTGGAAGGAATTCTCCAAGGCTTTCTTAGATTGCTTCTTTCCTCAAGAGTTAAGAGAGGCAAAGGCGGTAGAGTTTGCGAACTTGAATCAAGAGAGGATGTTAGTTCAAGAGTATGCCTTAAAATTCCATTAATTGTTGTGGTATGCTCCCAAGATTATTTCTAGAAAGAGGGCTAGAATACATAAGTTTGACTCGAGATTGTCATGTGAGTTAGTCCCTGAGAGCAAGGCACCCTTGTTTATTGAAAACATGGATATAGCTAGGATGATTGTATATTTGCAATAAGTGGAAGAAGAGGAAAAAAAAGCAAGTTGGTCTTAGTGAAAGTCAAAAAAAAAAATTTAGGCCTTCTAAGCATAGTGGTGGTAATGGTGGAAAGTGGCCACAGGACAAGTGGGGGTGTTCAAGTTCTTTCTCCTTGGATAGTGTTTGCTCTCCTTACATTAAGTTTTTAGGTGATCGTCGATCGTAGTTTAGTGTTGGGCCTCGGACACAGGGTGCCTAATTCTAGGCTAGTAGTGCCCATTTGGATCCACCCCACCCGCCTTGCAGATTCTATGGTTAGAGTTATCATGGTCAGTGTGAGAGGTGGAGAAACAAATGTTTTCATTGTGGTCAGATTGGGCACATACAGCGTGAGTGCCCATCTCTAGCAGCTTCTTGGGCTAATAGGGCCCTTATTGCTACTTCACCTACTCCCACACCTAATAGTTCTATATCTGCCTCTACTTTTGTTTCTGGCACCGGCGCTAGCTGAATGCTTGTATGCACTTGCTACTCGCCAGGATTCTAAGATGTTTCCCGATGTTGTCACGGGTATATTGAAATTTTTATCCCTTGATTTGTATTGTTTGCTTGATCGAAGGTCTACACTTTCTTATGTGACCCCGTATGTGGTTGTACATCTTGATTGTGGTCTCGAAAGTCTATTGATTTCTTTTTTTATTTCTACTATGATCGTAGACCCCATGATTGTTAAAAGGTTCTATAAGAAGTGTGTGATATCATTTGGTGGTAGAGATACTCTTGTAGACTTGATAAAGGTTGACATAGTTGATTTTTATGTCATTCTACGCATGGATTGGTTGCACTCTTTCTATGTTTCCTCAGATTATCGGACCTGTAGAGTCATGTTCCAATTCCCAAGTGAGATGGTCAGTGTATAGGAAGGTGGTTCCCTAGTGACTAAGGGAAGGTTCATTTCTTATCTAAAGGACCAAAAGTTGATTTCAAAGGAGTATCTATATTACTTGGTCTGAGTTAAAGATTCTAACTCGGAAGAACCTTCTCTAGAATCTGTTCTCATGGTTAATGAGTTTCCCAAGGTGTTTTCAGATGATCTTCATAGTGTTCCTCCCAATAGGGAAAATGATTGTGGAATTGATCTTATTTTGGACATTCATTTGATTTCTTTCCCTCTTTTTAGAATGGCTACGACACAGCTTAAATAGTAATTGAAAGACCTCTTACATAAAGTTTTTATCCACTCTAGTGTGTCTCCGTGGAGAGCTCCCATGTTATTCGTGCACAAGAAGGATAGTTCTCTTCGTATATACATTGATTATCGTCAGTGGAACAAAGTGACCGTAAAGAATAAATATCCTCTTCCTAGGATTGATGATTTGTTTAATCAACTTCAGTGTGAGAAATATTTCTGTAATTTTGATCTTAGTTTGAGTTATCATCAGCTTAAGATTTGGGATACCCTAAAGACTTTCTTTAGAACCTGGTATTGGCACTATGAGTTTCTTGTCATGTCTTTTAGATTGACCAATGCCCCGAAGGTATTCATGGATTTGATAAAAAGAGTCTTCCATCCGTTCTTGGACATGTATGTCATTGTCTTCATTGATGATATCTTAGTCTATTCTTAGAGTGAAGTGGATCATGTCGATCACCTTCGTGCTGTGTTGCAAACTTTGAGTATCATCGTTTGTATGCCAACTTCTCCAAGTGTGAGTTTTGGTTGAGAGTCATAGCTTTTTTTGGTCATATTATCTCTTGTGAAGGTATCATGGTTGATCCCCAAAAAGTTACGATGGTTAAGAAGTGGCCTAGACCTACAACTCTAACCGATATTTGGAGTTTCTTGGGTCTATCCAGTTACTATTTATTTATGAAAAGTTTCTATACTATAGCTACCCCATTGACCAATTTGATCCAAAAGAAGGTCAAGTTCTTATTGTACGATCCGTGTGAGGGTAATTTGAGTAGTTGAAAGATAAGTTGAATTCAACTCTGGTTTTGACCTAGCCTGAGGGTAGTGATGGTTTTGTGGTATATTGCGACGCTTCTTGTGTCGGTCTTAGTTTCATGTTGATGCAACATGGTAGGGTGGTGACCTAAGCCTCTAGGATATTGAAAGTTAATGAGAAGAACCACCCTACTCATGACCTAGAGTTGTTAGCCGTGTTTTTTGTTTAAAGATCTGGCAGCATTATCTTTATAGGTTTCATGTCAATATCTTTTTCAATCATAAGATTCTTCAATATGTGTTTACACAAAAGGATTTAAATCTCTGGCAAAGAAGGTGGCTCAAGTTGTTTAAAGACTATGATATGAGTCTTCATTACCATGTAGTCGTCGATGCTCTAATTAGATTTTCCATGGGAAGTTTGGCCCACGTAGATGAGGATAAGTGGGAATTTGTGAAGGACGTTTGCCATTTGTCTAATCTCAGAGTTTGACTTACGAACTTCAAGGATGGTGGTGTATTTGTTCTTTGGGTATCTCAACTGCCCCTTATTGTTGAGATAAAGGAGAAGCAAGATTTGGACCTTGACTAGATGATGATCAAGAGTAATATGGGTCAAAACAAAGTTGCAGACTTTGTGATTGGTGGTGATGGTATCTTGAGATACTAAGGTAGACTATGTGTTCCCGACGTTGATAGATTGAGTGAAAGATCCATGGTCGAGGCTCTTGAATCTTGATATGCTATACGTCTCGGTTCCACCAAGATGTATCACAATCTTAGAGAGTTCTATTGGTGGAGCAATATGAAACTTGATGTGGTTAGCTATGTGGCCAAGTGTATGGTGTGTCAACAAGTGAAAGTTGAGCACATGAGGCTCGATGGGTTGTACCAAGAAATTATGTTGCCCGAATGGAAGTAGGAGGAAATTAATATGGATTTTATTACTGTTCTTCCTAGATCTCAGAATAAATATGATTCTATTTGGGTTATTGTTGATAGAATGAGCAAGTCCACTAATTTTTTGCCTATGAGGAAAAATTACTCGGCGGAAGATTATTCTAAGTTGTATCTTGCTGAGATCGTGAAGTTGCATGGTGCTCAAGTTTTTATTATCTCGGATCGTGGTCCTCAATTTTCATCCCACTTTTGGAAGTCATTACAAAAAGGTTTGGGTACTAGAGTATGCCTTAGTACCTCCCTCCACCCACAAACGGATGGGCAAGTGGAAAAGACCATCCAAACATTAGAGTATATGTTGCGGGCTTGTGTGATTTATTATGGTGGTAGTTGGTATGACCACTGTCCTTTGATTGAGTTCGCCTATATTAATAGTTACCACTCTAGTATTGGCATGGCCCCTTTTAATGAATTGTATGGTAGGAGATGTCGATATTTTATTGGGTGGAAGAAAGTTGGAGAGGGTAAGTTGCTTTGCCCCGATTTATTTCAACAAGCCTTAGAGAAGGTGAAGGTGATTCATGATAGGTTGAAAATCGCTCAAAGTCTCCAAAAGTCCTATGCGGATGTTAGGCATAAGGACCTAGAGTTTAGTATTGGAAATTGGGTATTCTTAAAAGTGTCTCCCATGAAAGAAGTAATTGATTTGGTAAGAAGGAGAATCTTAGTACCTGGTATGTTGGCCCCTAATTAATTGTGAAGAGAGTTGGCAATGTTTCCTATGAGTTGGAGTTGCCTTCTAGTATGAACTCCATTCACCCATTTTTCTATGTCTCTATGTTGCGGAAATGTGCGTTTAATCCATCATTGGTTATTTCCTTGAGGGATGTTGATATCTCGAACTCTTTGTCCTATGAGGAGATCCTGTTAAGGATCTTGGATAAGAAAGTTCACTGGTTGAGAACAAAAAAGGTGGCTTCGGTAAAGGTTTTATAGAGAAACCAAAAGTCTATGGAAGCTACGTGGGAAGTAGAAGATGACATGAAGTCCAAGTATCCATATTTGTTTCCTGCTCTGGAAACTTGACATGTAGGTATGTGTTGATCTCCTTGCTTTGATTTATGTCTTTGATAGATAATAGGTTAAAGTCCTTAATGTGTTGAGGTAATTTGTGTCATGTTAGACCATGGGTTCAATTCCCTAATGCTTTGAAATTATGTGTCTTGTTGTGATTAGCTTAAGTCCCTAGTATATTGAGTTGATTCATGCCTTTGTTAAAGGAAGGGTTCGAGTCTCTAATCCTTGAATTGAGCAAGTATCCTTGAAAAGTCGATGAGTTTAAGTACCTAAGTTTTGAAATGAGTGAGTGTTGATAAGTAAGGGTTTAAGTCCCTAAGATTTACACTGAACAAGTGGCTTGAAAAATAATGGGTTTGAGTCCCAAAGATGATGAAGTAAAGGATTGATTGATAATGAGCATGATGTGTGTTATATCCTTATTGTATTCTTATTCTAATTTGTTCAAGGTTTGGTTTGATATGGGATAATGTGTTAACTTGTGTTTATTGCTTTCCCTATTCGTCATTCAAGGAAAAATGATCTAAATGGGGGAGAAATGAAACACTTAGAGATTGAACCATCAAAGAAATTCTCCATTTGATGTCATTGGGCTGGGTACAACATGGGGCACTAGTTGTACCCCTTGGATGTGAGTCTTATCCTCCTTCCCCTCCCCTCTCGTATCCTATGTAATATGGTGAGGGTTACTCATTGTCCTAGGTAAGATAACCCGCTCCTCAATCATACCCTAAGTATATGATGTTGGGTGTATTTACACGCCTAAACACCACAATTTACCCATGTTATAGCTAAGTTTTGAGGATAAAATATATAATTCCTACACTTTTAGTCCATTTTCCTGTAAGTGAGCTAACCTACGTGATTAGCATGTTTTCAGGTATTAATGATGAAGATTTCAGCACTTTGTGAACCTTTGGGCAGCAAAGGAAAACTTCACAGAAGAGGGAAGGCAGCTTTTGGAAGCTTATGGACTGAATGTGACGCATGGAGAAATTATCCCGGGCAAAAGCAGTATTTTTAAATACTTAGGGGTGCAGCAGTAACTTAATAGGACTAGGACAAGGATGTTATAAAAACCCTATTTTGCTGAATTTTTCAGCATTCATGCATTGATCCATTCACGATTGCTTTCAGAATTCAGTCGACACTTTTTATTCAGTTTACAGATTTTGTAAGTTCAGACAAAAAAAACAACAACGCTACAAGAACGGCTAGAGAGGAAATCACGTCATCCTGATAGTGACGCCAATACGTACTCATCGTGATATTGTATCGTTTTGGTATGATGATGATGATGTCTTCGTTGTTTTCCTTTACAATCATGAGTAGCTAAACTTCTTTGTTAGGGTTATGGAAGCCTTTTGATATACTATCTATTACTATGAGTTTGTGAATTCTTGATGTGTATGCTACTTATATCATTACTCTCTTCGTTTTAATTTAATTCTCGTGGTTGCTAACATAGAGAATAGGCCATTGTAGCATTAACTTGTTTGAGAGAAAAGTTACATGTTTGGAAAAGAGAGTGTGACAAGGAAATACGGCTACCAACCCCTATTTACATGTTAGTGCCGTAACTGGGTTAACCTCTTGGAGAGTTCGTACCATTAGTTATACGCTTTAAGTTCGAGAGAGTTAAAGTAAAATAATCCTTGATGGTTGAGAAACACTAGGATTTACCATTAGAATACGAATCTCTATAAGTGCATGCATGTCTGAATTCCGCATTACTCATAGTTAATAGATACGTAGAACTCATAAGGTGGACATAACCCTAACTTATTTTTCTCTGTGATTAAATCTTACTAAACAAAGCATTCTGTTGTTACTTTGATAGCATTAATTCACGCCACAATCCAATCCCCCCTTTTTCGTGGAATTTTCGATCAGCAGTCTACTAATAATTGCAACACTTAGTGACCAAGTATTCCCTGTGGGATTCGACACCCAACCCAGTTGGGTTCTATATTTGACAGCGACCGCTTATACACTTACGAGAGCTGTAGTTTGGGCGTTATCAAATTTTGGCGCCGCTGCCGGGGAATACGGTTGTCAACTAAGTTTGTGATAGTTACTAGACCCTTTGGTCAAAGATTCTTGAATTTTACTTTTAGTTGTTGTTTTGGTTTTATTCAGGTTCTGTTGAGTGCATGCCAAATACTCGTAGTTCTGGTCAACCATTATTACCCATAAATCCTGAACCTCAACTTATTGGCAGAATGGAGGCACAGCGTGACATTGACAGAAGGGCGGCTCAACAGGAGCAGACTAGATTAGCTGCACTGGAAGCTGCTCAAGTACATCAATAGAATATTGATAACCCAGGGCGAGCAACAAATCCTGATGATGAGGACCTGGGTGATGATGAGTTACTGAATCCCAGGCGTACTGATGAAGTGGCTGCACCTATGCACAGGAGAGGTCGACAAGCTAGAATGACACCTGAACGCCGAGCTGTGCAGGACCCTTTTGATGATGATGATGACGATTTTGATGGAGCTGGTGCCACATGGGCTATTATTCCTCCACCCTTGGCACCCGGAGCTAAGTTCAATATCACTAGCACCATGATTCAGTTATTGCAGCTCAAGGGGTTATTTGGTGGACTCGCAGGAGATGATCCAAATATGCATCTGATCAACTTTATTTCAACATGCAAGTCGTTTGACAATCCAGGAGTTGGGCAGAATGCAATTCGGTTGCGCTTATTTCCATAGTCTCTGTCTGGGGAGGCAACTCTATAGTTGAACGGGCTAACTCCTGATTCTATTACTAATTGGAGGCAACTGAAAGACGCTTTCCTAGAAAGTTTCTTTCCGCCATCCAAGAGATCCCAATTACGGGATGAGATCAGCAACTTTTGACAGCTTCCAACTGAAGCTCTCCACGAAACATAGGAGAGGTTCAAAAAGAAGCTTATGTGGTGCCCAAACCATCAGATGACGAATGTCCACTTGATGGAAATATTATATAGGGCTTTGAACTCGGTGACAAAGCCAGTGGTTGATAATGCTGCAGGAGGGTCATTCATGGACCTTACTTTTATTGAGGCGAGTGATATGCTGGATCGTATGACAAAACAGAGTAGAGCTTGGCATACCAGGGATTCTGAGGTAGAAAGCTCTACTGTATCTATTGGCATGACTGCAGAGCAGAGACGAAGACAAGAGGAACGTGACCAGGATATGGCTCACATGAAAACGCAGATGGATCTTCTTACCAAGCATTTATTATCAGGGAAAACCAAAAAAGTCAAGGTTGTGGTGTCACAGGGAAGAGATGAATCAAATTCTGAGGAGAAAGCAAATTATTTAAATAATCAGGGGGGTTTCCGAGGCAATGCCCAAGGAAACCAAGGTCGGAACTATTATGATAAATCTGGATACAAGGACCGCGATCAAGGTGGTTAGAAGAATAAGACTGACAGGAGTGGTTTGTATGTTCCTCCTGGAAACCGTGAGGCTGTGGCGTCTGGCTCTGGAAAGATGTCCATGGATGATATGATGGCTAAGCTGTTGAAAGGGGTGGAGGCAACCAATATGGGCGTTACTTAGGTAAAGAATGATTTGTCATCAATAAATCTATTGGTTGATTCGCATTTTACCGCGATAAAATAGCTGGAGCAACAATTGAGTCAACTATCAGCGGCATTCAATCAAAGAAAGACTGGCACCTTACCTAGAGACACTGTGCAAAACCCAAGGAATGATGGATCATGTATGGCTATTACTACCAGGAGTGGTAAAGCATTGGAGAATCCATCCAAAGGCAAGAAGGTGGTTGATGATATAGAAGATAATGTTATTGATGCAGAATGTGAAGATGCCATAGAAGCTGAAGATAGTGTTCCTGACGTTACCCCTAGACGTCTGCAGCCTGAAAAGATCAACAATCGGAAGCAAGATAAAAAGAAAGTGGCGGAGAAAACTATTCCCCTTCCACCACCACCTTTTCCTTAGAGACTGAAGAAGAAAGATGATGACACCTGGTTCAGTAAATTCATGACTATGTTGAAGCAGCTGACTATTAATGTTCCTTTGGTGGAGGCGCTAGAGCAGATGCCTGGATACGCTAAATTCATGAAGGACATTTTGACAAAGAAGCGGGCAGCAAGCTATGAGCTGGCAGATAATATTCATCATTGCAGTGCAATCGCTACAAGATCGCTAGTTCAGAAGAAGGCAGATCCTGGTGCTTTCACTATTCCTTGCACGGTTGGATCTTTGGATTTTTCTAAGGCATTGTGTGATTTGGGAGCTAGCATTAATTTGATGCTACTATCTATTTATAGAAAGTTGGGGTTAGATGATCCTACACCAACCAATATGCGGCTCGTAATGGCAGATAGGTCGGTAAAACGACCTGTTGGTATCTTATATGATGTATTGGTGAAGTTTTCCACCTTCATCTTTCCTGCAGACTTTGTTATTTTGGATTGCGATGTGGATTCTGAAGTTCCCATAATCTTTGGGCGTCCTTTCCTTGCAACAGAAAGTGTGCTTATTGATCTAAGAGCTAATGAGCTTTTATTTTGGATGAATGACGAAGTGGTCCATTTTGATGTATGCAAATCAATGAAGCATCCCAAAGATATGAATGTGTTCTCTGTAGCTGATGTTTACTATGATGATGAGAAAGAATTATCTGTAGAGAAGCAGCTTATTGTCGATCCATTGGTTGTTGTTCTTATGAATTTTGAGCGTGAGGATGTTGAAGAATATGAAGAAACTATTTGTGATCTAACAGGAATTGGCTCCTATTCTCATGCTCCTAAGAAGCTGGATCTGGATCTTAAAAATCTCCCTTCACCACCAGCAAAGCCATCCATTGAAGAACCACCAGTGCTAGAATTGAAGGAGTTGCCCAGTCACCTGAAATATGCATTTTAAGGAAGTGGTGATACACTACCGGTTATTATTGCGGCTGATTTAGGTGAGCAGCAGGTTGCGGCTCTTATTTCTGTTCTGAGGAGATACAAGAGAGCCATCGGTTGGACTATTGCTGATATTATTGGTATCCCTCCTGGGATATGTATGCACAAGATTCAGCTCGAGGAAAATTGTGTGCCTACCATTGAGCATCAATGACATTTGAATCCACCCATGCAGGAGGTGGTGAAGAAATAAATTATTAAGTGGTTAGATGCTGGGGTAGTATATCCAATCTCCGACAGTAAGTAGGTAAGTCCGGTACAGTGTGTGCCCAAGAAAGGGGGCATGACGGTAGTTGCGAATGAAAAGAATGAGTTGATTCCACTCAGACCTGTCACAGGGTGGAGAGTGTGTATGGACTATCGGAAGCTGAATTCGTGGACGCTTAAGGATCACTTCCCAATGCCATTCATGGACCAAATGCTTGATCGATTGGCAGGGAAGGGATGGTTTTGTTTCTTAGATGGTTATTCCGGTTATAATCAGATTTGTATTGCTCCTGAGGATCAAGAGAAGAACACTTTTACATGCCCATATGGTACGTTTTCCTTCAAATGTATGCCATTTAGGTTATGTAACGCACCTTCCACTTTTCAGCGTTGTATGATGTCCATTTTTTCTGATATGGTTGAAGACACCTTGGAGGTGTTCATGGATGATTTTTCAGTTGTGGGTGAATCGTTTGAATCGTGTTTGGCGAATCTAACTATGGCGTTACAGAGATGTGTTGAGTTCAACTTGGTGCTAAACTGGGAGAAGTGCCATTTTATGGTTAAGGAAGGCATTGTTCTTGGGCACAAAGTCTCCGAAAGAGGAATTGAGGTTGATCGAGCCAAAATTGAAGTTATCGAGAAACTACCACCTCCAATTTCTGTAAAGGGAGTTCGTAGTTTCCTCGGTCATGCAGGTTTTTATCAAAGGTTTATCAAAGACTTCTCCAAGATTGCTAGTCCATTATGCAAACTCTTGGAGAAGGATGCAAAGTTCGACTTCGGTGAATATTGCTTGAATACATTTGAATGCCTCAAAGGGAAGCTAGTTGAAGCTCCTATTATTGTAGCACCCGATTGGTCTCTACCGTTTGAAGTGATGTGTGATGCAAGTGGGGTAGCTTTGGGTGCTGTACTTGGTCATAAAAGAGAAAGGCTATTTCATCCAATATACTATGCGAGCAAGGCCTTGAATGGAGCCCAGAAGAACTATACTGTCACAGAACAAGAGCTTCTAGCAGTTGTTTATGCTTTTGAAAAGTTCCGTGCTTACTTGTTGGGAACCAAAGTGGTGGTTCATACAGATCATGCGTCTCTGAGATATTTAATGGGAAATAATGATGCTAAGCCAAGACTAATTCGGTGGGTGTTATTGCTTCAAGAGTTTGATTTCGAGGTAAAGGATAGAAAAGGTTGTGAAAACCAAGTAGCTGATCATCTATCTAGACTTGAGAGTGCGCACATAGCGCAACCCAACCTTAAGATTGATGATGCATTTCCCGATGAAGAGATCCTAGCCGCTAAGGTGGAAGACTTACCGTGGTATGCAGACTTTGCGAACTACGTGGTAAGTAAAGTGATGCCTGAGAATCTCTCCTTACATCAAAAGAGAAAGTTCATGCATGATGTGACACACTACTTCTGGGATGAACCGTATCTTTTTCGACGATGTGCTGATGGTGTTATTAGGCGATGCATCTCGGATATGGAGGTGCCTAGCATCTTGGAAGCAAGTCATTCTTCCCAAGTTGGGGGTCACTATGCAGGTGATCGAACAGCCAGGAAGGTATTGCAAAGCGGCTATTATTGGCCTTCATTATTCAAGGATGCTTACGATTTTGTGAGAAGATGTGATCAGTGTCAGAGGCAAGGCTCTATCTCGAAGCACCATGAGATGCCTATGTCTAAAATTCTTGAAGTGGAGCTATTTGATGTATGGGGTATTGATTTCATGGGCCCATTTGTGAGTTTGTTTGGGATGAAATATATCCTAGTTGCTGTGGATTATGTATCCAAATGGGTCGAAGCGGTAGCGCTGGCTGATAATGAAGGTAAGCGTGTTGTATCATTCTTAAAGAGAAATATCTTCTCTCATTTTGGGGTACCACGTACCATCATAAGCGATGGAGGATCACACTTTTGTAACAAGCTGTTCAGAGCCGTATTGGTGAAGTATGGTGTCAAGCAACATAAGGTAGCTATACCTTACCACCCACAAACTAGTGGGCAGGTAGAGGTTTCTAATCGGGAAATCAAGCTGATCCTTGCTAAAACTGTAAATGCTAGTAGGAAGGATTGGTCCCGAAAGCTGGATGATGCCTTATGGGCTTATAGGACTGCATTCAAGAAACCAGTTGGCATGTCCCCGTACCAACTAGTTTATGGGAAGGCTTTTCACTTGCCGATTGAGCTCGAACATAAAGCATTATGGGCGTTGAAAAGGCTAAACCTGAATTGGGATGATGCTATTAATCTGAGATTGGAACAGCTGAATGAGATGGATGAATCCCATCTACATGCGTATGAAAGGGCAGACCTCTACAAGGAACGGATGAAAAAGTACCATGATCGGCGGATTATCCAAAGAAACATTCAGAATGGTGATATGGTACTTCTTTTCAACTCCAGACTGAAGCTATTTCCAGTTAAGTTGAAGTCTAAATGGTCTAGTCCGTTCAGAATTAGCCAAGTCTACTCGTCTAGATTAGTAGAGTTAGGAGACAAAAATGGTGGTGTTTTCAAGGTGAATGGCCAACGTGTGAAGCCATATATCGATCCTCTTGACTCGATAAAATGCATGGCCATCATCTATCTCGACGAAGTCTAAGTAATCGAGGTAACTATGTCGTGCCGCGACAATAAATCAAGCGCTACATGGGAGGCAACCCATTATTTTTAGTCGTTTTGTTTTCTAGGATTTTGTTTTGTTAAATAAAAATCCAAAAAGAAGAGTCGAGCCACGACCAAAACTAAGGCGCTTGGTGGGAGGCAACCCATCTTTCTAATCATTTTTGTTGTTTTTGATTAAGTGTAGGGGAAGACGTATAAAGGAGGAGCTTGGTCTCAAATTTTGATTTGAAAGTGAGAAATGTTAAAGGTGGTAAGTGAGTAATGAAGGAGCAAAAGGATTTTGGTTAGGAATTGCCTATACAAATCTAGGCAATGGACAAGGCAAGGCCTATGTAAATTTAGGCAACGGACAAGGCAAGGCCTATGCTATTGCCTTTGCTCTCTGAATCGACAATGCTATAGCATAGGCGCCGCCTATGCTCAACAAGGCAAAGCTAAAGGCGCCACCTATGCCATTGCCTTTGCTCTCTAAATCTACAATGCCATAGCATAGGCGCCGCCTATGTTCAACTAGGCAAAGATAAAGGCGCCACCTATGCCATTGCCTATGCTCACTGTTTCAACAATGCCATAGCATAGGCGCCGCCTATGTTCAACTAGGCTTTGCTAAAGGCGCCGCCTATGCTAAGCATAGGCAAAGCATTAGGCGCCTCCTACTTATGCTTTTTGTTCTCCTAACCCGATTTTTCATGGGTCAAACCCGACCCAAGCCTTAGCCTATAAATAGAACTTCAACCTTGAGACAAAATCACATTGTTTGCTCAACCTAGGCGCCGTCTAACCTTCCCAAATCTCTCAAAACTTTTCTTTTTGCTCATCTAACCTTGCAAGATCATCTTCCAAGTCTATCACCAAGTAAGTTTTTCTTTTATATTCCGTAAGTATTACAATACGACGCCTATAATGATTTGTTAAAGCTTGAAGTGGTGTTGGTGATTTGAATGAGGTTGGTTTGCTATGATACATCTAATTGAGTGAAAGAATACGTATGGGTGTTCTTGACCTTGTTCTAATTTGTATTTGATTGTTATACACTGTCATCGTTTTGCGGAATCGAAATGGTAAAGTTAATTACATAATCTTGTAAGTTGAAAGTTGGAATGTTTGAATGACTCGTTCATCGAGACAAAGATCATGACTGAATACAAGTATGAGATGTTGTGATTATTTCTATGCCATAACTTGATTCTCTCTACGTAGTAGTCTTGTTCAAAAAGTGCATTAATCCAAACCATAAAGTACGGTCAAGATTACATGACATAGAGCTGAAATGGATAGTTAAGATGACATGAACGTATGACTGTGCTGAACATATTGTTGGAACATATCGCCTACATGTATGCCGATGAAGTCTGAGTAATCGATAATCATTCACTTAATTAGTTGGTGCCAACAAATTCAGTGTGGGGTGGTGCCATTATTGTTTGTTTGTCGATCAAATCTTCCGAGATAAGCTAACATGACTTTATTTTAATCTCAGGTAAAATGGCACCAAAAGGTCGACCAGGAAAAGAAAAAGCGTCCACCTCACAGAAAGTTCAGAAAAGGGGAAGAAAAGAGCAAGCTGAATCCTCCTCGCTGCAAATACCTCGCCGCATGTTCGGGATAAAATGGGTCCTAGAGGAGGAAGAAAAGGAGTGGTACAAGAATAATAAAGTGAAAAAATATGTTCACATGAAGTTGATACAAAAGGAGAGTCTAGCGAAGAGAGAACCTCGCATTTTGGCTAAAATTATGGCGCTACATCTTGATTTCATCTTCCAAGATATGGGAGAATGCAATCTTGATCTAACGCGAGAATTCTATGCCAATTGGTCCCCAAAGACTACCGGAAGTGAAGTGAAGATTCGGGGCCAAGTCTTGCAACTGAATGCGGAGTTCTTCAACTCTTTTCTGGGTCTTCCATCTGTGGATACATCACCGCTCAAGGAGCTTTATCACAGACCTCCATACAGGGCAATCAAACACACACTGTGTGGAACAAGATCAATGGCATATTGGAGTCGTCACAAGGATATCGGTCGGCACAATACCTTCCCGTATGCTTCCCTGAACAGAGAAGCTCGGATATGGTTGCGGATAGTTAACTCTTGCCTGATTCCAGATTCACAGTACACAAATATCACACGGGATAGAGTATGCTTGGTGTACGCTATGATGACTAATATTTCCATCCACGTTGGTGCGGTTATACGGTCGTTGATGCGTAAGGCTAGGCTACACAAGAGGTCCCACTTCATTTTTGGCAATTTGTTGACCACAATATTGAGGAAGGAGGACATTGAAGAGGAACCTGTAGATCATAAGCTTCCACGCAACCCAAAGAAGGTTGATCTTACGAAGGTTAAAGATCCTGAAACTATGCATGGCGTCAACCTGACCACTGCAGAAAGACATGCTCACGACGAAAGCTTCTTCCGCTATTTATATGGCATGACGAGGTTTACCATGATGAGTCGGGGACGTGTTCCAACTGATGCAGAGCTCCAGCAGTTGGATTATGACTACCCGATGAATGAGCATGCGCGGGCTATGTGTGGAGTAGGTGTAAATTTTGAGGAACCTCTCGATGATGACGTACCGACTGACGATGATCACCGACAGCCAGACTCAGACGTGGAGGATAACTCTGATGACGACGACTCTGATGATGATTCCGATACAGGGGGCATGACCCCAGACATAGAGGAAGAGTCCGACTAATCAGGTTTTCCTTATTTATTTTCCACTGAGGAAAGTGTGTCCCGTCTAAGTGTGGGGTGCTGGTATTTGTATGCTTCTTGTACTCCTTTGCCTACATTTATTCTAGTTCTTGTTTGTTTTAATTAGTCATAATTAGTTAGTTTAATTTTAGATTTTTTTTAGATTTTGCATGAAATTGTTCCGATAGGCGGCATGGTATTATGACAAGAGTTTGTGCCAAAATCATTACTATTGAGACATGTAGGCTCTAAGTGTGACTCACTGTGTGATAATTGTGTGGTTTAATTCATTCACCTGTTGGGTCAAGAGTCTATACTGATCCCAATAAAGTTGACCATGTGCCTTGTGTGTGTGAGGTTATAGTATATTCTGTGTTGTGACTGGTGCTAGAACTTGCCTGGTGTGTGTGTAAAGTAAAATAAAGAGTGTGAGTTTAGGAGATGATTTAGGCATTTCTTTGGCAGCCTGTGATTGTTTACCTTCTTTTTACCTACCCGTGGACATTATCCTAGTTAACCCTCTTTGAGCCTTTAGCTATTTTCTTTGACAGCCTCATATGTAGCCTAATCCATTTTTTCAAGACCATAATTTGATCCAAATTCCTAAGCGCTTTAAATTGTAGAGTCATGTGACAAAATAAGAGGAAAGTGGGTGAGAGTGATGCCTTAGAGTGTATTGGTACTTGAAATTGTTGTGAATAAGAGTGGCTGACATAGAAGTGTTTTATAAAGAAAAAAAAACAGAAACAGAAAAATAAAAAAATAAGTTGTATATTCTCATCTTTGTGTTTATAATTGAATAACAAAATAGGTGAAAAGGGGTGTTAGATGAAAAGAAAGGTAGAAGGGTTGCTTAAAAGAGAGTGTTAGTGGCATAATGTGATGTATTAAAGCGCTTAGGGAAAATACTCACTATTTCTGGCCAAAATAGTCCTACCTGTCCCTTAGCCTACATTACAACCTATAAAGACCTATTTGATCCTAAGCTTAGCATTCTGATATTAGTAGAGCATTACACTAAGGTCAAGCCTATGGTCATCAGTTGCAACATATGAATTCTTTGTGAGAGTGAGAGCAAGGAGAATCTAATACCCATGTTCCGAAAAATGCAAAACTTGTGAGTGATTATGGGTGATATCTTGTGTGAGACACACATGGTTGATGAATTTTGGGTAGTTTTGTATGATTCTTGGTTCCTTAACTTGTGGATATGAATTAGCCATCATCACGAGTCTATGTGGAGGTTGAATGGTTTCTAGTAGTGATCCAGAAAACTACTCTTTGTTAATAATTGTCGTGCATGTCTTGTTGAACATTTTGTGTTACTGCTGTGAAATCCTAGTTAGATGTTTGCATGGACGTAATATTTTGTTCGAGGACGAACAAAGCTTTAAGTGTGGGGTGTTGATGTTGGGTGTATTTACACGCCTAAACACCATAATTTACCCATGTTATAGCTAAGTTTTGAGGATAAAATATATAATTCCTGCACTTTTAGTCCATTTTCCTGTAAGTGAGCTAACCTACGTGATTAGCATGTTTTCAGGTATTAATGATGAAGATTTCAGCACTTTGTGGACCTTTGGGCAGCAAAGGAAAACTTCACAGAAGAGGGAAGGCAGCTTTTGGAAGCTTATGGACTGAATGTAACGCATGGAGAAATTGTCCCGGGCAAAAGCAGTATTTTTAAATACTTAGGGGTGCAGCAGTAACTTAATAGGACTAGGACAAGGATGTTATAAAAACTCTATTTTGCTGAATTTGTCAGCATTCATGCATTGATCCATTCACGAATTCTTTCAAAATTCAGTCAATACTTTTTATTCAGTTTACAGATTCTGTAAGTTCAGACAAAAAAAAACAACGCTACAAGAACGGCTAGAGAGGAAATCACGTCATTCTGATAGTGACGCCAATACGTACTCATCGTGAGATTGTATCGTTTTGGTATGATGGTGATGATGTCTTCGTTGTTTTCCTTTACAATCATGAGTAGCTAAACTTCTTTGTTAGGGTTATGGAAGCCTTTTGATATACTATCTATTACTATGAGTTTGTGAATTCTTGATGTGTATGCTACTTATATCATTACTCTCTTCATTTTAATTTAATTCTCGTGGTTGAAAACATAGAGAATAGGCCATTGCATCATTAACTTGTTTGAGAGAAAAGTTACATGTTTGGAAAAGAGAGTGTGACAAGGAAATAGGGCTACCAACCCCTATTTACACATTAGTGCCGTAACTGGGTTAACCTCTTGGAGAGTTAGTACCGTTATTTATACGCTTTAAGATCGAGAGAGTTAAAGTGAAATAATCCTTGATGGTTGAGAAACACTAGGATTTACCATTAGAATACGAATCTCTATAAGTGCATGCATGTCTGAATTCCGCATTACTCATAGTTAATAGATACGTAGAACTCATAAGGTGGACATAACCCTAACTTATTTTTCTCTGTGATTAAATATTACTAAACAAAGCATTCTGTTGTTACTTTGATAGCATTAATTCACGCCACAATCCAATCCCCCCTTTTTCGTGGAATTTTCGATCAACAGTCTACTAATAATTGCAACACTTAGTGACCAAGTATTCCCTGTGGTATTCGACACCCAACCCAATTGGGTTCTATATTTGACAGCGACCGCTTACACTCTTACGAGAGCTGTAGTTTGGGCGTTATCAGTATACGAGTCGTACCTAACAAGATCGTATAGTGGGAAGTCTTAGTTTAAGTAGACTGTTTTGGGTACGGGTGGTGTATATGAGTTAGGGATTGAGTCGTACCCTTTTGCTACAAATCAAGGGTGAATGATTGTACCCTTAAGAGATCTAAGAGAAGTCTAGAGTATGAGTTAGGGTACCACTTGTACCCTAGGGTACGATTTGTAAGTTGAGTCGTACCCCTACACGAGTTCATTTTATAGCTTTTAACTAAGGGCCTAGTGGTTATTTCCATTCCTTAAACCCCAAGTCCCTTCACTATATAAGTTTATAAGGCCTCCCTAAACACACTTTGAGTGGATCAAAAATCCCAAACTCTCTTTCAAACATAATTTATAAAGGATTGGAGGCTAGGGTTCAAGGGTGTCAATGTAGGAGCAAAGTGAAGTCAAGTTTCTTGGGTGAATCATGTTATCTAAGGCATGTAACTCTTCCCATTGATGAATAAATCTAAACCCATGTATTTTACACTTGAATTAATAAGTGTGCATGGTTATTTTTAAATCAAATGAAAAGGGTTTTGTTGCCTAATAATGAATAATGTTATTCCTTGCTTAGACTTATGTTTATACATGTCATTGATGATGATTTGCCTATGTGGGTTATTGTTGTATGTGGTTTAACATGAATGTCTTGAGTAACCCCAATCTTTATGACTTCTACCACGAAAATAGCCTTGTTAAAGGTATGCACATAAGGTGTTTGTCAAAATTACTAAGTGAATCATCTAGACACATGTGGTGATATGTTAAACTAGGGAAATTGACCAATAAGTATGAATGATTGATAAATGATGTTGTAATTATATTGAGAGCCACGTAATGTGAAATGAAGACCTTGTTGAGTTTATGACTAATAAGGGGTTGAAGTCCTACAATGTGAAGGTGAACTTAAATGGTGTGTTAAGCTTAAGTGTGGTGAGAATGTGGAATTGGATTGTTAATGAAATGTTAATAGATTGTGAGGGTCTTGATGACCATAACTTGAATTGTATGATGTATTGAATAAAGGAAATGGCCTATTGAAATGGTTGATCAATGAAGGCTCCCACAAAGACCATGGGTTTATTTATAGTGTTGAATTAGTTAAATGGTTAAAGACCTTAAGTTTTGTATAAAATGAATGTTGATGCATGGGAAAAGAGGTGAAGTCACAATATAAGCTAATGATAGTGTTGATGTCTTGAGGTTGAAATCCCTTGCCTTGTAAAATGACTTGAGGTTAGAGTCCCTTGACCAATAAAATTGCTCGAGGATAAAGTCCCTTGAATAAAGAGATCTCTTGAGGTTAATGTACCTAAACGAATGAAATGGCTTGCGGTTAGAGTCCCTTGTCATGAGGTTAGAGTCCCTTGCCTAATGAACAATCATGAGGTTGGAGTCCTTTGCATAGAGGAATGCATGTATGGTTAGAGTACCTTGTTTGAATGATTGTGCATGTAGTTAATATCCTCAGCTAATGAATGTGTGAGCATGGTTAAAGTCCTTTGTCTAATGGTATGGGATTGTGGTCAAAGTCCTATGCGTAAATAGAATTGTCGAATCTAAGTGTGAAAGGTAGAGTCCTCTACTTCATTTCTAATGAATAAATGTTCAAGAGTGTTTTTGAGCCTTTATTTCTTGATTAACATGTGATATACCTATATGTAAGGATAAGCGTGTGTAATACCCCGTATTTTCGTGATAGAATTCTAATCGTCGTTTCTACGTGTCTAAGCTCTAATCCAAGTGATTCTCACGTTAATATAAGCTACATGATCATTATCCTAGTCTATGGAGTAGTTTAGAGGTGGAAAATGTTCATCGCGATGACCTAGAACAAAGTTGAGCTAAGATCAATTGATTCGTCCAAAGTTTGTCATTCGATTCTACAAGGGTCTACTTCAAATGTGCATACCTCTTTATATACATGGAATTTTTCATCCCAAGACCTATCAAATTGTAGATAATTGAATTATCTTTCCAACGATAATAATTTTGCAAAAATCAGATACCCGAGAAAAAAAGTTATGGCCATTTTAGTGGCTCAGGCAGTAGCACCATGCGAAAAGCATGCGACGCACGCTCTATCGCACGCTAATAATTTTCAGGTTCTTTTTCCGCATTTTTAAGGGCAAAAGTGGTATTTTGCAACCCCTATCCATCTATAACATGAGATTAAACTCCGATAACACCAAAATAAGTTTACTTTCTCTCAAAATCACCAAGAATATTCATTAGGGTTTCAACCTAAAAATCCAAATATCTCAAGATTCAACCGTAGGTTTTTGATAATTTTTCAAGATTCAGATTCCCCATTTCGAGGACTATGAGAAGCACCCATTAATCTCAAGAATAGCAATCCGAAGTTTAGAGTTCATCCAAAGCTTAAATTTCAAGGTATGTGGGGTTTGAACAAGAACACTCTTTCGTTCTTGTTCCCAAAACTTATTTTAGATTATAAATTACTGAATTTTTGATTATTTTCCATGAAATTCTAGTTGGGGTTTATACCCATGGTTGTTAATTACAAGATTATAAGGTTCCCAATGATTCATAAGTGTAATTGTATGACTAATTTCACATATTTATGCAAGTAATGTGATTTTCCAGATTTTTTCAAGTGGGTTTAAGCGTATTATTGTGATTCTTGATTTCCATATTTTGACATTGTTGAAGTATTTTCAAGAAGTATGTTGAGTATGATGTTTTTCTATGATATTACATGAGTATGTTTATATTTTCATGCTTATTGCTGAAATTTTCAGATTTTGAGTTGATTCAGCAATATTTACATTATCAAGCATGAATCTTTTGGCGTTTTAATACGAGTTTGATATATGCATCATTAACCCCTATTTAAAGATTGTTATTTTGAGAACGAGTTATTGAGGACTTCTAAAGAATTGCAAGAAGTATATTTATATTTCCATTATTATGAGATCTTTAAAGCTTTGATGATGAGTCTATCAAGATTTCAGGAAAGAGTTATTTTTTGAACCCAAGTAAGAAAAGAAATCCACATTTGATTGATTTATGATAAAGGGATAGCATATTGGTTCCCGATGCAAATTGTTGAATTATTTATGGTGGATTTTCTTTAAAGTTTTGAGCTAAGTCCGGGAGTAGTATTTAGCACCGAGCGGGAAGTGTGGTACTACCCTAGAACTACGCGCCCCTGTTGGATGTGAGCTTAAGGCTGATATAGTGATCATTAATGAGCTGAAAAGTTAAGGTTCTATCCGATGGCAAGGACAGGACAGCTCTCCCCAACATGGGTAAGACGTTGGACTCCATGTAGCTCACATGGTTTATGTCGGTTAAGAGAAAGTCCCAAAGTAGTCCCCCACTCTATCTAAGATAAAGGTATATGTTTTTCGAAAGCTATGATTCCAAGATTTCTAAGGTTCTCAAGAGTCAAAATCTTTAAGTATTCAAAGGAGTTCTTAGTTTGCATGAGATTAAAGTGTATATTCGGAAAGATGTTGTTTTAAGACATTATCTATACTACAAGTTTGAGAACAAAGAAAGAATGCAAATTTAGAATGAAGTGAAATGACTCACGAAATTTATACTAAATGTTTCATTATTCGTGATTTATGAGATTTATATTTCAGATATTATTCATATTATGTGAGTCATTTATATCTTCATGCATAATTTTATAAACTGTGATGATACTGATATATTATTTTATATGTGCATTGCACTCCCATATACTAAGTACATCCTCAAAGTATTGATCCACATATACTCTTATGTGCTACATTGTCTCATAATGTAGGTACAAGTTTTAGTTTGCACATCAGACTCAGACAGTTGCAGATTTCAGCCAGCAGATAATATGTCCTCCTACTTCGGGGATTTAAGTTAGATGTCATTATATATTTTATTTCTTTATTTTTTTCATATATTGATTAATGATAGTTGGGATCGCGTCCTAGCTATCTATAGTCAGTATTAGCAGAGGCTTCATAGATAGTCAGTAGAGTCATTGTATTTATCTCAGTTTCTTTGTAAAAGCAGAGTTGTAATCATGTGAATTCACTTTTGTTTTGATCAAATTCAAAAAAGATGTATCTTCCGCTTACTTTGTTCAGATTTATCTATCTTATTGAGTTGCTTATGAGTTATGTTAGTAGAAGGGTTAGCTTGGGGTCACTTTTGACCCTAGGCACCGTGTGACGTTTCGAGACACGATTTCGGGGCATTACAGTGTATGGATATGATTAAATATGGTATATTGACTTGTTGAATAATGATGCTATTTTATCCTTATCATTGAGTTACATGCTAGTGCTCCAATTGCTAATCATCTCTGAACGCTATGTCCCCACACGACATAGGGGCCGGATCATCATATTCTCTTACTATGTAGTGATTTGGTGATCGAAGATGTTCGTACATTGACTACGGAGTGGTGGGCTTCCTTATTTTGGAAGACATTCATTCTTGGTCTCCAATCTTTAGACTTAGTCTTATTTTGACTTGGTTTGGCTATTGTCGAGGGATTGTCCCGACATATACATTTCTAAACATCGGTTTGTATAGAGATATTATGGATGACTGCGGACTTGGGTATATTGGTTAATGGGTTGATATTTATGAAATGGTTATATATTGTTAAGTTAAGACCTCTAGTATTATTTTTGATAGCTTATAATGCGATCGAGATTCACCCAACCCTTGCGATTGATTTGATAATTGTGATAGGTTATTGGGTGAGCTCCTATTCATGTGGGATTGAGGTGCCCATACGATATAGCCTGATTTTGAGTTGTGTCAATATCCATATGTTCTTTAAGGGTATGATGTTATTATTGGGATGTCGGTTATAATTCTTCAATACTAATCACTTGCTAAACGGCATTGCTCATGTTAGTGCATATAGTAAGTAGAAGTAAAATATGCCGAATATTGAGTTAAGACTAGTTAGTAAGAGAAATCTTGTGTAGAATTAAGAATTCACCTAGTGGGTATATTTATCCTTGAATAAATGGATTATTTAAGGAATATTGCCTATTAAGATGAACTACGTGGTAGCTAGTTGGTTATTAAGAGTTTATATCGATTGATGGTTAGAAGTCTAGAGTACTAGTTAATAAATCTTGTTTAGTTGAAATGTGGTAACTAGAAATTATGGTTGTTACACGGCTAATGATGATAATAGGTTAGCATTGGTAATGATTAGTTATATTGGTTACTAGTCTATGATGTCGATAAGTTGTTAAATAAGGATTTGTATATTAATGATGCTAGACATTAAGAGACGTTAGTTGGTATATAAATATGTGTTCAAATGATATTAGTAGACTTTCTAGATAGTGACTAGTGCAATTATAATGATTAGAAATAAGCATTTATTAAATGGCATCTATGTTCTGCTAGTGAATCTTGACTAAATGTTGAATGTTGGCTATTTAGTAAATAATGGTTAGATTCCATCCCGTGAATAAGGACTATGTAATGAATTAGTTAGGCTAATAATTAGAGGTCATTGGTGACTAGAGAACTGATGATTTATTAATAATCATTGGTTAGATAATAATGAGTAGGTAGAGTATAATGATGAGTTAGGTATCTATATGGTCATATGGCTATGGGTATGAGTACTTTAGTATATGTTATTTTATTATGGTAATGGTTGATGATTATAAATGTGGGAAAATGGTCATTGGTGGGAAATGTGGAAAACCATGGGAAATGAAGAGTTGGTTATATGTTTATATATATTGATGATTTGATCCTTAATGCACTCTCCGATGGTATGGGACACCGTGATGAGTTCTTTACTTTATTTTCATTTGGATTTACTCCCTGGTGATATGGGATGCCATGTTGGGTTCTTTTACTTTATGCTCTACTAGATATTTGTGTGCCAATTTGGTATTTATGCGGTTGTAATCGTATTAGTGTCAATTTATTCTTTTAGGTCTTTTAATTCTTATATAAGATTGTATTGGCATGTATAAATATGATATGCCGCATTATCATTCTAGTTTGATCATTTATTTTATACAGTGATTATGAAGATGATTCAGGTTCGATTTTGTACCTTGACTTAGAGATATTATCTTGTTATATATCATCTTTATATTATGCTTTAGCTTAGTCAGATAGTGATGCCTACTGAGTACTCATTATTTTTGTTCTCACACTACACTTCTATATCTTTTTTATGTAGACTCGAGTACTAGTTATCGTCATTGAGTTGAGATCATGCAGTGTTGATCTTTTGAAGACAGGGTGAGCTCCTGGAGTTTTGGGTTACCTTTTTTCCTGTATCCTTGTTCAGTCTATTACATTTGAGATGGATTTGTTGACTATTAAGACTTATTGAGTTATATTTCCTATTATCATACTTAGATTCTCTTGTACTGATATTACCAGGTCGTGGGATTAGTATTCGTATTTAAATTCTTTTTTCAGTGGAGCACTGTTGATCTTAATTGTGTTCGTGCATTTAGGCCCAATTGGGCCTTTCTACCTAAGTAACACATTGCCTTAGCTTCAAGTTATAGTTTTGGCTTATCTATTGGTAGGTTTTAGTAGGTGCCATCATGACTCATGAATCAGACCATGGAAAATTGGTATCAAAGCCTAGATTTCATCGGTATTGTCAGTACAAGAGCAAGTGTCTAACATTGACATCGTTCTCCTATCTTTGGGAAACTATGGGATATTCTTAGGATTCCCTCACTTCTTTCACTCGTATCACGGTAAGAGTCTGATTTGGTTAGTAAAATATTTCCTTGATCTTGCTCTGTCAAAGATGCCTAGGACATGTTCTATAGCTATGCATGATAAGGGTCTCGAGACTCAGCCCGAGTATCCTACTCCAGTTCAAGGACAACCTCATGATATATCCCTATTTAGGGACCAGGATGGGCCACCTCCCAAAAACCCCATTCCAGTACCTAAGCCAAAGATTCCTCCACCACAGCCAGCGGTGGTTCAGGGACCTGCCTAGGCTCTACCAGGTTATATTTGCTCTTAATTGCTCAAAGATACCTTAATTCAGTTGTTGGGTATTGTTGGTGGTGCGTCATCTGATGCGCCGACTACAAAGCCACGAGTGTAGCCTGCAGTTGTAGCTTCTGGAGTTGAGGCTCCTCTTATGCCAGAAGTTGTTCAGCTGATGATCGCTCAGCCAGTTGTGAAAAAGATAGCTATGTCTACTGAGAAGCAGAAAATGCTAGGTAGATTTTTTAGGTTGGCTCCACCTAGGTTTTTCGGTGCTCCTAGAGCGGATGCTTTTGATTTTATTATTGCTTGTGAGGATAGGCTCCGTGGATTAGGACTTGATGGGACTTGTGGTGTGGATAAAACAAATATTTTGTTCGATTTGTCTACTCCACACTAATGGAGAGGTCTTATGAGTTCTAGGCTAGCTAGATCTTCACCCCTGTCATAGACCCAATTCTCCGAGATATTCTTGGAGAAGTATATGCCGCACATCCTTAAAGATTTATTAAGGGATCAGTTCACTAGATTAGAGCAGGGTTCTGTGAGAGTCGCTGAGTTTGAGGCCCATTTTCATAAGTTGGCAAGGCATGCAAATTCTATTTTTGATACTGAGTATGAGGTAGTTTGTTGATTTTTGAGAGGATTGAGACTCCCTATTCGGATGGATACGCAGAGTCTAGTTACTGCAGGTAGCACCTTTGTTGAGGTTTTTGATCATACAAGAGTGATGGAGGACATGCATCGTGAGGGTCGTGATAAGAGGCCCAAGTACCAAGGCATATTTGGTGGGATCCATAACAGTTCCTGATTCAGAGGTGGTAGTTCTCATATTGGGTATCTTTTGCATCCATCTTTCATCCTCAAAGTAAGAATAGTCAACCAGTTAAGGCAGCTCTTCAGACTACTGATAGAGGTTAGTTTGGTACTAGTAGTTGCCCTAGTAAGGGCGGTGATATATCTTTGAAAGGTTCATCTATGGTTCATTCTAGACGTGGTGCTTACTCCATTTTAGTCGTATCTATGAGTTCTACTTTTTCTCGTGCCTATTATTTTACTTGTGGGCTTTCTGGTCATTTTTTTATAGAGTGCCCTAGTTATAGGGTGATAGTTGTTTCAGCCCAGGATGCTACCCCTATTAAAGCAGTTTATCCCTCAGGTAGAAGTGGTTCGGGAGGTCATATGGGTAGTTATCAAGGTGCTCGAGGTTGTACTAGAAAGATAGGACAAGTGGTCGGGTAGGTGCCTAGCAAGGTGGAAAGCGTGGTTACTTATATGCAGTACCTGCTAAACCCAAGGCTGAGACTTTGGATATTGTAGTTACAGGTTAGATTTTGGTATGCCATGAGGTGGATCTTGCTTTATTTAATCCAGGATCCACTTATTCTTATATATCTTCTTATTATGCACCACAATTAGATTTGACTAGTGACTTATTGTCTATGTTATTGCCTGTATCTACTCTCGTGGGTGATTCTTTAGTAGTGGATCGATTGTTCCAATCATATGTTGTGACAGTTAGGGATGTTGATACTTATGTTGATCTTATTATTCTGGATATGCTGGATTTCGATGTGATTCTGGGCATGGATTGGTTATCCCACTATCATTCAGACATGGATAGTTTTCCCAAGACCATTACCTTATCCATGCCCGGCATACCCCCAGTCTTGTGGCAGAGAGCGATTAGTTGTGAGCCTATGATGATTATTTCTTATATTTTTGCTAAGAAACTTATATCGAGGGGTTGCGACTCCTATCATACTTATATCTGTGATGCTCGTGTAGAGATTCCATCACTTGACTCTGTTCCTGTTGTTTGTGAGTTTCCTGATGTGTTCCTTACCAACCTACCCGGTATTCCCCCTACTCGTAAGATTGAATTTACTTTTAATCTTCAACTTGGCACCCGACCTATTTCTATGGCACCTTACCATAAGGATCCTACCGAGCTTAAGGAGATGAATTTTCAGCTTCAGGATCCTCTTGGTAAGGGTTTCATTAGACTGAGTGTATCCTCGTGCAGATCTCCTATATTGTTTGTAAAGAAGAAAAATGGCTCTATGTATATGTTAATTGATTATAGAAATCTTAATAAGGTAATGGTGAAGAACCAATATCCTATGCCTCGCATCAATTATTTGTTCGACCAACTTCAGGGCACAGTCGTGTTTTTTAAGATTTATTTGATGCATGATTATCATCAGTTGAGAATTTGGGTCGAGGATATCCTAAAGACAGCATTCAAGACCTATTTTGGTCATTATGAGTTCTTGGTGATGTCTTTCTGGCAGACTAATATCTCGGCCACTTTCATGGATTTGACGAACCGTGTGTTCAGACCCTATCAAAACTCCTTTGTTATTGTGTTCATTGATGACATTCGTGTGTAGTTGAGGAGTAGTAAGGAGCATCCACAATATTTGAGGATCATGCTCCAGACCTTGCGAGATAATGTACTTTTTGGTAAGTTCTCTAAGTGTGAGTTTTTTCTTGAGTCAGTGTCATTCCTTGGACATGTGGTATCTAAAGCTGGTATCATGGAAGACCCGAATAACATTACAGCGCCTCGTGATTGGGTTAGGTCTACATCTCTGACTGAGGTTTGCAGTTTCACTGGGTTTTGGTCATTACAGGCACTTTTTTTAGAGTTTTGCCTCTATTTCAGCCCCTATGACTAGATTGACTTGGAAGGAAGTTCCTTTCTGATGATCGAAGAAGTGTGAGTTGAGCTTTGGAAAGCTTAAGGATTGTCTTACTTTAGCTCCAGTAATAACTCTTTCTATTGAGGGTGAGGGATTCGTCGTGTTTTATGATGCTTTGGTCTTGGTTTTCTGTTGATACAGTACGGTCGTGTCATTTCTTATGTTTCTAGATAGATTAAAGTGCAAGAGCTCAACTACCCCACTCATGATTTGAAATTTCTAGTGGTAGTTTCCACGCTCAAGATTTGGTGGCATTATTTATATAGGTTGCATTGTGAGATTTTCACCAATCATTGTAGTCCTCATCATCTTATGACCCAACGAGAGCTAATGCATGACAACCTAGATGGATGGAGTTACTAAAAGACTATTAAGTTTCCATCTTGTATCATTCGAGTAAGGAAAACGTGGTAATTGATGCCTTGAGTCGCAAGGCAGTGAGTATGGGTAGCTTGGCATACATATCAGTTTCTTAGAGGCCTATGGAATGGGACATTCAGTCCTTAGCCAATGTGAGGGTTCGCCTTGATATTTTGGATACTGCAAGGATTAGGGCTTGTATGGAGGCGAGGTCCTCCCTATTTGAGCAGATTCGTGATCGTTAGTATGAGGATAACAAGTTGTGTTTTGTTCGTGATCGGTGCTGAGTGGAGAGTCTGAGAGGCACACCATTGATTTTGAGAGTAGTCCTGAAAGGGCCCTCACCTAGACATCACTATTCATGCTCAACTATGGATTCAAGCCACAAAATCGGGATCTCTAAAAGGAGTTGAACTTACCAATAAAGTACAAAACTCAACAAACACTTACTAGAGGAGTCCATCTAAGCCTATACCTGAACCTACAAAATTAAATGTAGTGCTCTCAGAATTTGGATATCAGTATAAATGAATTATAATTGTATGTAAAACATAATAAACATATACTCAACTAGGTAATTGGTCCGCTCTTTGCGCGAACAAACAAATCACTTTGTAAGTTTTATCGAATATGTAATGAATGAAATAAATAAGGTGCCAAAATAAATAATATAAGACATATATATGGATAAAATAAAGATCAACTTTTAAAATTAAATATCCAAAAGAAATATCAAAAACAAATTTCAATAACTGTTGTTGAAACTTAGTCGAAGATGGATATAAATATTTGACAAATATGATGGCTATTCTACATGATTATATCAGAAGTTTATAAATTATGGACCTGTTATTACACTCAAAAGATACACAAACTAATCTAAAACATTTTATATATTGTGGTTTAATATTAGCCTTTTTAATTTTTTTCTTAAAAAGAAAAATTCATTTATATTTATTATGAGTGCATTTTTGTTGTCGTTCTCATACTCTACATCACTGCATGATCTTTATTAATAAAAATGATTCATATATAAAATAAATCTTAAAATTATATTCATTATGCTGCTAGATTATAGATGAAAATTTGATATTTTCTGTTACCTTAATATATTTTTACATTTATATATATACTTCATGTCGAGAATTATGAGATCAGCTGAACACGTAGCAGAAAGACTACATCTATCCTATAACGATATCACACTATTTTTTTCACATCAACAGAGTTTACATTAAAAAAAATTAAAAATGTTGTCCTCTACTTTTCATCATCATATTAAATTTTATTAAATATATATTTAATTTTAGGTGAAATTACTTATTTTCTCTTATCCTTTTGTTTTCATAATATATACATATAATTAATATAATTTCATACTTAATTGTATAATTGGGAGAACTGATTTTGTACGTCACTCCCAATTCTTTTTTTTTTTGTTAATTTTACGAATTTTTATAAGAAATCCCCATTTCTATATATAAATATTATTATTTTTGCACATGATAGATCTAAAAATAAAATTGTAGTTCTTCATATTTCTTTTAATATGCATTTAATATATTTGGTAAGTTAGAATATGATTTTCTTCATCTATTAAGAATAACGAATAAAAGGTAAATTAAAAAGCAATAAAATAAGAAAAGTAATATGGAGTAATACTCTTAATTAATATAACACAAATCCTGGTCACAATTATATGTTTCCTTTCTTTTTTTTCCTCTTTCCTTCTTCTTTGTTTTAAACCATTTTTATCCCCTCTTTTCTTCTCAAAATGATTCACCATCTTTCTTAATATCACAATAATTATTTTTTCACATCAATAAAGTTTTCATAAAATAAAATTAAAAAATGTTCTCCTTTACTTTTCATCATTATATTAAATTTTATTAAATAAATATTTAATTTTAGGAGAAATTACTTATTCTCTCTTATCTTTTTGCTTTCACAATATATACATATAATTAATATAAATTCATACATGGTTATATTAATTGTGAGAACTAATTTTGTACGTTACTCACAATTCTTTATTTTTAATTTTAGGAATTTTTTTATAAGAGATCTTCATTTTTATACATAAGATATTATTATTTTTACACATAATAGATCTAACAAAGAAATTACATTTCTTCATATTTTGTTTGATATACATTTAATATATTTGGTACATTAAAATATAATTTGCTTCATCAATTAAGAATAAAGAATAAAAGGTAAATTAAAAAGGAATAAAATAAGAAAAGTAATATGGAGTAATACTCCTAATTAACGGAACACAAATCTTGGACACAATTATACGCTTCCCTTCTTATTTTTCCTCTTTCCTTCTGCTTTGTTTTAAGCCAATTTTATCCCCTCCTTTCTTGTCAAAATGATTCACCATCTTTCTCATACTTGCAAATTTTCATCTACAATTATTATTACTACATCTTTTATAAGTATTTTCTTAATTTATTTATCCTAATTTTTGTCTAAAATTAGTAAAACCCACATTTTACTCCATTTTTATGCCAAAATCTTCTTCCTTTTCCTTTTTATATTCTTTTACCATCTCAATATACTCATATATTCGTTCTTAAAATCTATTATAGGCTAATTATATAAAGAATTTCACAGGAAAAAAAAAAAGAAAAAGGAGGAAGAAAATAAAACTCGCACAAACTCTTGTATACTTTATTGTATACATACAATACAAGAACAAAAAATTATTTAACATCTTTTTTTCGCTATTCTATGAATCCATTTTTAATTTTCTCATCAGACCTTTTATCACCAACATTTCTTTTTCATCCTTGTATTTCTTCGCCAAAATCCCTTACCTTTCATCATCAATATCTCTTTTTCATCCTCGCCTTCATCTATTTACTTGGATGCAACAAACTCCTTAGGATGTATCTCTTACCTTTTATCATCAATATCCATCCTCATATTCATTATTTACTTGGATGCAGTAGACTCCTTAGGCGAACTTTGTGTGTGCACACATGAATCTTGTGTAGATAATATATCTAAAACCAGTGACTGTTCAAAAATCAATGGTTGCATCGATTAGTTTTATGATGTTCAATGAACCATAATTTGCAGGATCTCCGTGATATTTGTAATGTGATTAAAATCTTCAAAGATGCGTTGTGATTCCCTTTTGACAGTTTGAAGTGGGAAAGATAGTGATATTTATGTTTCATGTGTTACTTTTCGAGTTTCATATGTTACCTATTATGGATATTTTTGATATCATTGTTCATGTGATTTGATGTTTCGAAAAAATCTTGCAGGACCTGAGAAGAGATGTGGTTCTTTAAATTTTCCGTGTTCTTGCTAATCAGTTGAAAAGAATTGTGTGCTTGAAAACAGATATTGTTAGCTTTGTATTTATAGGTTAGAAGTTTTCCGTTTTTCTTTTTGCCTAATTATTGTCATTAATTTCATGTTATAAATTTTTATAATAAAGGGAGAAACGTAGTTATTGAAAAGGGGAGGAATACGTTAGTAATCTCAACAGGAGATGGAGAGTTTTTCTTTTTTATCAATGTTTCAAGGTGGAGAAAGAATGAGGGTGTAAAGAAAATTATTGATGCTCTTAATAATAATGAATAAATGAAATAAGTAATTCAACCTTTTAAACAATTTATAAATGAGGAAAAATTAAACAAAAGCTCAAAAAAATCATAAAAAAAAAAAATAGCATTCATTGGTTCTTAGACATACCATATCAACAACCTCTAGTTTCTCCTTTATATATATATATATATATATATATATATATATATATATATATATATATATATATATATATATATATATATATATTATATATTGATTCACAAAATGTTGATTTGACAAGGAGAGTGTATTGTGCGCGTGAATCGAAGAAAAAAATAATATATATTTTTTTTTACTTAAAACACTTATACTTAAATTATTTTATTAATATAATTCAATTAACATAATTTTTAATTTAAAAAAAAAAAAAACACAATGCCCCCTCCCCTCCTCCCCCTCACACCGTTTCATCATCGTTTTCACCCCACCCCACGCCATCGTCATCACCCCACCCCCACCCTGTGTCATCGTCTTCACCCCCACCTTACCCCAACCCACCCCGCTTCATCGTCTTCACTAATTCCTCACTTCCGAACATCAAACTCAAAAATAAAATCTAATGTCGTCGTCATTTTTGTCGGAAAAGCACCAATTAAATCAAGTTCAGCAGTCAAAGCAAAAAAAATTATAAAAATTGACTGGCAACGATTTCTATTAAGGTTGTTATTTTTCCGGTGTCACATCATAATGAATGAAAATCTGGTTTCTTTAGTTAATTAATTCAATGTTTTACCATCACAAATATTAATCAAATGAAATAGAAGCAAAGAATTAAAAAAAAAAAAAAAAGCAGGAATAGACTTTTGAAAATGAAAACAGAGGGGAGTACTGTGTTTTATTTTTTTGGACTTTGTTTTGTTTTGTTTTTTGGTTTGGGTCATTTGATCCTTTTGTGTAATTTTTCTTTTCCATTAATAAAATCTCAAAAATTGACTTAAAAAAATAGAGGGGAGTGAACAAGTAAAAATGGAGAGAAGTGAAGAAGACGTCTAGTGAGGGTGCGGCGTGGGGGTAGGGGGTGGGGGGAGGGTTAAAATAATTTTCTTTTTCTATTGTTGTGGAGTAATATGTTTTAAAATAACTTTTGGACCCACACGACATGTGTTATTATTTAATTGGATGTTTAACTTATAGTTATTTTTTAAAATTCATTTGCCACGTGTGTTGTTTTATTAGTCATTTTTGCCACATCAGGCGAGTGTGTTACACACACTCTATACCTTGGGCTGATTGTGCAAAAAATACCTAATTGGATCAAATTTTGGGTGGCTTAGGGGTCTGATAGGTACATGCCTTAGTTGAGGGGTCTAAGTGAATTTTCGGGATAACTATAAGTGTTTATCGATGACTTAAGCCAAAAATCAACCTAAAACATAATTTCCCCATTAGGAGAACAACCTTAACTCAAGATTTATAGGTCTCGAATCAATATACATATATATGTGTATGTGTAAATATATATATATATATATATAAAATAAAATGCTCATACATATGGCAGAATATAGCTCTGCAGATATATAGTGATATATGGCCCTCTTTTAACTCATTATTGCTTTGTGTTGTTCATATCTTATATATATTTCATATAAGGACATTGCCCAACCAATTATAGCTATATGATAAATAACACCATCGTACAACTGGTTATAGCTTGATGGTATTAATATCTCAGATATATATATATATATGTATGTATGTATGTATATATATATGTATGTATGTATATGTATATGTATGTATATGTATGTATATGTATGTATATATATACATATGTATGTATATATATACATATGTCTGTATATAAATATATATGTATGTATATATATATATGTATATATATATATACATATATATATATATATATATATGTCTGTATACGTATGTATCTATATATATATGTGTGTGTATATATATATGTGTATATGTGTCTGTGTGCCCACGCGCCATATAAGTCCATTGCTGAATCAATTATTGTTCGATGGTGTATACAACTCATATGAATGCCATATTAGGCCCATCCAACTTATTATAGCTAAGTGTTATGCATATACTTATGTTTTCATGTGTGTATAACTTAACTCAAGTCACTATATAATTTTGTCTTTTATTATCTCTGCATCCTTGACTCAACTTCTACAAATAGTTTCAATGATAAGAAATAGATAATGCTTTCTGGACTTCTACAAATAGATTCAAGGGTGATTAGAAATGGGGACTATTCACTCATGTTATATATTCTCAATTTAAATTTTTGGCTTAATAAGATTGAGACTCCCCTATACTTCCTATTCTCCTTTAGTTGAATATAATTATCAACCATACAAATACAAATCATTCCCAAAATTCCCGCAACAAAAACATCGGGAAAATACATCAAACTAGCCTAATATCATGCAACAATACTAATATGATTTTCCTAATCCCCTATTTATATGTTCTGTCTTAGATATTACCTGGATTCACGCAGCTAAATAAAAGGTGAGAATTACAAACTAAATATATTATAAACAATACATGCAAAAATAGATTTCTTCTCCTTGAAATCTTTCAAATCAGAAGAAAAGAGGAGAAAAGAGGTAACCTGATCACTATAAACTTTCTAGGGGTGAAATCACGTTGGACATTTTTATATTTGGTTTGGCTGATGTGGTAAACAACAGAGAGCATGTAGAAGTGTTTTAGGTATGATTTTTTCAATAAAAATGAGTCAAAACAAATAGATAAAAATGTATATAGCTGCTAAAAATTGTTACATCTGGCAAACACTTCAGAGAATTTAATAAAGTAATTTCCAATAACTTTTGCTAGTTTTTGTTTTACAACTTGATCGCCTTCAAAAATTAACAAACAATAATTTTAGGGTCGAAATGTCTCATAACACATCCTTATATTCATATTTATAACTCTCGTTCTTACCCTAAAAGTATGGTTTATTACATCTTTGATTTGCTTATCTTCCAACCGTCATGATACTTTCTTAATATATTCATCGTATAGTGACTAGGTAAACATTAATGTGCCTCTTGTTTAGAATAATTTATGGCATTCCCCAATATGTAAGGTACATAAATGATAGTGTAGCCAAAAAAAAGAGGATAGTAGAATATGTAGTAGTAGCACTCACCGATCAATGCTCATCTCTAATCCAAAACCATCCACCAACAAAGTTGGACCTTGGCAGTTTCAATGTTGAAATTCTTATTGGTAAGCAGGCACAAGAAAAGGAACCAAGAAACTTGGAAGTTGGAAGCCACAATCAATTTGATGACCTTGTACTTATTTAAGAAAACAGTGTTGGGTAGTCCCTGACCTAAGCAAAACTATTTTGTAACTAGTTGACAGGTGTATGCCTAGGTCTAATGGAATTGCAGAAGATATGCTTGTCAGATTAGTTCTTTGATCTTTTTAGTTAATTTTCTAATCCTTTACCTTGAGCTATAAGTGGAAAAGGCACTTGATGTGGAAACTTGCCATCTTACAATGAATTAAGTGATAAAGAAAAAGTGCTTAACATTGATAGAGCATTGATGTAAAACCTCGAAGATAACCCTAGATGTCATATGGTGCTTAAGGCTATAAATAGCCCCACTATAACCGATGATATCTACTCAGGACTAAACTCTCATAAATATAAACTTAAAACATGAGCAGAAAGTTCAAATAGACGAATAATCACAACCAACATACTATAACTCAATAACTTTCAAATCTATGTAAAATCTAAAAGAAACACATAGTCTAACTAGTCATGACAAACCTCTAATTAAATTGAAGATTCACTGGGACAGATGCTAGCTGACCCGAAATGGAAAATAAATAATTGAAATAGTTGTAATAAGCATCTGGAACCATCATAAACTTATTCCTCAGACTATGAGGACTCACCAATTGACTGAATATAGGAAGTGGTACCCTCAGTCAATCATGCTGCAGGGGACGAACACCTGAACCTACATTATTGTCACGACCCAAACCAAGGACTGGCCGTGATGGTTATCTCAATTCCAACAAGGACCAGAGACCACCCCTACATCTAGCCAAACAGAACACAATACCCCTAATAGCAGATGAATTCAGAACCTATAACAAGATAGCATAAGATAAGCACAAAGAATTTAGGACATGTCTATAACGATTACCGGTAATCGACCACAAACAACCAACATCACCCAAGTCCACAGTATTCCACAAAACCTTCTAATAAAATTGAAATCAATAAAGTGTCGGGATATGCCCCCGACTCTGACAATAATAATGTTAATATGAACGCCTCAATTCTAGTCTATGAAATGAAACTGAAAAAATGATCAAGTCTTTCGGAGAATGAAAGCTCACCACTTCACCTCCAATGACCAATGAACTGAGACGATCCAGTTAACACTATACAGAAAAAGTAGAAGTATCCCTTGTGCCTATATCGCGTGGGAATACAACGTCCGGAGATGGTTAGTGGATTGAGTACTGGCATGTAACTCAGGGGTAGGGAATAAAATAATACCATGATCCATATTTTTAAGATAATTCAAGCCAATGCACAAAATCATTTATATACATATAAACGTGTCATTTTGATAAAGGGAACGAGGCTTAGCATGAAGTAAAACTTTATCTTGGACTATGTAACTTAACCATCTGAAACAGGCACCCACGAGCTATATGGGTTAGGCTCCCCTACTGAAAAGGCCTCAGTGTGTGTTAGCCACACGAATCGGAGGTATCAAGAAAGACTAGGGAATGCCTCAACCCCATATCAATCCAAGATAAAAATATGTCAATAGTATGAACTATGCGCATAGGCCATCAAGACCAAACCTTTCGTCGACAAACATGAGTTTTCTGTACAAATCATCCAACACCTGCACCTTCACGGCTTCGCTATATAACCACTGTTATGACCAATTTATAGCAAGTTTCTCATAACCCATTTATTAACCAGTGAACCAATCTTAGGCACACCATGGGTATCGTCATACTCGTACACTTGCAAACTTATATCTATGCCATAACAATCACAGTATCTTGGGAGAATGCCTCGACCCCCTTTGTTCATTAAATCAAACCATATCTAAAAAGGCTTTCAAAGTCCTTATTCATTGTTTAATCATTAATGCTATGAAATATCATAGGTGAGTAAGTCAAACCAATTAGAAATTTCACTATCCAAAGCCATTTACACAAGTGGATTAAGGGGACACAATTATTCAAAACCAATTCCAATTTTAAAACACCAATTTTAGGGGAAACCATGACACCTTAGTTTATTCACCATTTCTATGCACCCCATAAGTTCAAAACTACAAATAATGCATATACAATGCATAATAAATCATGAGAAAGCAGTTTAAGATCAACCATATCAAACCCTCAACCACATAAAACCCCATATCAAAAACCATCCAATTAAACCATTTAAATACAAGATTTTCATAAAGTAATAAATGGAGAAGAGTAACATGCCTGAAATATCAAGAGTTATGGAGAGAATTTTCCCTTGAGAGCTCTAATTGATGAACTTCTTAGAAATCCTAAGTATCTTTCTTGATAGAATTTAGAGAGTTTGAGAATATTTTTTTTATGTTATGAATGAGAAATAGCCCCTTAAAGTTCTTTATGGTCGTGGGGTTCAATGCAAGGAAAAAAATGGAATTGATCAGAATTCCCTTAGTGAATAGACTAAAAAATCTTCACCCAGTCACTACGATTGAACTTGCGACTGGTAGGGTCCCCTTACGACTCATAAGGTCCCACTCATAGTCTTGACAGTGTCAAAGACCACCAACAGTTACTTGTTTATGAGTCGTACTTCGCCACTCGTACCTAGTTATTACAACTCGCATAGTCCAGTCGTCCTCAAAGCATAAATAATTGGGTATCACGTTGGTTAGGCTACACAAGGCAACATACAACTCGCGTTGAGCCTTTTCGACTCGTTGGAAGTCACACTTACTTAGGACAGAAAACTTCGCCACTCACACTGGTCAAGCTATGAGTGGGTCTATAAGACCCATCAAGACTCCCTGTGACTCATAAAGGGAGTCATATTCTGGGCAGTGAGGATAAATTTTAGAAAGTTTCAAGGACCAAAAATTTGGGGTGTTACATTATACCCCCCTTAGGATCATTCATACTTGAATGATGAGATAAGGTATCTTTTAGCACAATTTAACACCGAAACACACCAACTCTTACCTTTAATAAAGACAAAAAACAAAAATTTCAAGGAAATCAAAATTTTCTTGTAACTAAGTCAGAAAACATAGATGCTAAGAAATACACATACCTCTCATATAATTTTCCGAAGCGGGAAACAAGAATAGGTACTTGGACTTCATGTCCTCTTCAGCTTCCCAAGTGGCATCTACAACCTTATGGTTCCTCCATTGAACCTTTACTAAAGCCACCTTCATAGTCTGTAACTGATGGATTTGCCGATCCAAGATCTCACTCAAAACTTCCTCATATGTTAAGGAATCTGAGATGCCCATACCATCTAAAGGAACAACCAAGGAAGGATCACCCACGCATTTTTCAATATCGACACATGGAAGACCGAATGAACAGATGCCAAACTCGAAGGCAATTCCAATTCATAGTCACATTTCCAACTCGCCTCAAAATACAATATGGACCAACATAACAAGGATTGTGATTCCCCTTCTTTTTAAACCACATAACTTCCTTCATGGGAGACACCTTCAAGAATACCAAATCATCCGCATCAAAATCCAAGTCCATTTTTCTTACGTCCGCATAGGACTTTTTGCAACTTTAGGCAATCTTAAGCCTATCTTGAATCACCATGACCTTCTTCATATCTTGGTATACCAAGTCAGGACTATACAACCTATTCTCACCAACCCCAAACCACTCAATAGGAGACCTATATCTCCTACCATACAAAGCTTCAAATAGATCTATTCCAATAAATACATACTGGACTCTTATGATCAGTGAAAATATCAACATTCACACTATAAAAGTAGTGCCTCTAAATCTTCAGTGCAAACACAACAACTGCTATCTCTAAATCTTATGATGGATAATTCTTCTTATGGTATCTAAGTTGTCTGGAGGCATAGAATATTACTTTCCCATTCTTATTCAAAATACAACCCAACCCAACTTTGGAGGTATCACAATACACTACAAATCCATCTAACCCCTTGCCAAGGCTAACATTGGGGATAAAGTTAGTCAATGTATCTTTCAACTCTTGGAAGCTCTTCTCACATTTATCTAACCATATAAACTTCTTCTTTTGTGTCAACTTAGTCAATGGTGCCTCTATTGAGGAAAATCCCTCAACAAACCTCCTATAGTAACCATCTAAACCCAAAAAAATCTGAATAATAGATCGAGTAATGGGCCTAGGCTAGTTCTTTCCTACATCAGTTTTTTGAGGGTCTACATGAATACTAGCACCCAAACTCACATGCCGTAAAAAGGTAACAGACTAAAACTAAAATTCACATTTACTAAACTTTTCTTAAAGATGATAATTCTTAAGGGCCTGCAATACTATTCTCAAATGGTTTGTATACTTCTTCTTACTTTATGAATATACAAGTGTGTCATATACGAATACAATGGCACACATGTCTAAGTACTTCTTGAATACCCTGTTCATTAAATCCATAAATGTTACAAGAGCATTTTTAGTCCAAAAGACAACCACAAACTCAAAGTTACTATACCGGGTTCTTAAAGCAGTCTTCAGAATGTCACACTCCTTGACCTTCAATTGGTGATACCCCAACCTAAGATCAATCTTTGGGAACCAATAGCCACCCTGATGCTGATCAAATAAATCAGCAATTCTGGTGATGAGGTACTTATTCTTGATGGTAACCTTGTTCAACTATTCATAATCTATACACATTCTAAGAGTACTATCCTTCTTGCACCTGAATAGGATTGGAGCACCCTATGGAGAAATAATAGGCTTTATGAACCCCTTATCCAAGAGGTTATTGAGTTGCTCTATAAAATCTTTAAACTCAGTCGGTATATACAGTTAGAAGGAATGAAGATAAACTAGGTATTCAGAAGGAGATTAATCCTGAACTCTATTTTTGTATGTGGGGAGGTGCCTCGGGTAAATTATCTAGGAAGACCCTTGGATATTATTCACTACATGCACTGACTGAATGGTTGGGGCTTCAAACATAGTATCTTTAACTCAAACTAAGTGGTAGATACACCCTTTTTATATTAAATTTTGGCTTTAATGTAAGAGATGAAATAACTTATGGGAGATACTAAGCTACCCTTCCACTTGAGGACTGACTCATTAGGAAATTGAAACTTAACTACTCAGGTGAAATAATCGACTGATACATATCATGAATGGAGCTAATCTATGCCTAAAATAATATCGAAATCTATTATCTCAAGATATACTAAATCTGCTAAAGTACCCTTATGGAGGACTGTAGTAGGACACTTTCTATATACTCGTCTAGAGACAAATGACTCATCCACTTGAGTAGAAAATGAGAAAGGTTATGAAAGACTCTCTAGGCTTACACTAAAATTCACAATAACAAGTAGGGCACAATAGTGAGGTTTGACCCTGGATCTAATAACTTATAAATATTAAGCTAAAAGAAATGAAGCATACTAATGATTACATCTGGTGAGATCTCCTTCTCCTGGTGGGATAGTATAGCATAAAATTTATTCTAATGCTAAACACCATTGATACTTGAAGATGCGCCGTACTGCTGTCATTCCCTGAGACTACACCACAGTCACAGTACAATGCTAAGAGTGACAAGTAAACCTAAGTTAACCCATAATCTGGCATAAGCTGTAGATATATGAAAGAAGGTAAAAGAATTTCTGTGTGAAAGACATTTAATAGCATCTAAAAAATTAAAACACTATTGATGAAGTATAAAATGCATGAATAACAAAACATGTCTAACTGACTGACTGTCTGAAAGCTTCTAAGCATGATGAGCCATTCAGATAGGTCCCCAACTAGCTCTGACAAACTAAAATAGAAAAAAATAAAATATTAGGATGAATAACTAATAATATAACTAGTCCTCGATGGATGAGGACTCATCAATGTTGTTGTTGAGTAATACAAGAATAGACTAGGAGAGATTTGGGAATTGAGAATCCAAACCTATGTTATAATATAACATAGAGAAAAAAAATGCATGTGATTAGTACTTTGAGTATACTGGTATGTGAGATAGAAACTAGATGACATACATATAGGTACTGAGCATGAATTCATGAACATGTATAACAAATGCAAGATCAAACATAAATATTTATTGAAATGATCTGAATAACTAGTATATGGACACTTGGTTATATAAACCTAAATTTATATAGTCTGAATACTAAAATAAAACTGTGGGAGCTAACATTTAACCAACATGCAACAATTTGAGTTAATTTTGGTCTATCCTGTAACCCCATTTGGAAGGGTGTCGGTACCTTGCCAAGGGTACCAATACTGGCTAAGGATATCTACTAAACTGAGGTATCGAAGGATTAGGGTTTCCACCCTATGTTGGAAGGTGATCACTAAGAGATTATTAGTCCTCAAGTGGCGAGTGACCTCCCATAACCAATGCTGACAATATAGTTCTTAAACTTAGGGACTACTACTAAAGTTCTCAACCCGCAACTAGCAAGTGAGTATTCATCCATAGGTTCACTTAGTGCTAAGTCCTGCTCCCATCTGAACTGACATAGGTACTGGTAAATATCTTACATGATTAAATATTGATAGATCCTTAACATGATAATAATCTCAATATATTTATACCATCATAATTGTCATGCCCAAAAATTGTAGAGGCATAATTGCACTTGGTGTCACACTTGATTGAACAAATCAACAAAAATCAAGCCAAACTACTTTGGTAGGATGTGAAGGCAAAACTCAAGTTGAAAAAAAATACAATCTTAATAAAGGCAATATAAAAAAAGTATAACATAAGGAAAACTGGACTATAACTGATAATCTGGCCTACAACAACGATCGTCTCCAAGCCTCTAGGATGAGAAATCACTAATTACTAGTTGAGATAGGCCCTATTGTATTCATTAACTATACAAACTAAAGTAAACTTTAGGTTCGACAACTCCATAAATAAAGAAGCAAACCAGTCATCAGTTGAAATTGATCATACGCAACAAGGACCCCTTTTCGCCTAATAGCCTGTAGGAATGAATGCAGTGCCTCCAGGAAATAGGGACATCAGTACAAAAGGATGTAGTAAGTATGTAAGGCATACAAGTAAAATAAGAGCTTAATTGAAATTAGGTATCAATGTATAACTATATGGATAAGGATAGAAGAACACCTTTTTTGTTACATTACATTTTTTACTTTACTTTACAGTTCTTGTTTTATAAACATTACAACATGTGATATAATGGCTAACTGGTCAGTTTTAGAAGAGAAAGTCCCTCATAAATACATCAATCAGGATTGATCCATGCTAGTTATCATAACCCCTGAGCTGCCACTCATAAACACATCATCTGGAATCAGCCCTATGCCAGGTATCAAAACCCTTTAGGCAGCCACCCATAAACACATATCAACTAGGATCGGCCCTTTGCTAGGTATCAAAACCCTTTAGGAAGCCACCCATAAACACATATCAACTAGGATCGGCCCTTTGCTAGGTATCAAAACCCCTCGGGCTACCATCAATAATTACAGATTTATGTTACTTAGTCTATTTAACTTTTGAGATTATTACATTGGTGATCATAATTCTTTAGAGCTTTTGGAATTATAGATATATGATGTGGTTATGTAAATCAAATACTCGAGAAAACGACAATGATATAGGGAGTAAAAAGAGACTTTGATGTGATACTCAGAAATTTATAACACTAAATGAACTTTATTGGACATAATGAATATACACAACTAAGCCATGAAGTTTTGTGAGAAGTAATGAATTTACGGCTATAAATGATCTACTATAGTAATAAAAAAGGAGTAAATAGTTCTATTTAGCACATACTTTATTTAAAGCATATATAGACATTTCAAATCTGTGCATTTCGAATGGAGGCACGTAACTTCTCAAATAAAGAAGTATGGACAATATTTTAAATACTTATTAGGTGATAATGGATAGAAGGGTACATGAGCATGGGGATGGCTAAGGCATGTAAACAAATTCCAATTTGGAAAAGATGTACATTCCACGTAAGGACACAAAGTGTATGATTAAACTAACAAGAACTCTACAAGGGCACACTATCCTAACACGACAAAAGTTATGTATAATTAAGGAAACATATAATCATGTGAACCAAATAAACTGTATGATTGAATAAGCATTTACAATATATGACACAATGAACATTACAAATACACCAACATGTAATGAGAGAACAAGTTAAGGTTTACACATAAACCTTAGTCTTTTAACACATTAATAATACAACCATAGCTTGACACTTCCAAACATAAACCCAACAATTATTCCAAGTTCCTCAGTTTACACATGAGTATAAACAAGATTAACACATAATAAATACTTCTAGATTTTCTAATGATTTAGTCCGTTGATATGAGTAAAGACTAGCATTAAAAGTAAGCCTAATTTGAGCAAATTACACTAAATCCTCAAAATAGTAAACCCGATAGCTCCTCTATCAAGCATTTTAACATAGTTTTAAATGGATAAATAGGGATACTAAATTTTATGACTTTAATGAAAGTTTTATGTATAAATCTTGTGCTAGCAAAGGGCCCAAAATTATTTTAAAAACACATTTTGGTGAAACCAACCTTATTAACAAACTAATAGTAGCACACAAGAGGTTTCTAAACTAGAAACTAGGAAGAACATGTCCTCTCTGGCATCCACTATTTCAAGCACATAATAACAATAGCAGCTTTTGACATATAAATATAAGTTGTAGCACTATGTGTTAGATTTCCAAAGTATAGTTTTGTACTTAAAATAGATCTCTGCACAATGAGATATGCAATATTTACTAAATCGTACATATAAAGGTATATCTGAACCTCTAATATTGGCTAACCAATAGATATTTCTTAACAAAGTTACTATTTATAATAAAATTATTCATGAATATCACTTCTTGTCTAGCTACTTAAAATTCAAACTAATGATTTTCAAAATTTGCATTAGAAATAGATATCACAAATCCTAAGAGACACACATTTTGAAAGATCTCATGATATTACAACTCAAAAAATACTTCCCCATTTTTCTTGGCAATAAAAAAACATTATAATAATCACTTATCAAGGAAAAAAGAATATATTACTAAATCTACTCACTTAAATCCAAGTATTTCATTATTTTAAAGCAGTTTAAGCCCTGGAATGGCTAACTTGTATATTGTAAGGGCTAAGAATATATATCATCATTAGTAATTTAAGGGTTAACATCCACTTAACAATTAAATACCCAGTCATATGACACATCACGATTATATCCTCATAATCCAACCATCACAACTGGCATGAGATAATCTACTATTGATAACTTGTAACTAATTCTATTCGTGCCTGAGTCTTATATCACCATAATATCATCAACTTACTAAGTCTTCTTAGGTCCCCCACAAAACTATCAACAACAACTCATGAGTCTTATTATATTACACAACCTTAGGAGATATAATGCATGTGGTGTAGGCGTATACTCTAATCTCTAGCCTCATAGGCATGAAATATAATGTATATGCACCATATGAATGGCAAACAATACATAAATTATATCATAATATCAATTAAAGCTAACCATAAATCCATAATAAAAATAGGTAAATTGTTGTACAAGCCGACAAGACCATCATAGTGTCTAACATGAAATCAATCATGTAACACATTTTATGATAGATAGAAACCTCACCAATAATAGCACGTATGTGACTATACCTCCTTTATACCAAAAACAAAATATCAAGATTGATCCCACCACAAAAATCCAATAAATACAATAGTGAAAACATCAATTTCACTATTTTAGGGATCACAAGGACATAGACTTCTAATAATACGTATCAAAATAATTAAGGATAAGCTTTGTATGAGTAAGAATTATAACACAAGAAAAGTGTAGTGGTATGTTTTGGTGTTATCTTAAGGGTACGATACACCAATGATGAGTAGTGATTCTACCACTCATTCGCACTAAATATTCATGGACAAAACATTGTTTTGAATGAATAAATGATACATAATTGTGATTAAATACAATAATATCCACTCTTTGTAGGCATAGAGTTGAAGGGATAAAAAGATGAGGATTGGAGCTTAAAATGATCAAAAACGAAGCAAGACAGTGAAACTGAAGACTTGGAGCAGGAATTGGCCTTATTTACCACAGTCGCGATCTGGTGGCTGTAGTAACGACAGTCAAGTAGAATTCAAGAAACCGTGATCGCAAAAGATATTTATGGCTACATAGTCGCGGTCGCGACCAGACCCGCATGATTATGGTTTAGCAGAAAATGGCAGCCCAAGGGAAAATATGGAAATGCACGTGGCTGATCTCAAATTTTTGGCAAAAAGACTCAAACCCTAAGTCATTAAACACATATTCCATCTTTCAAAATTTTAGATTTAGATATTGAGTTCATAGCCTCCATACTTGGAGAAGAAAATATTGTATAAATTTTGGGTAAAGAACACATTGGAGCATTTCTAAGTAGAGGATTAGCTCACTTCCATTGTTGATTTGTGGGAGTGACAAGTTTGAAGTAACATTCACTTAGTCTTCAACAAGTCATGTCAATGCAGATTTTGGGTATATCTATGCTTATTTATCTTATGTGTAGCTAGATCCCTCTCTTGAGGTTATGTGTGAATAGGGGTTAATAGTGTGTGCGTGGATTGTTATTGTTATCTTTTATTTCATAGTATGCTAACTTGGTTGGGATTTGTGGTTGAAGGCCTTAAATACCCACATGGATTTGATTGGTGAAAGCTCCAAACTCTAGAAAGCTCAAGGCCATTTTTGAAAGAAGGGTTTTGGGTAAATTTTAGAAATCCATATCATCCTTGAAAGAGGGACGTAGAGACCAAAGCAATGGTAGATAATTATGTGTATAGTTGGATAATCTATCACTATCTTAGACATAAGGATGGTCATAAAGTTTACTAGACCATGGGTATTATCCTAGAAATAGGGATGCCTAGATTGAGGTGTGGTTACTAATTGTTAAACACACCCATTACGTATTTAGAAGAATCAATAGGTGAAAGTTTGGTGTTTAGTTTAAAGACTAGCATCAAAACCTATAACCAAACCTACCAGCACTTGATCTACTAATAATGAAGTTAACCATTAGAATCCCCATATCACTTTCCTTAGTAACATATAATCCCAAGATCCATGCATAATTGTTTAAACTTTAATTATTCGTAACCCCGAATTTATATTAGAAAACCCAAAAAAAACATTGTTGTAGACACCTATCTCCCGTATTTTTATCTTTTTGTAGTATTGGTTTTAATTTAACTTATATCTATTATTCTGAATTAGTTTGATTGTCACTCACATTGTTCCTTGTGGATTCTAACCCGACTCCAAAGTTGGGTAAATATATTGACGAAGACCTCTTTGCACTTCAATTGATATGTAAGTTGAGTGTTATCTAACATGGATCCATTGCCGGGAAAAAAATATGCATATTAAGTTAGTTTGGAATTTTAGCTTACTTGCTTGAATTCAAGCTTGTATATATTTGTTTGTGATTTTTCTTTTATAGGTAGATTTCTATTTTATATTACTTTTCTCTATGGCATCTTCCGACAAGTATGATGTCGGCTGTTGGGAATCCTATCGTGATGAACTATGTCCAATTTATGATGGACCACACTTTAGAAGAGATTATAACTATACTTCCCAGAGAGATATGGACCCACCATCTCGATCCTATGGAAAGTATAGGTGTTTTTTATATAGTGGTCGAAAAGGATATTATGATGACTTCCCAAATTCCTCTCCTCCCTATTATTCTAAACAGGTTGTTAGTTCTTCATATGAGCTTCATAGGTCCTATGATAAGAAGAAGGAAAAGTAACATACCAAGTCCAATATCTTTGACACAAAGCTACTAGCTATTTTTGATCGGTTGGATACAATAGGGGAGAATCTATAAGACATGTATCAAGAATCATTAAGAAGGACAAGTGTCTAAACGGAGGAAATGAGAAAAGGAGAAAAACTTGAAATCACCACTACTTTTCCCATTTCCCAAAAAGAGGTTCATCAAGAAGAGAAACCATGCTATGATGATGTGCCTAGTAGCGAAGACTCCTCGGTGATTTCCTAATCTACCAGATCAAATGAGGAAGAAGAAGCCAAAATAAAAGAAATGTGTTAGAGTCTCAAGAAGAATAAAGGTAAATATCTTATGATGACTCTAGCTCATTCTGGGGTGAAGATGCTTTGGAGGAAGCAATTTTGAAATTAGGGATTGGACCTCATTCAACTTACTATTCATCATTATGAATAGAAGATGTGATGAAAATCCATCCCTCCAAACAAATGGTGGTTCGTCGAGAGGCGTCTGATTCTTATATTTTAGAGTTTGACACTCCAAAGGAGCATATGGAACCCCACTCATCAATGGCCATGGAACTCAAATTCCGATGTACAAGGAATGACCATTGATGTGCTCACTTTTACCTACAAATCCAAACCAAAAGTTTAATGTAAAGTTGGGTAAAAGGTCCAAATCTTCAAAATAGAAAGATTAAAGCTTGCTTTCCATTTCATCATCTTTTTCAAGCCATTTCTTGGAAGATATGAATCTTTAGTCCATCTGCCGCTCATTGCATATTGAATGAAAGTTGGGACAGAGATTCAAATCTTCTAAGTGAAAGCATTAAAAGAAGTGGTGATGGTGTCGTTCTACGATATTAAACTAAGAGCTTAATGGGAGGCACCCCATCACGCCACAAAAAGTGGCACATATAATTTTTAATTCATGCATGGTATAGTAGATTTTTTTTCTTCTTATGAATGTATAATCCATGAATTGTTGGTGCTAAGAGGAATTTTGATTGAATTTAATAGAGGAATATGTGAAATTGGTAGTTTGGATTGAACAAAAAGTGCAGGAGACCTAGTTGTTTAGTCTCAGTTACCGCAACTGCAGTCCATCCCACCGCGATCATAGAGGCCACATGACTGTGATTATAGAACTAGGATCACGATCGCAGTCAAATCATCTTAAGTGACCATACAAATGCCATTTTTCCCATGATTTTCTCTCAATTTCTCTCTCAATTTTTGGCTTTGCATTGAATATCCAAGTGTCATTTAATTCCAGTTGCATCATCTAACTAGGTAAGTTGTCTCGACTCCCTTGATTTGGATAATTATATGCTTAGAACTTATAGTTTAGGGAAGACCTGAAATGATTTTTTCATTATTAAATGCTTTCTTATTTGTGATTACTGTTGTGGTTAGCTATTATAATTGGTGTACACACTAATGGGGAAGTATTGAGTGCCTAAATTTAAGCTTTAAATGGTTGAAATGATTGTGTACATCATGTGTTTGATTTAATGCCCCAATGAGCTCAACATGAATTAGTTCAAGTTTGGGTCTATAATTACACATACTAGGCTTAAATTCTTTGCTTAAAATGTTGATATTCCTAGTTGAAGCAAAGAATTAGGGTTAAAATTATGTTTTGAAGAGAGTGCATAATCTGTTGAATATGGTCTCAGGTACTGCAATCGCGGTCCGAATGAGAGCGTTCGTGGTTACAGTCACACTCCGCAATTGCCATACCTGACAGTTCTTTCTACAGGAACCTAAAAAAATTTCACAACCATTTAGCACCCAATACTTTTTATTACACTACCATATGAGTTTATCTGCTTGATCTGGCAAGTTTTTCGTATGATAACGCTGATGTTGTCCTGAGTTGCATTGGTTACAGGTTCTAAGACTCAAAAATGGGAGATTTTGATGATACCAAGTTTGTGACAGCAAAATGTCAACAACACTACTATACAGATTTTTATTGGACTAAGTTACTCCCTAAAAAGGGTATCTGCCTTGACAAAGTGGAGGAGAAGCTCCCAGCATTCCATGCCCGACTCAATACTACCAGGTGGATGTTCTTTGACCCGAACCACTACAATACAAATGAGCATTGGGTACATGAGTTCTGTATGAACCTTAATGTAGTTTCTCTCACAAACCCAGTGATGTAAATTTGGGGAAAGAAAGTGAACTTCAGAGCAGAGTGGATTAATGAGGTATATGGTCTGCTGAATGTGAATATGGAGCAATTCCAGGCAAGATCATGTGAGCGAGGGACCTGGATGACCGACATTTTATGTCCTATAAAATTGGTTCCTTGGTCCATCACCAAGAGAGATATTTTGATAAACGACTTCACAGCAGAGACTAGGATTTGGCTGAATATCATATGCAGTTGAGTATCGCCAGACATCCATATGACTATTGTCATAGATTTTTGAGCTCGCCTGGTGGCTTACATCCTATCTGGAATCCATCTTAATATGGGAAATATTGTTCTTTCAGAGTAGCATTATTATAAAAATCATGGAGGTATGCATCTTCTTTTCCCTTCCCTTATCACTGAGCTTTGTAAAAGGGCAGAAGTGGAGGAGTATGCTACAGATACTTGGGTGCACCCAGGTCCCCACATCTTCCCTCTCAAATTTAGGGGTGAGGGTGCCTCAGGTCAGAGCATGAAAAAGAAGATGGACTATGGCAAATAAGCACAGTAGGACACGAATTCTTATAGACCTTTGTCAGCCAACCCTCTAAATGATATCTCAGGTCAGATAAGGGATATTAGGGATCTAGTGTCCATATTACCTGAGGGACTAGGAGAACCATCTACTGCTCGCCACTCATATATGACTCAGTCAGATTATGACATATACCATAAGGAGCAAAAGTAGTAGAGAGCTATTGTTGCCAGATTGGAGAGAGCCTACTTAGCCTTAGCAGGATTACATATGGACCTCAAGGAGTCATATAAGAAGTTGGTAAAGAGAGAGAAAAATAAGATAAATTCTTTAATAAGCTGTGGAAGGGGGTAAAAGACATATTTAAGGTGCTCAAACCCTATGATAGACCGCTTTCACCTAGGATGGATAGTAAAGATGAGGCCCCTGCTGATTGGCCTGCCGATGGTGCTGATGGTGATGGTGTAAAGTCAGTAGGAGAGTGCAGCTCTTGATGCATATTTATGGAGATCCCTCTTACTCTTGCTTTACTGCACATACAGTGGAGACACTACATTCTTTTTTAGTTAGGGGTACCCCTGGATTTGTATTATTGTGATGTTGTGTTGATGAATATTTTATTTTATTTTTTTTCTTTGGCATGACACCTTGGATATTATTTTGTTTTGTTTTTGGGATACTACATTTTTTGTCACTTTGAAGGTGCCCACGTTTTATGGATTATCATATAGTTTTAGTTTTAATTTTTCTTCTTTCTATAGTTCTATATTGATTTTGAAAATTCATGATTAGCTTTTCCCTAAGGTAGATTGAGTGACGACAATCTTAAGGGTAAAGCATCATGATTGGGTTTTGAGACTTAGATATAGGGGAATTTTGAGTACCCGTAGCATTGTTTATTTAGGATCGCGTTATACACCATTGGCAAAGTCTGAGTATTCATATGAGTGGTTTGCCTATTTTGAGCTAAAATACGAGGCTAAGGATTTGGTTATTGACATATTTTAGAAAATTATGTATGGTGCTAATGTAAAATGAACAACCTCTTCCATCCAAAAATTTTCAAAATCAAATCAAGGGCATGGACGTGAGCAATTTTGTAAAAAAACTTTTTCTCTTCTTGTGGATCCGTAATTTTTTTACTTGTGAATAGAAATAGATACTCCAACATTGTATCTAGCGAGAGGGACATTTGAGCTCCCTTGGCGAATTTTTACATGCCATGTGTGGTGAGCTCTTTGCATTTATCTCTTGTATACTAGTGTTATCTAGAACATGCCCCGTTAGTCTTTCAAAGCTAATTTGAATTGTATTTTATTGGAGAAATGATCTTAGATTATCTTTGTGATTTTGGAAGCCACTTTATCTAAAAAAGCCTACCCAGCGTGAATGTAATCCCTAGTTACCCACTTTGAGGCTTTGGACCTTTCTTTGGCAATTATATTACAAGTCATGAACCATCCTTTTTATCCCTCTTTTGAACCATGCCCTTCTTGAACTTGAAAATGCAACTTGAGGATAAAATCCTAAGTTGGTGGTGATAAAGATTAATGGAAGTAAGTTTAGGACCACAAAGTTGTTTGTGAAATTCCTTAAGTGCTTTAGCATTGTAAGCAAATGAATAGTAAATAAAGAGGATACAACAAAGAAATGAATTGCATGAAAGTGGTAAGAAAAAAAATGAAAGAAATGGGTGAACAAAGATAGAAAAAAATAGGTATCATAAAAGAGATAAACAAAGAAGAGTGGACCATAGTCAAAAAGGCGAATTCAATAGGGTGACGTGAATGTTCAAGGAAGGGTGTAGCCATGTCATTCCGAAATGATATCCTACCCTAACTCAAACCTACGTTACAAGATTAGAAATCCCTATGAGATCTTTGACAATTTATTTTCTTGTTAGTGGCGAAGGAAAATAGGGACAAGCCTATAGTATGACACTTGTTGCATAGAGATTTTTTTTTTGAGGGAGAGAGTTTTTGCACTTAAAATTTATTATTGCATAGTTGGTAGTTTGGTGAGTGGAATTCTCTTGCTTGTGAGGTTGGCATGTGAACAAGTTGAGGTGGGTAATTCTGTAATCTCCCTATAATAAGACAAATAGATTATAGCTTAGTTGTGGTAAAAAAAATCCTCTTCTAGAGTATTAGTTCTTACTGCTTGGTTGCTCCTTAAAGTCTTATACATCCTTAGATATTGTAATTTTATAATGAGGGGTGTAGTGAAACTAGCCTAGAACATATGCATTGACATACCTATGGTGATGACTAAAGTTGAGGTAATTGAGATCTTTAAGGCATAAAATTTGGGCATAGACGATTGTGTCTCATAGTAAGAGGTAGTGTTGCTTGAGGACAAGCAATAACTTTACGTTGGGGGTGTTGATGAGTGGTGATTTTACCACTTCACACTCAATATTTGTTCATAAAACCTTATTTTTTAGGAAGAAATGAGACATAATTATGATTAAATGCACTAATATCCACTCTTTGCGGGCATAGAGTTGAGGGGATAGAAAGATATAGATTGGAGCTTAAAATGATCAAAATAGGAGTAAGATAGTACAGTTGAAGACCTGGAGCAGGAAATGGCCTCAATTACCGCGGTCGTGGTCTGGTGACCACGATCGTGGTAGTCAAGCAGAAGTCAAGCAACTGCAGTCGCGAAAGTTATTTGAGATTGCATAGTTGCAGTCATAGACAGACCCGCGCGATCACGATTTAGCGGAAATGGCAGCCCAAGGACAAATCTAAAAATACACGTGGCTAATCTCAAATTTTTGGTAAAAAGACTAAAACCCTAAATCATTCAACAAGTATTCCATCTTTCCCAATTTTAGGTTTAGCTCTTGAGTTCATAGCCTCCATACTAGGAAAATAAAATATTGTATAAATTTTGGGTGAAGAATACATTGGAGACTTTCTAAGTGAAGGATTAGCTCACTTCTATTTTTGAATTGTGGGAGTGCCAAGTTTGAAGTAACATTCACTTAATCTTCAATAAGTCATTTCAATGGAGATTTTGGCTATATCTATGATTATTTATCTTATGTGTAGCTAGATCCCCCTCTTGGGTTATGTGTGAATAGGGGCTAATAGTGTGTGTGGTTTGTTATTGGTAGCTTCTATTTGGTAGTACATATTGATATGTTTTACCATTGCTATGATAACTTTGTTGGAATTTGTGGGTGCAAATACCCACATGAGTTTGATGGGTGAAATATTCAAACTCTAGAAAGCTCAAGGCCATCTTCGAAAGAAGGGTTTTGGGTAAATTTTAGGAATCTATATCATCCTTAAAAGAGAGATTTGGAGACAAAAATAATGGTAGACAATTATGTTTGTAGTTGGATAATCTATCACTATCTTAGACATAAGGGTAGTTGTGAAGTTAACTATATCATGGGTTCTATCCTAGAAATAGGGATGCCTAGATTGAGGTTGTGGTTACCAATTGTTAAACACGCCCATTAGGTATTAGAAAGAATCAATAGGTGAAAGTTTGATGTTTTGTTGAAAGATTATCATAAAAACTTATAACCAAACCTACCCATACTTGATCTACTAATAATGAAATTAACCATTAGCATCCACATATCACTTCCCTTAGTAACATATAATCCCAATATCTGTGCATAATTGTTTAAACTTTAATTATTCGAAACCCCAAATTTTTACTAGAAAAAAACAAAAAGAAATATTAGTGTGGACACCTATCTCCCTCATTTTTATATTTTTGTTCTATTAGTTTGAATTTAACTTGTATCTATTATTCTGAATTAATTTAACCGCCACTCACATTGTTCCTCGTGGATTCAATCCCGACTCCAAAGTTGGGTTAATATATTGACGACAACCGTCTTGCACTTCAATTGACCTATAAGTTGAGCGTTATAAACCAACAATATTACATGTACAATCCACATGAAATTATCTTCGACCCACGAACTCTCAAATTTTATTAATAACTATTTTCTTCAACATTAGGGACTCTCATGACTTACTAACAAATAAAAATATGATCGATCATAAAATTGAATCTTTAAATGACTCCTTTAACTTATAATCAATGACTTGATTAATGGTTATTTGGTAATTCCCAAATTTCAAACCTAACTCATGATAGACATCACCCGATATAAGTTATTAACCAAGAATCATACCAACAACAATTTAGAAATAGCTAGTAACTGACTCCTTTCGATAGAATGCTAGACCCAAAAAAATAATAATATATCTTATGAAATCATGCCAAAAAGGAAAAAATATCCTTAACATACCTCAAATTTGCAGTCAAACCCCTTCGTGAAGATAATTGGTTCTTTCAAAAATCAGCTATTATTTTCTAATGACTTTTGTTCCATTGAAACTTCTCAATTATGATCCTCATAAGTATGTGCATATATAAAAAAATTATTTTCCCACAATAATTAAAGAAACTTGCGTCCAAGAACATTTAGATTAGAATAAAATAAATCTATATGTATTTTGAACTAAATAAATAAGAATCCTTATGGCATTTACTAACTCTTCAGAATGGCGTCAATGTCAAAATAGATTAACAAATTACATATTTATATATATAAAAAGCATTTACTTGCTAATTTATTAAATTATGAAATGGTACAAATTGCTACTTCATTTATCTACTATGATTGTTGTCCATGCCTTACACCCCCACGTGGAGGATAGGTGACAATATTTAAAAAATTAAAACCATCTATCCTATTACGTAAGCATTCAGATATTGCATTGATCCATGGTAAAATAAGTTTAACTTTTTTAATATTTCATAATTAATCAAAAAAATTATTTTGACTAAAGACTACCTCTTGTAACTATAATAATCAACATAATTAGACTCACTGTCTCTATCAAAATATTAATAAAGTGAAAGCATATTTAATAACTTTGGTATAAAGTACATAACATTTAATTTAATTTAATCTTTTAATATTTATGTAAGCCAAGTATCTCATAAAAATATATCTAGTCTAGTAGACATCAACACGTGAGTATAAGATTAGCTAAAATATACTAAAATTTACATATACTATAATTGTAAATTGTATCCTTTATTTGACTATATGATTTATTTTTTGCCAATGTGTCATGAAACCATGTTGAAATAGGGTGTTAACTAGTGTTTTCCTCTTACCCAATATTTATTATGTAAGAACATCTTATAAAACAAATACGTACCCATATACTAAACAATAATATTGTAACTATTTAAGATAATTTAGAAAATCAACCAAATATATCTTTTATCAAATTTAATTTAAAATAAGTTTCCCAAACACATATGGTATCAATGAATCTCTCAAGTTTAGACTTGTAAGTCTTCATCACGGAATGAAGTACAGTCGTAAATATCATAGGTCTTATAATAATATGTTTGACTTGTAACCTAACATCTGAAACATGCATGGCGATCTAAGTATTGGGTGTTCATAACCCACCCTAAAATATACATCACATATGATAATATCAAAATAAGACATGATAGGGAAAATTCCATGACTCAACTCAAGACTTTTACGATTTTATCAACGTAAAGAAATATAGTGATTTGAGTACTGGAAGATGCATAAACTTATCAGAAAACATCTATTCATTATTGAATTCAATAATTAAATTTAAGATATTAAAAACTTATGTTTTTCATGGAATCACAAGCAAAAGGAGCATTAAACTTGAGAATTTGGAAAACTTTGAGACCCAGTTTGTGGAAGGAGCCAAATGATGAATATCCCATATACCTAAATATAGAAGCTTGGATGAATTTCTTGGAATTGGAATTGAATTGAAGAGCCCTAATTGCTTCTTAGGAAAGAGAAAATTGCCTATTGTAACTACTCTAGGTGGAGAAAATAATTAATTCATGAATCAAGGATTTTAGGTCTTTCATACCACCATTTGGAAAGCCTAAACAACGTGAGTTTGGCTTTTAAAAGAGTGGAAAAGAGCATAAAAATCCTTGAAAAAATCATGCAGGAAAACCCTATTCCAGTCATTATGAGTCACCTCACGACTGGTCACGAGTCATTATCTGAGTCATAACCTAAAACCCTGAAGTTTTTGGTTCCTTTCTCATCTCACCATGAATTCCACCTAATGACTCGTTGAAACTAAAATACCCCAAATTTGATCCCTTGAAAAAAATTCTTAAGCTTTGAGCTTGCTGCCTCGACTACAACTCATCTTACGAGTCATGATGTATCTTTACAGGTCATAAAACCTAGAAGGATTTGCCCAAGTCACTGCCTTGATAACGACTAGACTTAATGAGTCGTATATATTTGAGCAAGTTGTAAGAATGGTACTCCGTAATATGTCTAATGTAGTGCCTCTATTAAAACTATAGAGACAACAACTTGACTCTACTAATTGTTGTGTCTCATTATGATAAGTTGGGTGCCAGTCGTAGAGTTCACAGTGAAAAGACCAAGGGATTTTTGGTTTGGATACGACTGGAGGGTTTCAATCATAGGATGACCCTACGAGTCGTAAGGTCACCCGTAACAACTGATGGTTTAATTTACAACTTTTAATAATAGTATTTTATATATTTCCCTCTTACCCTAAATGTAAAATATGACCTATAAACCCTATTGATACTTTGTTCTCACCTATAACACAATCAAAACATATCATCTTCTCTCTCAATTTCTTTTAAGCCAAGCAAGCTAGGGTTTCCATAAGGTTGAGCATCTAGGGATCAATTCAAGGTTTCTTCTTAATAATTATGAATATTTCAAGCATGTTACTCTTTCTTCATTGTTAATTTGTTAAAATCACATGTTTTAAAGTATTATTCATGAGATATTCATGTTGGTTTTATAACAAGGATCGAGGGTTTTGAATACTTATTGTTGAACAATATTTTTCCTTAGTTTAATTATTATCATTCATGTTTTAAATAAGGTTTTAAACTTATGGGTGCATGGGAATAGTGGTTAAACTGAGGGTTCATGGTTAAACCACAATTTGATAATTTCTCCTTGTTTATGGTTTTGAAAATGGTAAGCCCTCAACATGTTTGTGAAATTATCAATAAAAAAAAAGGCTTTTGTCACATAGTTTGATTTACCCACTTGTAATAATTCGTTGATATATAAAGTATAATGAAGTATGTATGATTTTCTTGAAAGGACTTGGTGTCTATGTATAAATGGTGGAATTAGAACCTTATGGATTCAGTTTATTAAAATGGTTCGAGTCCCGAATGATTGATCATTTGAATATCTTTTATCCTATGGTTTTGATTCCCAGTTAGTTGAGTAGATGACATGGCATGATGATATTATCTTGGAAGCAAGGTTGGTATAGCGATACTAACAGGATGCCTTGGTAAATTATTGGTGTAATGAAAATGGAAATATGTGTTAAATATTTTAATTAGCCTTTGAAAGAGGGTTATGTAGCTGAGTCGTGTAAGTGGATATTTGAGTGACCGACACTGGAAATGCGCTAGCTGGTGTAGGGGTCGTTATGGCTTGAGGGTTTGATTCCCCGTTCTTGTGACTAGGTGGTTTGAGTCCACCTTATTGATATTATTATGATTGTAGGGTTCTAGTCCCTCTATATTACATTTCATGTTTAGATACGTAAGTCAGCTTAGTTTATGATTGGAGAGTTCGAGTCCCCATGTATATATATATATACGATCATTCTCCAGTTCATGCAACTACACGCATTGGGGTCCAACCAGGGGGTGAGAGTGAAGTCTATATAGCTCATGGGTACTATTATATAATGATTGAGATACAAAACCCAGTCTAAAGTTTAAAAGTTCATGTTAAGCCTTGTTACCTATTCTGACATATAATATATATGAATATGCATTTGGTTATGTGCATTGGATTTTGTATGATTTGTAACTAATGATCATGACATTATGTTGTCATTATCCCTGAGTATCATGCTAGAGTTTACCTTTCTAACCATCTTCAAACATTGTATCCCCATATGATATAGGAAATTGCCATACTTCTACTCCTCCTACCCAGTAATTCAAAGTGGGGATCAGTTTGAAGTTGACATTAAAGTGGTGAGATTTCATACCTTGGAAGTCTACATTTCATGTGTTGGTCCATTATGTCTCAGACTGTTTAGACTTATTTTTGTCTACAGTCAGGTGCATGTTGCGATACTCTATTAATGTTCAATTTTGGTAGAGGCTTTTTTAGATAATTGTGGACTTGGGTATTATTTATCGATTGTTGGTTATTGATTATAGAATTATATTTTATTCTTTGAATTTATCATTTATATGTTCTAAATTCATCTGATAGAGGTGAAATTTTTGTGGTTGGTTAGGTGCAAGGGCGTAAACTCCGGCCCCTGATGGACTTTAGATACCTATCATGGCCAGACCCTGGTTCAGGTCATGATAATATGGTATCAGAGCCTAGGTTTGGTTTCATTAGGTGTCTAATAAAGACGTGGCAAGTAGATTCTATTTTATAGATGTGTAGCGCGCCTCACTTATAAGGGAGACACTATGAGGCATATAAAATATTTATCTTTCATAAGATATATTCTTCGATCTATAGAGTCTAAGGTCATGAAATCTCCTTTAATTCCCATATGTTCTCTTTTGAGATCATGCCTCCAAAAAAATCTGATGCTCATGGAAACTCTTTTGTCTCACTTAAGGAGATTATGGAAAGAACTCGTCCTACCCCTGGGTACAGACTTGGTTTAGGGTCGCTGCTTTTGATTGTCCCAGTGGAGTACCATTGGTTTCCCCTGGTCCTTCTCAAACACCTTAAGGTAAAGTTTCTAATGTTGAGTTCTACTGTTCTATTCATCTGTTGATCTAAATAGTAGTCTCTCTGTCACGCCACTCTTGTCTTATTGGTGGGAGAAGGAATTAGGGTATGATAGGGGAGAGAAAAAATAAGAAGTTCAGATATTGAAAGTAGGGTAGGGGTCATCACAATAGCAATAGACATGGGAGACAATGGACTAAGAAAGAGAGCAGGGGAAATTCTGGTTCAGACCCATCAGCTAGAGCCCTTTACCCAAAGTCATCCAGTGATTATCATTTTTAAAAGGTTATAGGTCCTAATGTACAAGGATCCCAATATCATTTCAGTAGAGCTCAATTAATCCCTCACTATCCTTCTTGTCGATTTTGTGGTCAGTGGTATCATAGATTTTATTGTGAGGGAGGGAATCGATTCTTCAATTTGGTCAACCCAATCATACGCAGTGGAATTATCCTTTGGTCAGTATTTCTACTGGAGCTAATAATATTACAGTTACTAGATCTTCAATTTTCACACCAAAGGGTGCTACTTCGAATACCGGCACTGGCAAAAATTGTCTTTATACTCTAGCTACCCTCTCGGAGTCTGATGCATCAGCAGATGTCATTGCTGGTATGCTACAACTCTTTCCTTTTGATGTGTATTACTTTCTTGATCTTGGGTTTACTCTCTCCTATGTTACCCCTTTTGTGGTTGTTCATTTTAGTTTGATCCTGAGTGTATTTTGATTTCTTTTCTATTTCCTTCCTGATGGGTGACTTTATTGTTTCTAAAAGGTTATATAAGGATTGTGTGATGTCAGTCCAAGGTAGAGAGACCTTCCTAGATGTAATAGAGTGAGACATGGTAAACTTTGATGTGATTTTATGGATGGATTGGTTACATCCATGCTATATGTCTCTGGATTATTGAACTCGTAGGGTCAATTTCTATTTTCCCAAAGTAGCCAGTAATTGAATAGGAAGGTAGTTCCCTGGTGCCCAAGGAAGGGTTCATTTTGTAACTTAGAACACAAAAATTGCTTTAAAAAGGGTTCCTCTACCCTCTAGTGCATGCTAAGGATTCTAGATCTGAAGGTCCTTTTTTGCAGTCTGTCCCTGATGATCTTCTTGATGTCCCTCCTAATAGTGAAATTGACTTTGGGATTGACCATGTTCCAAATACGTATCCTATCTTTATCCCTTCTTATTGTATGGATCTAATTGAGTTAAAATAACTTACGGTGCAGTTGAAAGATCTTTTTGATAAGGGTTTGTCTTCCCTAACATTTCTCCGTGGGGTGCTTCTGATCTTTTCTACGTAGGAAACATGATTTCCTCTGAATATGTATTGGTTATCTATAGTCGAATAAAGAATTTAGGTGACCTCCTTGTGGGGTGGAATATATAAATATATATATTTTATGTGAGGTACTCTATTAGTTGTGCATGGACACCAAGTTTGAATCTTAGATGTTGATTTTGGAGAAAAGTGTATGTTATCTAGAGGACAATGGTGTGAGAATTATGGGAGTAAACTGGTAGGTTTGATAAGGTGTATGGAAGAGATAAGGTTGATGACTTAGTAAATACAGGAGTTGGAAAATTGTGATATATAGGCAAGAGGTCTAGGTTGGAATTAATGGATTAGGGGGCTAAGTCATTGGATGTATTAGGGCATGAAGTTGTAAGTATATGATGAACTCCAGGTAGCATCTAGATAGATGAGGTTTTATGCATAAGAGGGCCAAGTGTCCCTAGTACATGTCCATAGTGATACCCATTTGAGCAGAGTGTTATGCTTATAGGTGTAGTAAGACAGAGATCGAGGGCTAATCTTAAGTTTTCTCCCAGTGGTGGGCATCAGGAGAGAGTCGGGGTGAATTTACTCCTATTGTAGAGATTCCCTCCTATTTCAATTAAGAGGTAACTATACTAGTGATGTACGCATTCTAATAGTGCTTATACCTAAGGCCCGCATTCTGTATGTCGTATATGTCCATACTCCAGCCCCTGAACGAAAGAAAATAGTAGTTCTCAAAAATTCAAGATTCTAAGTGTTCAAGATCTATGTTATGCCACTTATGATCCATACATTCATGCCTCACAGTATGCCTAGTTCCAAGAAATAGTGGTTTCAAGAAGAAATTCGGCCCTTATTCCCTGAATATGAATCTCGGCTTTATAATATTTTACCCATGATATATTCATTCATATTACTGTCAGTGTCAAGTCCTAAGTACTCATACTATGGTATATTTATGTCGGAACGACCTCCATTTATAACCTAGGGGGTTTCTATGAGGTACTTCATGCCTATTCTACCTTGTCTTATTTCACTGGTCTCACCTTGAGTAGTACGATAAATAGGAGTTATAATTGAGAAGTAACACCCCCCATTGTTGATGCTTGTACTCTAAATTCCTCAGTGACCCTTCTTATGTAAGGAAAGTAATGGCTATAGAAATGTAGTAATGTTTTGGATGAGAGAGTAGATGTTCTTTATTGTAAAATTTTGGTCTGACTACTTAGGAAAAGGTTATAGATAAAGATAGGAGAGAAAGAGAAAACTTTGTTATGTGAAATAGTTGGGAAAATGAGATGTGGTGAAATCCATTGCGTTAGTGATCAAAGTTTCTAGTTTTGGGTTAGGAGATCCATAAAGTAGAGGTAGAAAGATGGGCTAGAATACTCTGGTTGATAGATATACAAAATCATTGTGTTATGTGGTTAGTACTCCTTTATTAAAACCTATAGTTACCTGATTATTGTGATAAGATTGAGTAATACTAAAAGAGTGGTGTAAAGTATAAGGTTCCATGGATTACACTAGCACCTTTAACTCTGAGTTAGGCTTTAACATGGGAGAGATATGTGGTTATACTAATACCATTGGAGTTATGTGTTCATGAGGGAGTTAAGAGGTCAAAATGGCAGAGTGTTGTATTAATAATTGAAAGGATAGTGGAGTATGTGGTCATATTTAAGGGTTATTGGATGTATTGTTTGGGAGGAAGGAGCTATGTGGGAAGCTAATGAGGAAATAAAATCAAAGTACCCATTGTTATTTTTCGCTATGGATAATCGTACTTAAGGTATATGTTATTTTTAACATTTTTTTTTCCGACTTTGTTAAAGAAAATTGTGATTCCTTGATATCTTTGTTTTTTGACTTTGTTAAGGGGAAGTGTGGTCGTTAGTTGTGTTAAAATTGTGCTTGTAATTTCCTTGACCCATCATTCCAGGATGAACTTTCAAAGTGGGAGAGAATTGAAACACCCCAATTTTGACCCTTGAAAAAAATTCTTCAGCTTTGAGCTCACTGCTTCGACTACGACTCATCCTACGAATCGTGATGTGTCTTTATGGGTTATAGGACCTAGTCGTAATGAGCCCAAAAGGATTTTCCTAAGTCCTTGCCTTGATAACGACTGGACTTACCAAGTCATATAGACTCCTAACGAGTCGTAAGAAAGGTATTTCAAAATGTGTCAAGTGTAGTGCCTCTATTGAAACTGTTGAGACTACGACTTTACCCTACGAGTCATTTTTTGCAACACCCCGTACTTTTACCAAGATTAAAGTCATCTAAAAAATATCAAAACTTTCTTTAAAGATGAATACACTTTTAAACATGTGGATTTTTTCAAGAATTTGACTTTTTGTTGTGTGGGAAATTGAATAAGCTTTCCATCGCTATAAAATACGCCTAAATTCGATAATCGGGTAAGAAGTTATGGCGATTTTATGTTTCAGTTGTTAAACACCGTCATTCAGGCAAGTAGCGCATTGCAGAGTGTGTCAAAATTACAATTGTTAGTTTCTAGTGTTGTACCGCCATGATTGGCGCATTGAGCCATAGACTCAGTTCACAATTGTCAATTTCTACTGTGCCAACGTGATCCCACCGCATCGCAGTGCACTTAAAGTTCGTGACCAAAGTGGCAACGCGATACCACCATATCACGCAACCATTCAAGATAGTGGCGCGTCACGTCAGGGGTCCAAATCGGGAAAATTTCACAAAAAAATTATAGTTCTGACTAGGGTTAAAACAGTCCTTTTCCATGATTTTATTTTGCCCAGATGTGGGATTTAAGCCCTAGAAACGTTTATGCCCTTTATTATTCACTTTTTTCCCTAAATCAAAAGGTATTTCTCTCTCAAGAAAATAAACCCTAGTTCAAGAAATCAAGGTCAATCCCAAGAATCTCTCCAAGAACACTAAGAAACTCACGAATTAAGGTATCTTAGATGTTCATCCATGGATCCATACCTTCCATGGAGCCCAAGAATACTTTTTTCAAAATACAAGATTTATGATTTATGATTTCCATGTTTGAATTAGATTGATTCCATATTCATGATGTTGTTTGGGTTTTAATACAAGGTTTAGATTACAAGTTCCAAGAATTGATTCTAGTATGTGTTGAATTACATGATATTCATGATAAACCCTTCAATTTGCAAGTTGATTGTTGTAACCATGTCAACCCTAAGTGTTTATTATTTAATGAACCAAGTATGCTTATTATGCGTTTGATAAATTGTCTATGAGAATGAAATAATTCCATTCTAGCATGCTAACATGTATTCTCCATTCATGTACAAGTTAATGCATTACAAGTATTTGATGAAATGTCACTATAAATGAATTATGACCAAGTGAACACTATTATGTTATTCAAAATTATGTTTTTCTTTCTTTTCATGCTATCGAGTCCTGGGGGTATTTAATACCCAACAATTTAGCTTTTTATTTAGAGCAAGTGTCACTTACAGAATAGTGTCAGTCATTTCACGACCAGTAGTACTCTTAGTCCATTATAGAACTCAGTAGAATTCAGTTAGTTACAGTACTTAGGAAAGCTCAATAATCACTGTATTAGTCCAGCCTAGTTTAGTATACTCAGTTCAGTGTCTTTCAGTTGGGAGTATGATTCAGCACCGAGTGAACCCAAGGATGGGGAATCACCTACCAGCAGGGGGTGTAATCCTTAGAAAAAATCCTTGCATTTAAGAACTACATAGCCAGCATACGTTGAGACATCAAACCTACCAGTTGAGGGTTGATTAGGTGCTCTACCTACCAGTAGAGGGTACCACCATTCTAGTTTTGGGAACCTATTAGTAGAGGGTCACTCTTTAGCTTGTCTTTACCTGTGGCACGGTACTGACACCCTTCCAATTGGGGTTACAGATTGGACCCCTATTAGTTTAGATTGGGGCATATCGGTTAGAGTATTACCTCTCACTGTTTCAGTTTTGGTTTCAGTCCTTAGAATAGAATTTAGTTCAGTTCTACAAAATCAGAACTGTCAGATACAATTACCTAGTTAACAGTAAATCATATTATCAGTGATCCCAGATTATCTGTATATTCAGTTATCAGTTATTAGATTCAGTTCCAATATACTCAGTCCTAGTATGCACAGTATGTTCAGTAGTTACAGATTCTCCATGTGTGCTAATCCAACTCTTGCATATCATTTAATTAGTTATTATTCATGCATATGAACCCATGCATTCAGCCTTACCTCAATTAGCATACCAGCACATTCCCACGTACTACTTGCATACTCGTTTCTTGCGTTATGATGTTTCATATCATAGGTTCGGACGCTCAAGTTCCTGACCGCGCTTAGCCAGATTCAGCCAGCAGTAGCAGATTTAGCAGTGAGTCCTCCTATATCGAGGATATGTTTTTCAATTTAGTATTTAGGTTTATCAAAAGTTCAATAGTTGGAGTTAGTTGGGGGCTTGTCCCGTCAATGCTATATTCAGAAAGTTCAGTTAAAGGCTTTCAAACCAGACTAGTTTAGGCATTGTTTAGTTTTCAGATATTTCTACCAGATGTTATTGTTTATCAGTATTTTAGATATTTTGAACCTTATGGCATTTCCACTCATTTCTCAGCATTAATTTAAGTATTATTATTCAGTGCTCACAGTAGATATCATTCATGGGTTAGCTTGTGGTCCTTCGGGGTCGTAAGCACCGTATGATGACTAGGGGGTAGTCTCGGGTCATTACAAACTTAGTATAAGAGCCTAAAGTTCAAGAGTGTCCTAGAGAGTCTGAAAGCCACATGGCGTAGAGTCTTGTGCATGGATGTGTAGCGTGCCACAATTATGGACAGGAGGCTATGAGATGTTTTAGGAAAAGTTTCCCTTCTTTCATTTCTCAGATTGTTCTATAGAAAGGTCATCTAAGAAAGTTATACAGATTCTCATCTTGCTTTATTCTTACCAGCCCTGCCTTGTTTTTCAAGGTAACAAAAACAATCAAGATCGATCAATCCTTACAGATAGAGATTTCTCAGCCAGTTCCTTACAGATAGTCATAGGATTTTATGCAAGCTTGAAATTATCCCATCAGTTCCCTTATGAGTAAGAAAGATTTCATTCATGATTTATGAAAAATCATGCATTTAGCCAAACTCATGTGTTCTTTTATATCCCTCCTCAAAATCCTATGATAGAATAAGACATAGAGTTAAAAGCAAGGACCCAGAGGTTTAGCAGTAGTAAAATGGGGATAGTATTATATGAATTTGAGAAGATTATATTTCATGGGGCTAGTTGTATCAATGGTGAATTAGTAGGCTTGAAGCAGTGTATGCAAAAACATAAGTTTGTTAATTTAAAATATAAGTTGTGGATGTGATATTTGTAGGCTATTATGGAAGTATAATAATTATTAAAGATTTACAGATATCCATGTTATGTGTTACAATCTAGTTTTGAATGTTTGAAGATTGAGCTAGTAGAAAGAAGAGTGAGAATTCTAAGATTTTTCGGTGTTGATGTTGTTATATGTTGATTGTTGGGGCTATAGAAAGCTAAGAATTGTGTATCAAAAGAAAGTACAAGCAGTGGACCTTACGTTATCAGGAGTAGTTCTACAGGATGAGTTCAATGTTAATGAGTATAATTTTATCTTAGACTCTAGAAGTAAAGTGGTGATAGTTTAGTTTGGAGTTTACTAAGTAATTCGCAGATTTAGAATAATGGCTTTAAGCTAAGAGGGAGATGGTTGTAATACCCCGAGACTCTAACCAATATTGCAACCGTGAATCAAGCTCATGAAAAAAAAATTATATTGTTTTGGGTTGTTTTCTGATCAAGGATGGTGTGTATTAAGGCCTTAAAGATGTCCTAACGATTGGGTGAATCAAAACATTCCTTATCGATTGAATTCTTGGGAAGGATATTGATATAGTCAACTTCAAACGAGCATATCTTTCATTATACTTGGAATTTTTGAGCTCATGACATATCAACAGATACATAATTAAATTATATTTCCAAGGATACCAATTTCGCCAAAATCTGATACTGGAGCAAAGAGTTATACCCATTTTACTCCAGCATGTCAATCTGGAAAAGGGTGACGACATTTCTGATGGCCTGTCACATTTCTGACGACATTTCAGACGACGACGTCACGTTTTTGATGATATTTCTGATGACATCGTCAGCCTTAGGCAGAAAATTATAAAATTCGACCCTTTTGTGATGACTTTTCGTGACGGCCTATCACGGGTCTGACGGCCTGTCACGGATGTCCTCAGCTATTTTTTTCAGCAATTTAGAGACATTTTTGCAAGGGTATTTTGGTCTTTTTCCATCTTTTGAAGGCCTCTATAAATATGAGAATTCCATCCAAACCCTAATTCCATCATTTTCTCTTCCAATTCTCTTGAGATAATATATCTAGGGTTATATCAAGAACATAAATCTTCCAAGAATCATCCATAAATCTTCAAAATTTCTTCAAGAACCAAGTTCCTCATAGTGTGGGGTTCAAGAATTATTTATTTCAAGAGTGTAAAGTCTTAAGGACTAAAGTTCATCCAATTTCAAATATTAAGGTATGTGGGGTTTTGAACAAGAACACTTCTTTTGTTCTGGTAACCAAAGATTTAATTTCTATTGTATTTCATGAATTTTGCAAAGTGGATTTACACCCAAATTACTTTATCAAGGATTTATGAGATTTGAGCTATACAAGATTGACACATATGAATACTTCATTGTCTTATTTCTTAAATTAAGAATTTATGTCATGAGTTGTATATTGTTATCATGAAATGATAATTTCTAAGTGATTTATGATAAGTGTCATGATTTATGTTTTTCCATGAGAAGTTTGTCTATTGAATATATATTGATATTGAGATTGAGAGTCAAGAACGAGTTCTATGATGTTTTCTGGAAGATTTGATACTTGATATGATTTGATAAGCAAGTGTACTTGATGATGAGAAAGATTATTTTGAGATTTAGTCGAGTTAGGAATCCACAAGTTGATTATGATTTACAAGTGAGATATATATTTATATTTTGGTATTCATGATAGACCCTTAAGTTGATTAAGGTGGATTTCCTAACGCGTTCTGATCTTAAGTCTGAGAGTAGTATTTAGCACCGAGCGGGAAGTATGGGTTCAGCGCATCCTACTTCCCCAGAACTACGTTCCACCATAGGATTAAGATTAAGGGACAAAGTCCAAGATAGTTATCACTAAAGTTAAGGTTCTACTCGGATGGCAAGGATAGAACAACTCTCCCCAACGTGGGCAAGATGTTGGACTCCAAGTAAGCTCACATGGTTTATGTCGATTATAAGAAACTCCCAAGTCCATAATAGTCCAAGTTTGATGAGTTACCGAGTCACTCTAAGTCATGAGTCAAAAAGTTTTAGTTGAGTCCAACGGTTTGTGAGATTTATGAAGCATGTGTTATTATTGATGATTTATGGAAAATATGTTTCCGGTAACTCAAGTGAAGAGAGTTATTATTATCAGCATGCATGATTTTCTTATACATTTATGATATTATTTAAATATTGCCTACACCCCCACATACTCAGTACATTCCCAAGTACTAATTCCCATACTCTTTTGTGTTCTATATTTTCTCGTGATGTAGGTTCAGGTGCTCAGTCTCAGCAGCGACAGTGATCTTCGAGTACCTCCATCTACATTCGTATAGTTGGTGAGTCCTCATGTTTCAAGGACCTATGTTCCCGATTTTTGTCTTGATATTAGATGGTTTTTTATTTCCAGTTCAGTACGGGTTAGTTGGGGATCTTTCCCAATGGATCCTCAGTCTTATGTAGTAGAGGCTTTGTCAGACTAGAGTACCAGTATGTACAGAACTTCAGTATTTTTGATTTTACAAGATAGTATTTCTTTGTATTCCAGTATGTTCATGACATAATTATTCTTCTTTATTACAACTTGATTATTGTCATAGTGAGTTATAGAGCAGATGACAGGCTCAGAGGGTTAGCTTGAGGTTGCGTGTGGATTTAAGCACCGTATGACATCTTGGGATGGGATCTTGAGGTGTTACATGTTTGGTATCATAGCCTAAGGTTTAAAGGAGTCCTAGGGAGTCTGACAAGCCGCTTTACATAGAGTCTTGATCATCGGAGTGTAGCGTGCTACATCTATGAGCAAGAGGATATGAGACATTTTAGGAAAAGTCATTTTTTCTTTCAAAAGTCTTTTGTGCCGACGACTATTTCTCTTTACTAGTAATTCATGCTCTCTTATGACAGAAAATGCCTCCTCGTAGAGCTCGCAGAAACAACGAATGACCTCAACCCATTGATCCTTTAAATGAGACGGTGACTCATGCCAAATTTTGGATAGCTTTTCAGGCGCTAGCCCAGGAAGTTACCGCCAATGCTCAGGACAATGTCCAGGACGCTATTCCACCTCTGCAAGAAGGTATTTCTATAGCAGCTCGAGTTTGGGATTTTATGCGGATGAATCAGCCAGAGTTTTATAGGTCAAGGGTAAGTGAGGACCCACAGATGTATCTTGATGAGGTAAAAAGGATCACCCAAATTATGCATGTAATAGAGGAAGAATGTGTGGAGCTAGTTTCCTATCACTTGAAATATGTTGCTTATGATTGGGTGGAGTTGTGGAGGAAGAGTAGAGGGGAGAATGCTGCTCCCATGACTTGGCAGTTGTTCCAGGATGCGTTCATAGACCGATTCTTTCCCCCGAAGCTGAGGGAAGCAAAACTAAAAGAATTTATGAACTTGAGACAAGGCTCCATGAAAGTTAAGGAATATTGTCTTAAATTTAACCAGTTGTCTAAGTATGCTCCCGGTATGATGGCTGATTCCAGTACTAGTATGAGTAAGTTTTTGACTGGCGTATCGAGTTATGTTGTGAAAGAGTGTAGGTCTGTTATGCTCAATAGGTACATGGATCTTTCTAGATTGGTGATAAATGCCCAACAAATTAAAGCGGACAGGGTGAAATAGAAATAGATAGAGTGGGAATAAGAGAGTTAGATCAGAGTAGCAGGGGTATAGTCAGAGTAGATTTTCTGGAGGGATCCTCCCTCAGTTTTAGAGTTGTTCCTTTATGCCAACACCATCATCAGCTAGTACTCCCACATCCAGAGTCAGGCAGGAGAAGGGTAATAAACCTAATGTGTCTAGGTCTCAGGACATTATGAGTAATAGACCTAACTATCCCCTATGTGCTAAGTTTGGTAGGACACATCCTGAAGAGTGTATGGCTGAGCAGAGAGGTTGTTTTGGTTGTGGTAAGTTGGGCCACAAATTCAGGAATTGTCTATATGCTAGACAGGGGAGCTGTGATATTTGTCCCCAGAGTCAGGATATTAGTGCTCCAGCCCCTTGGGTTCGTCCTACTCATCCTCAGGGTGACTCGTCTAGTACTGTCGATGGTCAGTGCCATAATTATTTTTGTACTATACCAACCCGCCAGGAGTAGGAGGATTCACTAGATATTGTTACTAGTACGCTACGTGTATTTCATTTTGATATGTATCTATTGATGGACCCTGGGTCAAGTCTTTCTTATGTGACTCCGTTAGTGGCTGTGAATTTTGAGATCAATGCTGAAAAGATTCCTGAGCCTTTTCTAGTTTTTACTCCAGTAGGTGAACCTGTTGTTGCTAAGCAAGTATATAAAAGTGTCCTATCACTGTCCTTCACAGAGTTACGTTTGCAGATTTGATTGATCTAGACATGGTTGATTTTGACTTTATTCTGGGTATGGATTGGCTTCACTCTTTTTATTCGTCTATAGACTGTCGTAGTTGTGTAGTCAAGTTTTAGTTTCCCAATGAGCCAGCCTTTGAGTGGTCCGAAAATTCTGTATCTCCTAGGAGTCATTTCATATCCTATCTTAAAGCTAGGAAATTGATATCCAAGGGTTGCATCTATCATTTGGTTCGAGTTAAAGATACTAAGTTCGAGACTTTGACCATTCAGTTGATCAGCATTGTTAATGAGTTTTGTGATGTTTTTCCAGAAGATCTCCTAGGGGTACCACCCGATAGAGAAATAGAATTTGGGATTGATCTTCTCCCCGACACGCAGCCTATTTCTATTCCTCCATATCGTATGGCCCTCGCAGAACTTAAGGAGTTGAAAAAGAAACTCAAAGATCTTCTAGATAAGGGTTTAATAAGGCCTAGCATATCTCCTTGGGGTGTACCCATTCTGTTCGTGCGAAAGAAAGATAGTTCATTGCGGATCTGCATTGATTATCGTCAACTTAACAAGGTCATAGTCAAGAAAAAGTATCCTCTTCCTAGAATTGATGACCTGTTTGATCAGCTAGAAGGTGCTAACTATTTCTCAAAAATAGACTTGAGATCCGATTACCACCAGCTTAAAGTTAGGGAGTGTGATATTCCAAAGATAATTTTTCGTACCTGATATGGTCATTTTGAGTTCTTGGTCATGTCCTTCGGGCTAATAAATGCCCCAACAGCCTTTATAGACCTCATGAATTGGGTGTTCAGACAGTACCTGGATATGTTTGTTATTGTGTTCATAGATGATATTCTTGTATACTCCCGAAGTGAGAATGACCATGCAGATCATCTTTGAATAGTCTTGCAAACCCTTAGAGATAATCAACTATTTGTCTAATTTAGCAAGTGTGAATTTTTTCTAAGGTCAGTTGCTTTTCTGGGTCATATTATTTCTTCTGAAGGTATTCGAGTTGACCCTCAAAAGATAGAAGCTATGAAAAAATGGCCTAGACCTATTTCCCCGTCTGATATTAGGAGTTTCTTGGGTCTAGCTGGCTACTACCATTGTTTTGTTGAGGGTTTTTCTTCCATTGCATCTCCTTTGACTCAGTTGACCCAAAAGAAAATTAAATTCATGTGGTCTGACTCTTGCGAGAAGAATTTTTAGGAGTTGAAGATTCAACTCACTTCAGGCCCTGTGTTGACCCTTCCAAATAGTGTAGATGATTTTGTGGTGTACTATGATGCTTATAGAGTTGGGTTGGGTTGTGTGTTGATGCAGAAAGGTAAGGTTATATCCTATGCCTCCAGACAGTTGAAACCGCATAAAAAGAACTACCCGATCCATGACCTCGAGTTAGCTACAGTGGTTTTTGCCTTGAAAATCTGGAGACACTATTTGTACGGTGTTCATGTTGATGTCTTTATGGATCACAAGAGTTTGTAGTATGTGTTTACTCAGAGATAGTTGGATCTTCGTCAGAGGTGATGGTTGGAATTGTTAATGGACTATGATATGAATGTGTTGTATCACCCAGGCAAGGCCAATGTAGTGGCAGATGCCCTTAGCAGGTCATCCATGGGTAGTGTAGCACAGGTCGGGGAAGATAGAAAGGATTTAGGTCGTGAGGTGCATCATCTGGCTAGGTTGGGAGTTAGATTGCTTGATTCAGGTGAGGGTAATGTTTGGGTCCAAAGTAGTCCCGAGTCTTCTTTAGTTTCAAAAGTAAAGGAGAAGCAAGATATGGATCCTAGTTTGGTCAGACTGAAGGAGTCAGTTAAACACCAAAATGTGAAGGTTTTCTCCCAAGGGGGAGATAGTGTATTGAGATTTCAGAATAGAATATGTGTGCTTGATGATGAAGATTTAAGGCAGAGAATTATGGCTGAGAGAATTATGCTGTAGCGCATGGCGCGTGATATTCTATTCATCCCGTTGCTACCAAGATGTACCGCTATTTGCGAGAAATCTATTGGTGGAATGGTATGAAAAAGGATATATCAAAATTCGTAGAGAAATGTACAACTTGCCAACAGGTTAAGATAGAACACCAAAGACCCGATGGAAAGATACAAGAATTCAGTATTCCTTCTTGGAAGTGGGAGGAAGTAAATATGGATTTTGTGACTGGTTTACCTCCTTCTCGACGTCATCAAGATTTGATTTGGGTCGTTATAGAAAGGTTGACTAAGTCCGCGTATTTCTTAACAGTGCATACATCTTTCACCGCTGAGGACTATGCTAAGTTGTACATTCGAGGGTTAGTCAGGTTGCATGGAGTTCCTTTGTCTATTAGCTCCGACAGGGGTACTCAATTTACTTCTCATTTTTGGAGGACTTTTCAGAAGGGTCTTGGTACCCAAGTTCATCTTAGCTCCGTTTTTCATCTGCAGACCGATGGTCAGGCTGAGAGGACTATCCAGACCTTTGAGGATATGTTGAGGGCATGTGTTCTTGATTTCAAAGGAAGTTGGGATGAATATTTGCCATTGATTAAATTTTCTTACAACAATAGTTTTCATGCTAGCATTGGAATGCCTCCATTTGAGGCTTTATACGGAAGGCAATGTAGATCACCCATAGGTTGGTTTGAAGTGGGTGAAGCCGCTGTGAGTGGACCTGATGTTGTGTTTAAGGTTATGGAGAAAGTTAAGCTGATTCGGGAAAGGTTGAAGACAACCCAGAGTCGTCAGAAGTCATATAAAAATGTGAGAAGAAGAGCTCTTGAGTTTGAGGTTAACGATCTGGTGTACTTGAAGATTTCACCTATGAAGGGGGTGAAAAGATTTTGTAAGAAAGGAAAGCTTAGTCCTCGATACGTTGGCCTTTATAGAGTTTTGAATCGCGTTGGGAAAGTAGCTTACTAGATTAAATTGCCTGTCGAGTTGTCAGTTGTCCATCCTCTCCTTCACGTTTCTATGCTCAAGAAGCACATTGGTGATTCTGTTGTTGTTGATCCGTCAGAAAGTTTCGATGTTCAGGATAGCCTTTCATATGATGAAGTTCCGATTGAAATCCTAGATTATCAAGTTTGTAGACTAAGAAATAAGAAAGTTCCCTTGGTCAAAGTTCTGTGGCGAAATTAATCAATCGAGGGTGCTACTTGGGAAGAAGAAGCAGATATGCGAACCAGATACCCTCATCTCTTCTCCGCGAGTTCAAATTTAGCCGAAGGTACTATTCTTCCCTAATCCAATTTCCTTCTAATCCAGTGTATTCAGCTATATGGTTATTCTCTCTATGATTCATGAATTTTGTGAAGTACTCAAAAGTTTAGAATGAAGTAAGCCCTTTTAGTGAGTCGTTCCAGCTATACGTCCTCATTTTCTCTTGTTCTTGGCCTATCTAGCCACATTCGAGGACGAATATTTCCAAGGGGGGAGATATTGTAATACCCCGAGACTCTAACCAATAGTGCAACCATGAATCAAGCTAATGAGAAATAAATTATAATTTTTTGGGTTGTTTTCTAATCAAGGATGGTGTGTATTAAGGCCTTAAAGATGTCCTAATGATTGGGTGAATCATAACATTCCTTACCGATTGAATTCTTGGGAAGGATATTGGTATAGTCAAGTTCAAACGAGCATATCTCTCATTATAATTGAAATTTTTGAGCTCATGACCTATCAACAGATAGATAATTGAATTAGCTTTTCAACGATACCAATTTCTCCAAAATACGATACCGGATCAAAGAGTTATACCCATTTTACTCCAGCATGTCAATCTGGAAAAGGGTGACGACGTTTCTGATGGCCTGTCACGTTTCTGACGACATTTGTGACGACGTCGTCACGTTTCCGACGACATTTCTGACGATGTCATCAGCTTTGGGAAGAAAATCATAAAATTCAACCCTTTTGTGATGACATTTTGTTACGGCCTATCACGGGTCTGACGGCCTGTCACAGATGTCGTCAGCTATTTTTTTCCAGCAATTTAGAGACGTTTTTGCAAGGGTATTTTGGTATTTTTCCATCTTTTGGAGGCCTCTATAAATAGGAGAATCCCATCCAAACCCTAATTCCATCATTTCCTCATTCAATTCTCTTGAGATAATATATCTAGGGTTATATCAAGAACATAAATCTTCCAAGAATTATCCATAAATTTTCAAAATTTCTTTAAGAACCAAGCTCCTCATAGTGTAGGCTTCAAGAATTATATGTTTCAAGTGTGGATAAAGTCTCAAGCACTAAAGTTCATCCAATTTCAAAGATTAAGGTATGTGGGGTTTTGAACAAGAACACTTCTTTCGTTCTTGTGCCCAAAGATTTAATTTCTATTGTATTTCATGAATTTTCCAAAGTGGGTTTACACCCAAATTATTTTATCAAGGATTTATGAGATTTGAGCTATACAAGATTGACACATATGACCACTTCATTGTCTTATTTCTTAAATTAAGAATTTATGGCATGAGTTGTATATTGTTATCATGTAATGATAATTTCTAAGTGATTTATGATAAATGTAATGATTTATGTTTTTCCATGAGAAGTTTGTCTATTAAATATATATTTATACTGAGCTTGAGAGTCAATAACGAGTTCTATGATGTTTTCTGGAAGATATAATACTTGATATGATTTGATAAGCAAGTGTACTTGATGATGAGAAAGATTATTTTGAGATTTAGTCGAGTTAGGAATCCACAAGTTGATTATGATTTACAAGTGAGATATATATTTATATTTTGGTCTTCATGATAGACCCTTGAGTTGATTAAGGGGGATTTCCTAACGCGTTCTGAGCTTAAGTTTGGGAGTATTATTTAGCACCGAGCGGGAAGTATGGGTTCAGCGTATCCTACTTCCCCAGAACTATGTGCCACCGTAGGATTATGATTAAGGGCCAAAGGCCAAGATAGTTATCACTAAAGTTAAGGTTCTACTCCGATGGCAAGGATAGAACAGCTCTCCCCAACATGGGTAAGACGTTGGACTCCATGTAAGCTCACATGGTTTATGTTAGTTATAAGAAACTCCCAAGTCCATAATAGTCCAAGTTTGATGAGTTACCGAGTCACTCTAAGTCATGAGTCAAAGAGTTTTAGTTGAGTCCAACGGTTTGTGAGATTTATGAAGCGTGTGTTATTATTGATGATTTATGGAAAATATGATTCAGGTAACTCAAGTGAAGAGAGTCATTATTATCAGAATGCATGATTTTCTTATAAATTTATGATATTATTTAAATATTGCCTGCACCCCCACATACTCATTACATTTCCAAGTACCGATTCCCATACTCTACTGTGTCCTATATTTTCTCATGATGTAGGTTCAGGTGCTCAGTCTCAGCAGCGACAGTGATCTTTGAGTACCTCCATCTACATTCGTACAGTTGGTGAGTCCTCATGGTTCGAGGACCTATGTTCCCGATTTTTGTCTTGATAGTAGATGGTTGTTTATTTCCAGTTCAGTACAGGTCAGCTGGGAATCTGTCCCAATGGCTCCTCAGTCTTATGTAGTAGAGGTTTTTTTAGACTAGAGTACCAGTATGTACAGAACTTCAGTATTTTGATTGTATAGGATAGTATTTCTTTGTATTCCAGTTTGTTCATGACATGATTATTCTTCTTTATTACAGCTTAATTATTGGCATAGTGAGTTATAATGGAGATGACAGGCTTAGAGGGTTAGCTTGAGGTTGCGTGTGGCCTAAATCACCGTGTGACGTCTTGGGATGGGATCTTGGGGAGTTACAATGGTATAATAAGTAACCAAGTCAGGCTTTAAGATTTTAGTAGTAATGTCAGTACTCATGCCTTACTTGTTAGCTCTATGATCATAGATCATATTTGTGCACATTATTCCAAACCATGCATGATTAAAGTTCCTAGTATAAGGAGTCCCAGTTCACTTTGTACTCAGTTCTAGTACACTCTCAGTTACAGTCTCAGTCATACTATTAGCCCAGTAATCAAATCAGTACCTCCGTTTATGGACTATTTCAGAATCATGTTATACGCTTGATGTTGCATTCTTAAATAATCTCATTCTCATGAATTTATGCTCAGTTATCTCTTATTACTCAGTCTGTCTTTTCCTCATATTCATAATGCTCTATAGCTTCAGACAATTTATTCAAACTAAGTACAGTTCTATCTTACACGCCCAGTATTCAGTTATCAACCATTCAGTTAATAAGATAAGTTAGTATGTTTAAGCATTTGTGCTCAACGCCTATATGAATATTTTTAGTAGTTGCAAGAGAAGTGTCATACTGAGGTGTAGTGTATTGTTGAGAGAGTATTAGATGAATATGTCAATGTTCAAAAACTTGTAGTTATAGTGCATATTCTTAGTCACTCTATTTTAAGATGGTGTTTCGTAGGCCTCACCTCATGTTACAGAATTTTATCCAAGTTACGAGTTTAGCCCAGTTTATGTATCATGCCTCAGATTCAGATCCCAGATATTCAGTTATGATTCAATCTGTAGGTACCCCATGCATTGTCTCATGCTTTTCCTTAGTTCTCATTCAAGTCAACATTCCTCGAGGGACATAGTGTCCCATGGAGGAGATGCACTATAATCCCTGAGCTATAATGATTTAAACCTTCCATTTTATCTTCACGTAACAAATTCAGTTGGAGGTAGTGGGTACTCATAGTTGACCCTCTAGTTCCAATCAAAATCGTATGACCATCCCCATGTCATGAAACGTATCCAAGAAACTAGTTCAGTTCATGTATTTAGTTCATGTATCTTGATTCAGACTTAGTCATGCCCTCAGATTCCCATTCATGTATATTCAGTCACACATTTATTAATCTGTATAGACATGTAATCATGCATCAGATATGCATGTTCAATATGTAAACTCAGTTAATCAGTAGCTTCAGTCATGTATCTCGTGCATCAGATATGCATGTTCAGTGTGTCAGTAAAGTCTATCAGCAGTCCTTAGCTTAATCGGCCTCATTGGAGGATGAATGTTCCCAAGGGAGAGATATTGTAACACCCCGTACATTTACCTAGCTTAAATTCATCCCAAAAATATCAAAGACTTTCTTAAAAGATGAATACAATTTTATACATGTTGATTTTTTCAAGATTTTATCTTTTTTTTTTGTGTGTGTGGGAAATTGAATAAGCTTTCAATCGATATAAAATTTGTCTAAATCCGATAACCGAGTAAGAAGTTATGACGATTTTATGTTTCAGTCATTAAACATTGTAATTTAGGCCCGTTTCCAGTGTTGCTCCATAATGATTGGTGCTTCGTTCCATAGACCCAATTCACAATTGTCAATTTCTAGTGTGCCAAAATGATCCCACCGCATTGCGGTGCTCTAGCAGTTCGCAACCAAAATGGCAACGTGATACCACTATGTTGCGCAACCATGCAATTTCCCATTGTTTATTTTCCAGTTGACTGGTGCGATAATGGCGCATCGCGCCAGAGGTCCAAATCAGGAAAATTTCACAAAAAATTAGGGTTGCGCCCAGAGTTAAAACAGTCTTTTCCCATAATTTGATTCCACCCAAATGTGGGATATAATCCCTTAAAATATTTAAACCCTTCATTATTCACTTTTACCCATAATCAAAAGGTATTTCTCTCTCAAGAAAACAAATCTTAGTTCAAGAAATCAAGGCCAATCCCAAGAATCTCTCCAAAAAATCATGAATTAAGGTATGTTAGATGTTCATCCATGGATCCTTACCTTCCATGGAGCCCAAGAATCCCTTTTTCAAAATACAAGATTTATGATTTATGATTTCCATGTTTGATTTAGATTGAATCCATGTTAATGATGTTGTTTGGGTTTTAATCAATGATTAAGATTATAAGTTCCAAGAATTGATTCTAGTATGTGTCGATTTATATGATATTTATGATAAACCTTTCAATTTGCAAGTTGATTATTGTAACCATGTCAACCCTAAGTGTTTATGATTTAATGAACCAAGTATGCTTCTTATGTTTTTGATAAATTGTCTATGATAATGAAATAATACCATTCTAGCATGCTAACATGTATTCTCCATTCATGTACAAGTTAATGCATTACAAGTGTTTGATGGAATATCTCCATGAATGAATTATGACCAAGTGAACATTGTTATGCTATTCAAGATTATGTTTTGCTTTACTTTTCATGTTATCGAGTACTGGGGGTATTTAATACCCAATAATTCAGCTTTTTATTTAGAGCCAGTGTCAGTTATAGAATAGTATCAGTTATGTCACGACCAGTAGTACCCTCAGTCCGTTATAGAACACAGTACAATTCAGTCAGTTACAGTACTTAGGAAAACTCAGTAATCTCAGTATCAGTTCAGTCTAGTTCAGTATACTCAATTCAGTATCTTTCAGTTGGGAGTATGATTCAGTATCGAGTAAACCCAAGGATGAGGTCTCTCTTTCCAGCAGAGGGTGTAATCCTTATAAAAAATCCTTGAATTCCAAAACTACATAGCCAGCGTAGGTTGAGATATCAAACCTGCCAGTTGAGGGTTGATGAGGTACTCTACCTGCCAGTAGAGGGTACCACCATTCTAGTTTTGAGAACCTATCAGTAGAGGGTCACTCATCAACTTGTCTTTACTCATGGCATGATACTAAAACCCTTCCAATTGGGGTTATAGATTGGAACCCTATTAGTTTAGATTAGGATATGTCGGTTAGATATTACCTCCCACAGTTTCAGTTTCGGTTTAAGTCTTTAGAATAGAACTTAGTTTAGTTGTACAAAATTTTGACTAACAGATACAGTCACTCAGTTAACAGTAAATCAGATTATCAGTGATCCCAGATTATCAGTATATCCAGTTAACAGTTATTAGATTCAGTTTCTGTATACTCAATCCCGGTACGCACAGTATGTTCAATAGTTACAGATCCTCCATGTGTTCTAATCCAACTCTTGCATATCATTCAGTTAGTTATTGTTCATGTATATGAACCCATGCATTCAACTTTATCTCATTTAGTATACCAGTACCTTCCCACGTACTAATCGCCTTCCCGTTTGTTGCGCAATGATGTTTCATATCATAGGTTCGGACGTTCAAGTTCCTGATCGCGCTTTGCCAGATTCAGCCAGCAGTAGCAAATGTAGTAGTGAGTCCTCATCTATAGAGGTTATACTTTTTATTTCAGTATTTCAGTTTATCAGAAGTTCAGTAGTTGGAGTTAGTTTGGGGATTGTCCCATCAACTCTATATTTAGACAGTTCAGTTAGAGGCTTTCAGACTAGACTAGTTTGGGCAGTGTTTAGTTTTCAAATATTTCTACCAGTTGTTATTATCTATCAGTATTATAGATGTTTTGAACCTTATGGCATTTCAACCTATTTTTTAGTATTAATTTTAGTATTATTATTCAGTGCTCACAACCGATATCATTTATGGGTTAGCTTGTGGTCCTTCGGGGTCGTAAGAACTGTGTAACGATAAGGAGATAGTCTCGGGTCATTACAAACTTAGTATCAGAGCCTAAGGTTCAAGAGATTCCTAATGAGTCTGAAAGCTGCATCGTGTAGAATCTTGTGCATGGGTATGTAGCACACCACAATTATGGACAGGAGGCTATGAGATGTTTTAGGAAAAGTTTCCCTTCTTTCATTTCTCAGATCATGCTATAGAAAGGTCCTCTAAGAAAGTTATACAGATTCTCATCTTACCCTATTCTTGCCATCCAACCTTGTTTTTCAAGGTAATAGAAACAATGAAGATCGATCAATCCTTACCGATAGAGATTTCTTAGGCAGTTCCTTACAGACAGTTATGGGATTTTATGCAGGCTTGAAATTATCCCATCAGTGCCCTTATGAGTAAGAAAGATTTCATTCACGATTCATGAAAAATCATGCAGTTAGCCAAACTCATGTGTTCTTTTATATCCCTCCTCGCAATCCTATGATAGCATATAACCTAGAGTTAAAAGTAAGGACCTAGAGGTTTAACAGCAGTAAAATGGGGATAGTATTATCTAAATTTGAGCAGATTATATTTCATGGGGTTAGTAGTATGAAAGGTGAATTAATAGGCTTGAAGCAGTGTATGCAAGAACATAAGTTTGTTGATTTGAAATATAGGTTATGGATATGATATTTATAGGCTATGATGAAAGTATTATGGCTATTAAAGATTTACAAATATCCATGTTATGTGTTAGAATCTAATTTTTAATCTTTGAAGATTGAGCTAGTAGAAAGAAGAGTGAGAATTCTAAGATTTGTCGGTGTTGATGTTGCTATATGATGATTGTTGAGGCTATAGAAAGCTAAGAATTGTGTATCAAAAGAAATTACTAGCAGTGGACCTTACGTTATAGAGATTAGTCCTTCAGGATGAGTTTAATTTTATGAGTATTATTGTATCTCATATTCTTGAAGTAAAGTGGTGACAGTTTGTTTGGAGTTTATTAAGTAATCCGCAGATTTAAAATAATGGCTTTATGCTAAGGGGGAGATGGTAGAACAAGTAACCAAGTCAGTAATGTCAGTACTTATGCCTTACATGTCTGCTCTATGATCATAGATCATATTTGTGTACATTATCGAAAATCATTCATACTTACAGTTCCTAGTATAAGAAGTCCCAGTTCACTTAGTACTCAGTTCCAGTACAGTCTAAGTTACAGTCTCAGTCACAGTCTTAGCCCAGTAATCAAATCAGTACCTCTGTTTATAGACTATTTTGGAATCATGTTATACGCTTAGTCTTACTTTCTTAAATAATATCATTCTCACGAAGTTATGCTCAATTATCTCTTATTACTCAGTCTGTTTTTTCCTCATATTCATAATGCTCTACAACTTCAGACAAGTTACTCAAACTAAGAACAGTTCAGTCTTACACGTCCAGTATTCAGCTATCAGTCATTTAGTTAATAAGATAAGTTAGTATATTTAAGCATTCATGCTCAGTGCCTATATGAATATTTTTAGTAGTTCCAAGTGAAGTGTCGTACTGAGGTGTAGTGTATTGTTGAGAGAGTATTCGATGAATATGTCAAAGTTCAAAAATTTATAGTTATAGTGCATTTGGCTTAGTCACTCGATTTTAAGATGGTGTTTCGTAGACCTCATCTCATGTTACAGAATTTTAGCCAAGTTACGAGTTTAGCCCAGTTTATGTATCATGCCTCAGATTCAGATCCCAGATATTAAGTCACGATTCAATTCGTAGGTGCCCCGTGCATCGTCTCATGCTTTTCCTCAGTTTTCATTCAAGTCAACATTCCTCGAGAGACATAGTGTCCCATGGGTGAGATGCACTATAATCCCCAAACTATCATGATCTAAACCTTCCATTTTCTCTTCACGTAACAAATTCAGTTTGAGGTAGTGGGTACTCATAGTTGACCCTCTAGTTCCAATCTCAGCTATATGACCATCCCTATGTCATGACACTTATCCAAGAAATCAATTCAGTTTATGTATTTAGTTCATGTATCATGATTTAGACTTAGTCATGCCCTTAGATTCCCGTTCACGGATATTCAGTCACACACTCATTAATCTGTATAAACATGTACTCGTGCATCATATATGTATGTTCAATATGTAAACTTAGTTTATCAGTAGCTTCAGTCACGTATCCCGTGCATTATATATGAATGTTCAGTGTGTCAGTACAATCTATCAGCAGTCCTTAACTTAATCAGCCTCATTGGAGGATGAATGTTCCCAAGGGGGAGATATTGTAACACCGCGTACTTTTACTTAGCTTAAATTCATCCCAAAGTGTCAAAGACTTTCTTAAAATATGAATACACTTTTATACATATGGATTTTTTCAATATTTTATCTTTTTTTTTGTGTGGAAAATTGAATAAGCTTTCAATCGATATAAAATTTGCCTAAATCCGATAACCGGGTAAAAAGTTATGATGATTTTATGTTTTAGTCGTTAAACACCGTAATTCAGGCAAGTAGCACATCGCGAAGTGTGTCAAAATAGCAATTGATAGTTTCCAGTGTTGCTCCATAATGATTGGCACATCGCTCCATAGACCCAGTTCACAATTGTCAATTTCTAGTGTGCCAACGCGATTTCACCGCATCACGGTGCTCTAGCAGTTTGCAACCACAGTGGAAACGCGATACCACTACGTCGCTCATCAATGCAATTTCCCAGTCTTCATTTTCCAGTTGACTGGTGCGATAATGGCGCGTCGCGCCAGAGGTCCAAATCAGGAAAATTTCACAAAAAAATTAAAGTTGCGCCCAGGGTTAAAATAGTCTTTTCCCATAATTTTATTCCGCCCAAATGTGGGATTTAAGACCTAAAATCATTTAAACCCTTCATTATTCACTTTTCCCCTATAATCAAAAGGTATTTCTCTCTCAAGAAAATAAACCCTAGTTCAAGAAATCAAGGCCAATCCCAAGAATATCTCCAAGAAACTCATGAATTAAGGTATGTTAGATGTTTATCCATGGATCCTTACCTTCCATGGAGCCCAAGAATCCCTTTTTTCAAAATACCAGATTTATGATTTATGATTTCCATGTTTGAATTAAATTGAATCCATGTTTATGATGTTGTTTGGGTTTTAATCAATGATTTAGATTACAAGTTCCAAGAATTGATTCTAGTATGTGTCGATTTATATGATATTTATGATAAACCTTTCAATTTGCAAGTTGATTATTGTAACCATGTCAACCCTAAGTGTTTATGATTTAATGAACCAAGTATGCTTCTTATGTTTTTGATAAATTGTCTATGATAATGAAATAATACCATTCTAGCATGCTAACATGTATTCTCCATTCATGTACAAGTTAATGCATTACAAGTGTTTGATGGAATATCTCCATGAATGAATTATGACCAAGTGAACATTGTTATGCTATTCAAGATTATGTTTTGCTTTACTTTTCATGTTATCGAGTACTGGGGGTATTTAATACCCAATAATTCAGCTTTTTATTTAGAGCCAGTGTCAGTTATAGAATAGTATCAGTTATGTCACGACCAGTAGTACCCTCAGTCCGTTATAGAACACAGTACAATTCAGTCAGTTACAGTACTTAGGAAAACTCAGTAATCTCAGTATCAGTTCAGTCTAGTTCAGTATACTCAATTCAGTATCTTTCAGTTGGGAGTATGATTCAGTACCGAGTGAACCCAAGGATGAGGGCTCTCTTTCCAGCAGAGGGTGTAATCCTTAGAAAAAATCTTTGCATTCTAGAACTATGTCACCAGCGTTGGTTGTGACATCAAATATGCCAGCTGAGAGTTGATGAGGTACTCTACCTACCAGTAGAGGGTACCACCGTTCTAGTTTTGGGAACCTATCAGTAGAGGGTCACTCATCAGCTTGTCTTTACTCGTGGCACGATACTGAAACCCTTCTAATTGGGGTTATAGATTGGACCCCTATTAGTTCAGATTGGGATATGTTGGTTAGATAATTACCTCCCATTGTTTCAATTTCGGTTTCAGTCTTTACAATAGAATTTAGTTCAGTTCTACAAAATCAGGACTGTCAGATACAATTACCTAGTTAATAGTAAATCAGATTATCAGTGATCCAAGATTATCTTTATATTCAGTTATCAGTTATCAAATTCAGTTCCAGTATACTTAGTCCCAGTATGCACAGTATGTTCAGTAGTTACAGATCCTCCATGTGTGCTAATCCATCCGGTGGTTCGAGTCCACCTTGTTGTTATTATTATGATTGGAGGGTTCAAGTCCCCCATATCACATTTCATGATTGAGTGCATAAGTTGCCTTAGTATATGATTGAAGATTTCGAGTCCCCCGTGCATATACATATCATATTTCTCTAGTTCATGTGGCTAACACACTAGGGCCTATCTAGGAGATGAGAGCTTGGGCCCATATAGCCTATAGGTATTTTTATATGACGATTGAGCTACACGCCCCATGATAAAGTTTTAAAGTGCATGTTAGGCCTTTTTCCCTTTCATAGAATGTAATATATATATATATGTATTTGGTTATGTGTATTTGATTTTGTATGATTTGAAATTGATGATCATGGAACTATGTTATCCTTATCCATGAGTATCATTCTAGCATTCACCTCTCTAACCGTCTTCAGATGTTGTATCCCCACACGATGCACGAATATTTTATATTTCTACTTCTCCTACCTAGTGATTCAGATTCAGGATTTGTTCATGAGTTTACATTAAAGTGGTGAGCTTTCATACCTCAGAAGTCTATATTTCATGTTTTGGTTCCTTATCTTAGATTGTTTAAACTTGTTTTTTCCTATTGTAAGGGGTTTGTCCCGACACTTAATTGATGTTTAGCTTTGGCAGAAGCTTTGTTGGATTACTATGGAATTGGGTGATGTTGGTCAATTTTTTGTTATAGATTATAGAAGTATAATTTATTCTTTGAATTTATCTTGTTATATGTTTGGAATTCATCCAACAGAGGTGATATTGTGGTGGTTGGTAAGGTGTATGGGGATGATATATGATCCCCAGCGAACTTGAGATACCCTTCATGGCCAGGCCCTGGTTTGGGTAATGACAATAAAAAACTATGAGTCGTTAGGTTGAGTCTTAGTCTGAGGCTTAGTTTTGGGCCATACATTTTTATGCCTATGATTTATCTCCTAAAGACTCTTTATCTCTAACTACAAGTGGTTAGGTAGATTTGTAATTTGAGGCTAAATTCTTGGCTAACTCACTAGTCAGGCTATGAGTTCACATTACAACTCGTAAGGTGTGAATATAAATACTATGCTAGACTCGTAACCACTGGGATGAATTCTTGGTTTCACACTTTTTTGACTACAAGTCCCTCCTAATGACCCATAGCCACTGATTATGGGTATTAGGGTGGGGTCGTAGTCACTGGAAAATGATTGGAACTTAGGGAAAACTTGCATAACTTCTTGCCACAATGTAAGATTATGACAAGACTTGATGCGTTGGAAAGCTAACTTACTGGTATATCTTTCTAGGAGTCTAGGGATTGACTATTTGGGGCATTAAAATATCCCCTACTTTGGATCATTTATTCTTAAATGAAACTATTTGAGCTGGGGTATAAGGAAAACTAAGATCATGCACTGAACATTTATGTGCTGAATCATGACTAAATATCTGGATTTGAAACATGATGCATGGACTGATTTGAACTCATGAATGGATGCTATTACCAGAGGATGGTTGGATAGTTGAGATAGAAAATGATAGATTAAATTAATTAAGGAAACCATTACCTCAAGCTTAATATGGATTCAAACAGAAAAGATAGAGGTACTTGTGTAACGTCCCAAAATTGGGTCCTGAGACGTCACACGGTGCTTAGGGTCACAAGTGACCTCAAGCTAACCCTTCTACTGGCATAACTCAAAAGAAACTGAACAAAAAGTATAAATCAATACAAATCTGCGGAAAATAACTCTTTTCTGAATCTGATCGATACAAAACTGAATTTACAAGATTACAATTCTGCTTTTACAACCAAAACTGAAATGGAATACATCAACTTCTACTGACTGTCTATGAAGCCTCTACTAATATTAACTGTAGGTATCCAGGTCATGACTCCCGACTATCCCAACTCAATACGATCGAATAAAGAAAATACAACACTATTAGTTCTGTATAACTGACCCAAGCCCTTGAATCAAAAGAACTCATTACCTGCTGACTGGATACCACGAACTGACTGAATTTGAAGGTGCATACTATACCTTGTACCTACATTCCGAGAAAATGTATCCCACATACGAATATGTGGGTCAGTACCATGGAAATGTACCGAGCATATGGGGGGTGCAATGCATATATAAAATAATATCTTAATATCATCACAGTTTATAAAATTATGCATGATGATATAAATAACTCACTTAGCTCGAATTAAATCATCAAAATCATGGATGAATAATACATGTAAAATAAATCACGTGAGTCGTTACAATAAGTTCCAAATTCACTTTCTTCTCGGTTTCAACTTGTAAAGTAATCAAGTCTTAAAACAACTCTCTTTAGAACATAACATTTCAATCTTTCGAAAACAAGGAACTTTCTCACAAATCATAGTTTTCAAACCATACACACTTATCTTAGATAGGAAATGTAGGAGAAAAACCTGATAAATCATTATAGATCATCATAGGCAACTTGACTTACCACATCAAAACTCGGAGTGACTCGGTATTTCAATAAACATGACTCTTATGGACAAGGGAGTTTCCTATAACCGACAACCCTACGTGAGCTACGTGGAATACCAACATTTGAAACCCCCATTGGAGGGAGCATCATACTCTTTGCCAGGGAGTACGACCTTAAAACTGCAATAATCACAATCGGGCTCTCAGGCCAATAATATCACCATTAAATAACCCTACGGTGGCACATAGGTTTGGGAAAATACTAAATTTCCCACTCGGTGCTAAGTACTACTCCCCGACAAGCTCAGAACGCGTTAGGAAATCCACCACAACATCACAAGGGTCTATCATAAAGAACAAATCAAATCTCTTTCTCTTTTATCAAATCATATCAATTTGTGGATTCCTAACTCAACACATTTTAGCTCAAAACATTTTAATCTTCCTCAACATCAACAAGGTATCAATACGTTGAACCATAACCGACTCGACATTTGGACAAGGATATGAAGACTCAATACATAATATTTTCAATAATTTAACTCATCAAAACCATCCGAAAAATACCAAGACTCATTGCAACTTCAATTCAACATTTCTCAATTTGCCATCCAACTCTCATTTAAAGGTACTTGAGACATCAACCCATAGTAGGGATATAGAATTTCCAATATCAATTATGATTTCATAATAAGAAAATAGTGAAATGATAGTATAAATCAAGGCTTAACAAATTAAATCAGCATACTCTCATAATCAGATACTTTTTGGACATAATTCCATCTCAACATCATACACATATCAGATGACATAATCCCATAACTCATGGACAATAATATAAGATATAAAACCATATTTCCAATTCATGGTAAAACATGTAAAATCTCATGTCAATGTAATTCAACAAAAATACCAGGCATAAGATCGAAAGGATAATCTTGTTCAAAGCCCCACATACCTCAAATTTGTGACTTTGGATGAACTTGCGATTCTGGAACTCTACTCATAAAATAATAGATGCTTCTTGAAGATCTCAACTTGGGAATTATGATTCCTAAATTATTTTTGAATTCCTGCGGTTGAATTTTTAGAGATCTTGAATTCTTAGTTGAAGCTCATGTGTTTGGTTCTTTAGAATTTTCAGATAAATGAACAAATTTTGGTCCAATGTAAGCTGAATCCCATTTTAAAGCATGATTGGGGATGGTAAATGACCAAAATGTCCCTAAGGAAACAAAGAAACTCACATTTGTCCCTCAGTCACTTGTTTGAGATGCTGAAGTAAATTGATCATAACTTTTTACTCCGATGATAAATTGGATGAAACCAATTTAATTGGAAAGAAGACTCAAAAAGCTTTCATTTTATATATAGTAGCTCACCCAGTTAGTTAAATACAGGAAGTTATGATCGTTGGAAGTTGACCCTGAAATTCTAAAAACTGGGCAAAAGTAACGTTTTTGCCACTGGTTTGAAATCCAAATGCGGCCTTATGCGTTCTGAAAAATTCCAAAACTCATCCGATATGTACTATGATCTTGCTCGATTGTAACACAACTTAAAAATAGAAAAACGGATGTCGAGAAGGTCATGAATTAATTTCCCGAAGTTTGAAAGTTCAAAATAAACTAAGTGTTGAACACTTAGCTAAAGTTCTAAGTGTTAGGCTCCATGTGACTCATTTTGAAAGCTCTAACGATGAGGGAACTTTGAGGGGTCTTACAATATCTCCACCTTGGGAACATTCGACCTCGAATGACGCTAAACAGGATAAGGATACCGAGAAACTAAGGATACAAAGTTGAAATAACTTGCTCAACCGGACCTATATCCTTCTGATCTTTGCTACACTTTGATGAATATATTTACTCATGATAAGAATAGCTATATAGCTAAATCTTTGATTAGAGAGGAGCTGAATGAGGGAAGGCTGTTATCTTTGATTGAGTCTGAGCTGACTTGCCTTTACTTGTTATAAAGAGCTGACTCATGCTGAGAGTTCAGAATTCGCTTGATGTGCTCAAGGTGAGATTATACTTATAGACGACGAAGCAATAGTTTATGCAGGCTTAAATCATGAGAAAAAATGAGGCTAAGATTACGCACTGAGTATCACATTACCTGAGCTGGAATATTTGGAAAATAAGGATCGTTCAGTGAATACTTATGAACCGAATCATGACTAGATGTCCGAATTCTGAAACTGATACCTGATACATGTACTGAGATGAATTCACAATTTTCATGGGTGTCAACAACTATTTTCTGGAATGACCGTACTTATGAAACTTCAGGTAGTAAGACCAGACTAGTTCGGAAAATGAAAAACTAAAGGAATCTATCTGTTTGATTGTTAAACTGGATTACTGGATGTTGAAACTGAATCATACACTGGGATAGAATTTCTGAACTTTAGGCCTCACAACACCTTACTTAAAAACTACACACTTCTAAAATAATCTCTCGACCATTCCCTTCCCTTAAAGACCATACTCATTGGTTCATCTTCTAATTCTCACATGGTTGTTGGTATTTCAATCTACTCATGTCTAGTTGGAATGAAATATTATCATCAACAAGAAATATTTACTCTCTCCCCTCTAGACAACTGCTCATCATCACCATCTCGACTAAATGAAAAGGTCACTGAAAGATTAGAATATGGAGACCTTAAAACATGAAGGGATACTGTAAATAACTTGACTCTCTTTACCGAGGCCTTAGGAATAGGGTATCAAAGTATGTAAAAAAAAATACAAGCTTCTTGAAATATCAAAACTCAATCTTAGGGCTTAAATCCCATGCTTCAAACTTGTGCCAAAACATCTCAAAATTTATGCTTGATAACATAAACATTCATAGTTCATCTTAAAATCTGAAAATCTCAGAAATGTGCATGAAAATATGAACAAACTCATGAAATTTATATTCAAAGTCTCTCAAAATTCATAATCTTGTAAATAGTGATAATAGGTATGAATCCCAATTTGCACTTCATGTATAAACATTTAAATTCATAGCAAAACAACATGCTCAACATGCTTCTTGAAAATAAATCAATACCAGCAAAATAATAAGATCAATAATATCAATATCATGCTTAAACTTAATTGGGAAAAATCTAAAAAATCACTTTATATGCATAGATATATGAAAATAGTCATGTAATTCAAGGCTTAAATCACTTGTAACTTTATAAACTCAAAACATGATAATTTTGGCATAAACCCAATTTGTAAGTCATGTAATCCTTTATAAAAATTCAAATTTTTGGGGCATAAAGTATAATACATAGAGCAAATCATGAATTGGTGATTTACATGAAATTATATTGAAATTGGATATAGCAAAATTCATAACTTGGGGATTTATCCTGAAACTAGTTTAACATGATATGTAATCCTTTGTTCAAAGATAATTCTTGAAGGCATTTTATCAACCACGTGGGAAGCATGGATACTTGAATTAAATAATATATAATGAATTGATTTCTTGAATACATGTACTGACAAGAGAATGGGTTGGGAATCCTCTCCCCTTACATTATTCCTACATATACTGGCACTACTACAAGAATCTGAGATCCCGACTTGGTTACTTGTTCTATCATCTCCCCCTTAGCTTTAAGCAATCATCATTAAGTCCATGAACCACTTAATAAACTCTAAAATGAACTTCAATCACTTTAGGGTATTGGATATAATAATACACATGACCACTGAACTCCCATAGAATATACTAAACTTTCTTTCTCTTCTACAATTATCATCTCACAAAATCTTGAAACAACAAACTTAAATTCTTGTATACACTGTTCAAGCCTACTAGTTCACCTTTTGTACAACTAACATTCACAACACATCAATCATTATACTCATCTTGATCCCCATCTACTATTCAAACTTAGTATCTTGTTCTAGCTATGATTAACCACAATCTTCACAATTACTCTTACATGCCAATCATTCGAAAAACACTAGTATGCTAAGACTTCATAACAATAATAATCATCTGTAATCCTACGGTCTATCATATTTACAATCCATCAACACATCCTCCTTCTACACATTATTACTATTCACTTATCTATACACCTAACTTCTTTCATATCTCTATAAGTTTAAACTAACTCCCCTTTTTGCAATCTCAGGGATGCCTAAATTAACAACACTCATCCACGAAGTACCTTCATTAATAACCTATACTTTTCTTGCACAACAACCCTGTCAACAACTCTCTTCATACTTTAAGCATTCAATAATTCACCTTAAATAATAACTCCTTCTCTACCTTATACTAAACTAACACACCAGGACATATCACTGCATTACTGACTCATTCTCATGCCAAAAGATTCAGCTATACTTATATTCAATAAATCGCCCTTACCATTTTTTTTGTCACTACACCTCTAAACCCATACTTTCAACCAACACAAGCATAACAAGATGAACAACAAGTTGCTAGTGAATCGAAATAGACCTCACACGGCTTCAATAGACTTTGATTTTGAGTTTTGAAAAAAAAATATGATGAATCACGAAGCAACTATGCTAGTGAATCGAAATAGGCCTCACACGGCTTCACTAGACTTTGATTTTCAGAAAAACAATAATAACAAGGTTACAAGATAGAGAAACTTAGCACACAATATTCAATGATCTAAGGATACACGTCTTATTCTTTCTTAACTGAGAAACTTATAAAAATGAGTGTTTAACTTTAAATTTGAGGGACTTATAACACACTAGAAGGCTCCTCTCAAGCCGCTTTATGAAACTCTTGAAACTTCTCGCTAGCAAATCTGAAAGCATTATCAAGAGAGGAACTGGAACTTGTTGATCATGCTATCTCAAGAATAATACTTAGATAGGGAAGTATAGATTATCATTATGGACTATAAGGAGGAATATGAAAGAACATCTAACTTGGGCTTAGTGCGCGAATTTTATGAATCACGAATAAAAAACTTCAATCTTTGAAACTCAAAGGCACTGAGGGGGTACTTTCTAGCTCGCTTATAATCCCATGACTATCTGTGGAGAGTATCCGAGAAAGCATTATCACTAAAGATTCGAGCTTGAATGTTTTTGATATCTTGAAAATAAGGTGGAGATGTCCTGAATAGAGTAAGATGAGAATCTATATAAGTTTCTTAGAGAACGTTTTTTTTGTAGCACGATCTGAGACTTGAAACAATGGTATCATTTCCTAAATGCCTCGTAGCCTCTCGAAGAAAAGTACAGACATCTCTGTACCATTCCGCAAGACTCTACTATACACGGCTTCATAGACACCCTAGGAAACTGGAACTCTACGCTCTAATACCAAGTTTGTAATGCCCCAAAATCGGATCCCGATACATCACACGGTGCTTAGGGTCACAAGTGACCCCAAGCTAACCCTTCTACTGGCATAACTCATAAGCAACTGAACAAAAAGTATAAATCTATACAAATCTGTGGAAAATAACTCTTTTCTGAATCTGATCGATACAAAACTGAATTTACAAGATTACAATTCAGCTTTTACAACCAAAACTGAAACGGAATACATCAACTTCTACTGACTGTCTATGAAGCCTCTACTAATATTGACTATAGGTATCCAGGTCATGACTCCCAACTATCCCAACTCAATACGACCGAATAAAGAAAATACAACACTATTAGTTCTATATAACTGACCCAAGCCCTTGAATCAAAAGAACTCATTACCTGCTGACTGGATACCACGAACTGACTAGATTTGAAGGTGGATACTATACTTTGTACCTACATTCCGAGAAAATATAGCCCACATACGAATATATGGGTCAGTACCATGGAAATGTACCGAGCATATGGGGGTGCAATGCATATATAAAATAATATCTTAATATCATCACAGTTTATAAAATTATGCATGCTGATATAAATAGCTCACTTAGCTCGAATTAAATCATCAAAATCATGGATGAATAATACATGTAAAATAAATCACATGAGTCATTGCAATAAGTTCCAAATTCACTTTCTTCTCGGTTTCAACTTGTAAAGTAATCAAGTCTTAAAACAACTCTCTTTAGAACATAACATTTCAATCTTTCGGAAACAAAGAACTTTCTCACAAATCATAGTTTTCAAACCATACACACTTATCTTAGATACGAAATGTAGCAGAAAAACCTAATAAATCATTATAGATCATCATAGACAACTTGACTTACCACATCAAAACTCGGAGTGACTCGGTATTTCAATAAACATGACTCTTATGGACAGGAGAGTTTCCTATAACCGACAACCCTACGTGAGCTACGTGGAATACCAAAATTTGAAACCCCCATTGGCGGGAGCGTCAGACTCTTTACCTTGGAGTACGACCTTAAAACTGCAATAATCACAATCGGGCTCTCAGGCCAATAATATCACCATTAAACAACCCTATGGTGGCACATAGGTTTGGGGAAATACCAAATTTCCCTCTCGGTGCTAAGTACTACTCCCCGACAAGCTCAGAACGCATTAGGAAATCCACCACAACATCACAAGGGTCTATCATAAAGACCAAATCAAATCTCTTTCTCTTTTATCAAATCATATCAATTTGTGGATTCCTAACTCAACACACTTTACCTCAAAACATTTTAATCTTCCTCAACATCAACAAGGTATCAATGCGTTGAACCATAACCGACTCGACATTTGGACAAGGATATGAAGACTCAATACATAATATTTTTAATAATTTAACTCATCAAAACCATCCGAAAAATACTAAGACTCATTGCAACTTCAATATCAACATTTCTCAATTTGCCATCCAACTCTCATTTAAAGGTACTTGAGACATCAACCCATAGTAGGGATATAGAATTTCCAATATCAATTATGATTTCATAATAAGGAAATAGTGAAATGATAGTATAAATCAAGGCTTAACAAATTAAATCAGCATACTCTCATAATCAGATACTTTTTGGACATAATTCCATCTCAACATCATACACATATCATATGACATAATCCCATAGCTCATGGACAATAATATAAGATATAAAACCATATTTCCAATTCATGGTAAAACATGTAAAATCTCATGTCAATGTAATTCAACAAAAATACCAGGCATAAGATCGAAATGATAATCTTGTTCAAAGCCCCACATACCTCAAATTTGTGACTTTGGATGAACTTGCGATTCTGAAACACTACTCATAAAATAATAGATGCTTCTTGAAGATCTCAACTTGGGAATTATGATTCCTAAATTATTTTTGAATTCCTGCGGTTGAATTTTTAGAGATCTTGAATTCTTGGTTGAAGCTCATGTGTTTGGTTCTTGAGAATTTTCAGATAAATGACCAAATTTTGGTCCAATGTAAGCTGAATCCTATTTTAAAGCATGATTGGGGGATGGTAAATGACCAAAATGCCCCTAAGAAAATAAATAAAGTCACATTTGTCCCTCAGTCACTGTTTTGATATGCTGAAGTAAATTGATCATAACTTTTTACTCCGATGATAAAATTGGATGAAACCAATTTCATTGGAAAGAAGACTCAAAGAGATTTCATTTGATATATATTATCTCACCCAGTTCATTAAATACAAGAAGTTATGATCGTTGGAAGTTGACCCTGAAATGCTGAAAACTGGGCAAAAGTAGCATTTTTGCTACTGGTTTGAAATCCAAACGCGGCCTTATGCATTCTGAAAAATTCCGAAACTCATCCAATATGTACTATGATCTTTATAGATCATAACACAACTTGAAAATTGAAAAACAGATGTCGAAAAGGTCATGAATTAATTCCCCAAAGTTTGAAAGTTCAAAATAAACTAAGTGTTGAACACTTAGCTAAAGTTCTAAGTGTTAGGCTCCATGTGACTCATTTTGAAAGCTCTAACGATGAGGGAACTTTGTGGGGCCTTACAACTTGGCTCGCATATCAACTTCTACTTCCCAAGTATCCCCCTTAACCGTTTGGTTTCTTCATTGAACTTTCACTAAAAAAATTTCTTTATTCCTCATCCTATGAATCTGATGGTCAAGGATCTCAACTAAGACTTCTTCATAGGAGAGGCTATCTTCCACACCCACACTCTATAAAGGAACGACTGGAGTTGGACCACCTATGCATTTCTTTATAAAAGAGACATGAAATACTGGATGTATTGATCCTAACTATGTAGGCAACTCTAACTCATAGGCTACCATACCAAAATGGCTCAAAATCCTATGTGGTCGAACATAGTGGGGATTAAGCTTCTCTTTCTCACCAAATCTCTTTACCCCTTTCATAGGCAAAATTTTTAAATACACCAAATCATCACTATCAAACTCAATTTCTCTCCTCCCCACATTTGCATAGGATTTTTGTTGACTCTGGGATGTCTTCATCCTTTCTCAAATCAACTAGACTTTCTCCATTGTAATGACCCGAGAATACTCCCTAGTCATTACACGGTACTTACGGTCCCGATAGACTACAAGATAACCCATGATCTGGTGCCTGCTGTGAGCACTGAATAATATGATCATAAATGTGGAAGAATATTGACATGCCATAAGGTTTTAAATATCTAAATTCAAACTGAAATATGAATCTAGGAAAATGAACTATCTGAATCTTATAAAGTACTGATAAACTGAACAACTAACTGACTATAATGTCTGAAAAGCCTCTAAGACTGACTGACTGAGAGCTGATGGGATAAGCACCAAACTAACTCTACTGACTTCTGAAATAAAGACATACAATAATGTAGTCTTCCCTCGGGTGATGAGGACTCACCACTGATATTGTAATGCTAAGAATCTGAGGGACTAAGTGCGATCAGAAAACTGAGCGTTAAACCTATGATATGAGACATCATAGCGCAAATGAAAGGTATACGATCAGTACTTTGAATGTAATTGTATGCTAAATGAGGTAGGATAACATGCTAGGTTTCATGAATAGGAGCAATGATCTATCTGAATGCACATGTAAAGCATGGGATACTAAATAGCAAACATGAAATCTATAGATACTGAACATGCATGAAAGTCTGTAAATTACTAAAAATACATGGAAATCTACAGACACTAAGGATGCATGAATAAGCAAATGACATGAACTGAGTAAAATCTATAAACTGAAATACTTAAATGATTGAAATCTGTATGCTTTGGTCAAACAACACTAAGACTGAATAACTGAACTGAGACTATAACTGAGACTATATCTGAGACTGTGGGAGGTATTATCTAACCGACATTCCCCAATCTGAGCGAATCGGGGTCCAACCTGTAACCCCAATTGGAAGGGTGTTAATACCATGCCATGGGTACTAACGCTGGCTATGTGTATCCTCTAAACTGATATAATATCTGAAGGACTAAGGGTGTCAATCCTGAATTGATGGGTGACCCCTGCGAGATAGTTAAGCCTAATCTGATGGGTGACTTCTAATATTCTACGCTGGATACGTAGTTCTGGGGTATAGAGACTACTACTAATGACTCTTCCTATATGACGGGGAAGCTATCATCCCTACACTCGCTTGGTGCTAAATCCTACTCCCAACTGAAGGACACTGAAATACTAGACTATTCTGAGTTTAACTGACTGGTATTTGACTATTCTGAAGTTCTCATAGTATATTCTGAAGACTGTTTTGTAATGTACTGAGACTAGACTAAATAAAAAGCTATGGATTTTGGGTATTCAATACCCCCAAGACTCAAAACAATAGTAGTAGCATGACACTAAAACATTGAAGGACATAACATGAAGGCTCTTATTAAATCAATTGCTCTTGTAGGCATTTTATCAAACACTTATAGTTCATGGTTTAAAATAATCATAGAATTACTAAAGGACTGGCATAATTGACATGCAATTATCATAGAAAACACTAAGTCATGATTTAATTCAATAAATGATAACACTAAATCATAAGGAATCGAATAACAAAAATAACTTCATTAAAACATGGTATTAAATCATAGTTCATGGAGATTAATGGATAAAATCATTATTTAAAATCAAATAACTTAAAAATATCATAACTTTATAATTAAAAAGGTTACTTGGGTTCCATGGATAAAAGGAATCAATGGATGAACATCTAACATACCTGGGATGATGAATTAGGAAGGATGGATGGAGAGTTCTTAATAAATTACCTTGAATTTGAGAGCTAGGATTTTTTGTTCTTGAAAAGGGGATCTTTAATTTTGAAGAAAAATTGAATAATGATGACTACTCAAGGTGTTTAGGGGTTAAATTTTGTGTTTTAGGTTAATTAGGGTAGTGGAAAAACACCCAAATACCCTTAAACGAATTTAAAAAACGAAAGCTAAAAACTGACCATCCTAATTTTTTGCCTTGGCTTGATGCGCCACTATCGCGCCAAGCCACTGGAAAAGGGACAACTGGGAACTGAGGGAATTGTGCGATGCGGAGGAATTTCGGTGCCTTTTTAGTTATAAAATTCACCTTGGCGCGATGCGCTATTATTGCGATGCGTCATTATCGTGATAGGACACTGGAAAAGGATAATTGGGATTTTGGCTAAAGGCGCGATGTAGTAGTTTCGCGGAGCTTCACTGGAAATTAACAATCGCCATTTATACTGTCTCCGCGATGCGCTAAGGTTTAAAATGACGGTGTTAATCAACTGAAACTTAAAATCTCCATAAATTCTTACCTGATTATCAGATTTAGTTTGGAAAGCTAACTGAATTTCCTATGAAATGACAGGCTCTAAACTTAAAAAATAATGAGTGCTTCAAAAATTTTATATACGAATACTCATGTATTGGGACTTAGATTATGCTAGGAAAATATGGGATGTTAAAATATCTCACCCTTGGGATCATTCGTCCCCGAATAAAACTGGTTAAGCTGAGGGAACTAATGGACTGAGCTTTCACACTGAATATGCATGTCTGATGCATAGAATGCTTGACTGAATTTATTCATGAATGCACGAATAACATGAACATGATGTGCGGCTGAAACTGAGCATGACAGAGAAAAGAAAATCTTAAGAAGATTGGTACCTTGTATTGAATCTGGATTCACGGAGAAGAGATGAGGGTAGTTGGTTCGTATATCTTCTTCTGTTTCCCAAGTGGCTCCCTCAACGGACTGATTCCGCCAAAAAACTTTGACTTGTGGAACTTTTTTGTTCCTTAGTCTGCGAACTTGATGATCAAAAATTTTGACTGGGACTTCCTCAAAGGAAAGATTGTTCTGAATATCTACACTTTCTAAGGGAACAACTATAGCTGGATCACCAATAAACTTTTTCAACAATGAGACATGGAACACTGGGTGTACTGAGGCTAAACCTGAAGGAAACTCTAGCTCGTAAGCTACCTTTCCAAAACTACTGAGAATTCTGAAGGGACCGACATATCGGAGACTGAGTTTTCCTTTCTTGCCAAATCTCTTCACTCTCTTCATGGAAGAGATTTTGAAGTACACAAAGTCACCGACCTCAAAATCAAGATCCTTTCTCCTCACATCTACATATGATTTTTGTCGGCTCTAGGAAGACCTAAGCCTTTATCTGATCAACTGAACCTTTTCTAATGCATCAAACACCAAGTCAGGCCCTACTACTATAGCCTCACCTACTTCAAACCAACCAATTGGTGATCTACATATCCTACCATAGAGAGTCTCAAATGGAGCCGTATGGATACTGTAATGATAGTTGTTATTGTATGCAAATTCAATTAAAAGGAAAATCGTTATCCCAACTACCTTTTAAATCAACAACACATGCTCTCAGCATATCCTCAAGAGTCTGAATGGTCCTTTCTGCTTGACCGTCTGTCTGAAAGGGGAAGGATGCACTGAGGTAGACTTGGGTACCAAGACCCTTTTGGAATGCTTTCTAGAAGTGAGAGGTAAATTGATTACCTCAATCTAAAATAATAGATAAGGGAACACCGTGAAACCTAACCAACTCTCTAAGGTAGATATTGGCATAGTCCTCAGCTAAATAAAAGGTATAGACTGGCAAAAAATAAGCTGATTTGGTCATCCTGTCTACGATAACCCAAATAGAGTCATGCTGATAATGGGTATGAGGCAAACCTGTTACAAAGTCTATGTTCACTTCCTCCTATTTCGACATGGGAATACTGAACTCCTGTATGGACCTACTAGGTTTTTGGTGCTCAACCTTAACTTGCTGACATGTAGAGCACTTAGCTACAAACTCTGCAATATCTTTCTTCATCCCACTCCACCAATAGATCTCCCACAAATCATAGTACATCTTAGTGGCCCCTGGATGAATAGAGTAACGCGCACTATGTGCTTCTTCAAGAATTCGTTGCTTCAAATCATCTACACCAGGCACACACAATCTACCCTGACAATGCAAAACACTATCTCCTCCTTAGGAGAAAACCTCCACCTTCTGATCTTTGATAGATTCCTTTAAGTTAACTAGACTGGGATCTTTATCCTGCTTTTCCTTCACCTCGGAAACTAGAGATGATTTTGAGCTACTCTGCACCCATACACTACCTTCTGCTGAATTGAGTAAATGGATACCTAGTCAAGCAAGATGATGAACTTCCTAAGCTAACTTGTTCTTACCATCCTCAACATAAGCTACACCACCCATAGAAATCCTAATGAGGGCATCAGCCACTGCATTGGCCTTGCCCGGATGATACAGAACACTCATGTCATAATATTTCAATAACTCTAACCATCTTCTCTGACGTAGATTTAAATCTTTCTGAGAGAACACATACTGAAGGCTTTTGTGATCTATGAACACATCTACATGCACCCCATACAAGTAATGCCTCCAAATCTTTTAAGTCAAACACTACAGCTGCTAGCTCAAGATCATGAGTTAGATAATTCGTTTTATGGGGTTTAATTTGTCTAGAGGAATAGGATATAACCTTACCTCTCTGCAAAAGTAAACAACCCAAACCTACTCTAGATATATCACAGTACACAATAAAACTATCTGAACCATCTGGTAGAGTCAAAACTGGGGCTGAGGTAAGTCGAGTCTTCAACTCCTGAAAACTCTTCTTGTAGGAATCAGACCACTGAAACTTAACTTTCTTCTATGTCAATATGTACATGGGGGATGTAATAGAAGAAAACTCTTCAACAAACCAACGGTAATAGCCAACTAAAACCAAGAAACTCCTGATATCTGATGGAGAGATAGGTCTAGGCCAGTTTCTCAATGCTTCACTCTTTTGAGGATCGAATCTAATGCAATCATTGAAAATAATATGACCAAGGAATACTACTAATCTTAGACAGAATTCACACTTACTAAATTAAGTGAACAACTGATGAGCTCTAAGAGTCTGAAGCACTATGTTGAGATGGTCTGCATGATCACTTTCGCTACGAGAATAGACAAGAATGTCATGAATAAAGATTATGAAAAACATGTCCAAGTAATTCTTGAACACTCGGTTCATCAAGTCCATGAAGTCACCTGGGGCATTTGTAAGACCAAAGGACATGACTAGAAATTCATAGTGACCATACCAAGTTAGAAAAGCTATTTTTGGAATGTCACATTCTCTGACTCTAAGCTGATGATAGCCTGATCTGAGGTCTATCTTGGAAAAGTAGCTGGCACCCTAAAGTTGGTCGAAAAAGTCATCGATTCTAGGAAGTGGATATTTATTCTTGACTGTGACCTTGTTCAACTGACAGTAGTCTATGCATATTCTGAGAGAACTATATTTCTTACTCATGAATAGAATAGGTTCTCCCCACGAGTAGACACTGGGTTTGATGAATCCCTTATCTAAGAGATCCTTCAACTGTTCTTTCATTTCTTTGAGTTCATCTGGAGCCATTCTGCATAGAGAAATAGATATGGGCTGAGAATCTGGGAGGAGGTCTATTCCGAAGTCCATTTCCCTTTTGGGAGGAACACTAGAAAGATCTTCAGGAAATATATTTGAGAATTCTCTTACTACCGAGACTGACTCAAGAGTAGGAGTTTCTGATTTAGAGTCTTTGAATTGTACAAGATGATAAACACTCCCCTTGGATGTCATCTTTCTAGACCTAAGGTAAAAAATCAACTGACCCTTAAGAGTTGTAGTACTACCCCTCCATTCAAGGACTTCTTTATTTGGAAACTTAAATTAACTATTCTATTTCTATAATCAACTTAGTCATAGCATGAGTGGAGCCAATCTATTCCGAGAATGATGTCAAAATCTATCATCTCTAACTCCACGAGATCAACTGAAGTATCTTTTTGAGATATTGTGATCGGACTTTTCATGTATACCTATCTGGCTATAATGGAAACACCTACTGGGGTAGACACTGAAAAAGGGCTCTACTAGATTTTTGGGACTAACTCCGAAATTAACAACTATATATGGAGTTACAAAAGAAAGAAAAGCTCCAGGGTCTAGTAAAGAATAAACATGTAAGTGAAAGACCTGTAACATACCAGTAACTACGTCATGAGAATTTTCCTGATCTTGGCGGGATTGAAGAGCATATAATCTATTCGGACGGTGACCACTGGTATCATTGAAAGCGACACCCTGCTGAGTTGTGATGTGTGAGCAGATGCTAACACATTTGAGGCTTTTAACTGAGAATAATTGAAAATTCCTAAGAAACTTTTGTCGTTTTTTATTATTTCATCTTTGATTTTGCAGTGTAAGTTAAGAGGCAAGAGAACCAACAATGATGGAAGTAAAAGAGTAGAAATCTGAAGCAAATAGAAGAAAAGTGTGGCTGACGACATTCCTGATAAGTCGTCAGCACTCTGATAGGTTGTCAGCTTCATAGTCAGCCTTAAACAGAGAATGGGATTCAGTTGGAAGAAGTAACGACGACATGTGATAATCTATCAGCCTTGTGATAAGCCGTCAGAGTCTCCGTCAGCCTTAGATAGAACATAGGAGCTGAGGTGGAGAAAAGACGACATTGTCTGATATGTCATCATAATTTTGATAAGCTGTCAGGATTCACCATCAGCCTTAAGCAAAAATTGTCAAAACTGAAGAGGAGCTGACGACATCCGTGATAAGTCGTCAGCCTCCTGATAAGGCATCACGCATGTCGTCACCTAATCCGAGAAGAACACTGAACTTTATGATTTTTTTCCATAATTAGGCTGAATTATTTAAAGCATATTTTAGGTTTTTCTAAGGAGGTTTCAGAACCTATTTTGTAACACACATATTTTGTTATTTTCTCTCTAGTTTCTTGGCTTGAACAAAATAATTAACTTTAAAAAGATTATCATCAATATTTTTGGATTTCTACTTTGATCTAATCTGAGAAACACTCGTTCCTATTCATCTTGCTGTAAGTTCATCTCTCAAATTATGTATTCAACTTATTGTATCGATTATTATATTATGAGTGGCTAAATCCCTTTTATCCGAATTATGGGATCTATGGGTTAGGTCTTGGTAAGTTGCTAAGTGTTCAAGATTCTAAAGGTAATAGGACTCCTTGATAATTCTGAGGTGTTAATTATTGTCTATTGATTGCAAACGATAGATAGAACCTGCTTTGATTTGCTTGAAATAAGAACTCAACTATAGTAGGAAGTGAATTATTGACACGGAATTGGAAGCTACCAACCTTCTGTTTAATAATTAATGTTGTAACAAGGTTAATTAACCTGAGGTAAAGTCTAATCAGTGAATATAAATTCCCTAAGTCCGAGAGAATTAGGTAATTAAATGCTTAAGTAGGTCGAGAGATATTTAGGCATAACTTTGATAAAGACAATCTGTTGTTTGTACCTATCGTGAGAATTTTGAATCACTATTAGCATCTGTCAAGTACCAAAACCCATAGTGAACATAATTCTGGTTTTCCATAAACTTTTGATTATAAACACTGAAACTAAAGTGACCTACAATTATTTGCTAAATTCTCATAACCCCCAATTTACCAAAAACTATTAACTATCAGTTGATTAACTTGCATACAACTCAGATTCATACCATATTCCTTGTGGGATTTGACCCCAACATAGTTGGGTTATATATTGACAACGATCGCTTATATTCTCACATGAGAGGTATAGTTTGAGAGTTATCAAAAATGGCATCGTTTCCGGGAAATATAGTTGTAACTTAATGTTTGTGTGTGCTAATTGACTGTTAGTCAAGTTTCCTAGTTTGACATTTATTTGTTGCTTTTGTTTATTTTAGGATCTTTGTAGTGTATTACAAGAATCAGAAGTTTTGGACAACCATTATTACCATTTATTCTGGACCACAACGAATTGGAAGAATGGCAGACCAGTAGGAGGCTGACAGGTTAGCAGCCTTAGCTAGAGCTCAGATGAATGTGTAGAATGTCTGTCAACAAGTACGATATCCAAATCCTAAGGATGAAGATCTAGGAGACAAGGAGGTTCTAAACCCTGGTAACCCAAGGCGTGCAGAGGAAGTAGTTGTACCAGTACAGTGCAATACTAACAGGAACCGTTCATTTCGAGAAGTACAAGATTACTAGCCAATCTAGTATGACCTTAATGATGATGATGATAGAATGGATGGAGAAGGTGTAACGGGCGCAATTATTCCTCCACCGTTGGAACCTGGGGAAAAATTCAACATTACGAGTACTATGATTCAACTCCTCGATCTGAAGGGGTTGTTTGGTGGCCTTCCTGGGGATGACCCGAACTTGCATCTGGTGAACTTTGTCACCATTTGTAAATCTATTGATAACCCAGGAGTGGGTCTGAATGCAATCCGCTTGAGATTGTTCTCGTTGTCTCTTTCTGGAGAGGCAATAATATGGTTAAATGAGCTAACACCTGATTCGATAACCAACAGGAGATAGTTGAAAGATGCATTCCTAGAATGGTTCTTTCCACCCTTCATAAGGGTACAGTTGAGGGACTATATCAGTAACTTCAAATAGCTCCCGACCGAAGCTTTGCATAAAACCTGGGAGATATTAAAAAAAATGCTGACACAGTGTACGAACCATAATATGACGGACATACACTTGATGGAGACTTTATACAGGGCTCTTAACTCTGTGAAAAAAAAAATTGTAGATAATGCTACTGGTGGTTTATTTGTTGATCTTACATTCCTAGAAGCTTCAGAAATGCTAGAGAGAATGACCAAAACGAGTCGGGCATGGCATACCAGAGACTTTATGGTAGCAAGATGCACTATTTTTGTGGGTATTACTACAGAACAACATAGAAGAGACAAGGAGCATGACCAAGATATTGCTCAACTAAAAACGCAGATGGACTTGCTAACCAAGAACTTGCTATCGGGCAAGATTGAGAAGGTGAAAGTTGTGGGATCTCACGATAGAGTTGAAATTGATCCAGAAGAAGAGGCGAACTATATTTATAATCAGGGGGGTTTTCGACGCAATAGCCAAGGGAATCAAGGTCGAAATTATTATGATAAGACTAGTTATAAAGATAGAGAGTAGTGAAATTGAAGGAGAAATAATGATAAAAGCGGGCTATATGTCCCTCCTGGAAATCGTGAGGCTGCTACAACAAGTTTTGAAAAGATGTCCATGGAGGACATGATGGCTAAATTGTTAAAGAGAGTGGAGGCTATCAACTCAGGAGTGACTACCATGAAGACTAATCTGTCATCTATTATTCAGTTGGTAAACTCGCACTCCGCTACGATCAAGCAGCTCGAACAACAAATGACCCAACTCTCCACAACGCTGAATCAGAGGAAGAATGGAACATTACCTAGTGATATAGTCCATAATCTACGGTATGATGGATCATGTATGGTGATTACCACTAGAAGTGGTAAGATATTACTTTGCCCTTCTATGGGAAAAAATGTAGTTGATGAGGTAGTTGATGATAAACTGGAAGAAGGTGGTCCAGTGGAGTATGAGAAGCTGGATGGTTCTGAAGATTCTCCAGAAAAAGGGAAAGAGAAGAAGAAGGAGTTAGTGGTGAAAACTCTCCCGAGTCCACCACCTCCCCTTCCTCAATGATTGAACAAAAAAACTAATGATGCAAAATTCAAAAAATTCATGGCAATGCTTAAACAATTGACATTGAATGTGCCTTTGGTGAAGGCACTCGAGCAAATGCCAGGGTATGCTAAATTCATGAAGGACCTTGTGAATAAGAAAAGAGCGGTGAGCTACGAACTGAAGGATAATCTCCATCATTGTAGTGTTATTTCTACGAGGATCTTGGTGAAGAAGAAGCCAGACCCAGGAGCATTCACTATTCCTTGTACGATTGGGTATCTGGGAGCGAGCATTAATCTGATGCCGCTGGCTATATATAGAAAGATGGGTTTGGGAAATCCCACACCCACTAATATGGAACTCGTGATGGCGGATAGGTCAGTAAACTGACCTGGTGGTATTTTGTATGATGTATTGGTGATGGTAGGTAGCTTCATATTCCCTACATATTTCATTATTATGGATTGCGAGGTGGACTTTAAGGTTCCAATAATCTTGGGTCGACCTTTCCTCGCAATCGAAAGTGTGTTGATTAATTTGAGAGCTAATGAGCTCTTATTCCGGATGAATGATGAAGTGGTGCAATTTTATGTGTGCCAATTAATGAAGTAGCATGAATAAATGAGTGTGTTCTCAGTTGTTGATATGTATTATGAGGATGAACAGGAGGTGTCAATAGAGTAGCAACTTGTTGTCGAGCCTTTAGCCGTAGTTCTGATGAATTTTAATTGTGAAGGCATTGAAGAGTATGAAGAGACTATTTGTGCTTTGTTAGGATTGGGTTCATTCTCTTATGCTCCTAAGATACTAGACCTTGATCTTGTTAATCGACCAACACCACCTGTGTTGGAATTGAAAGAACTGCCTGGACATTTAAGGTATATGTTTTGGGAAACGGAAACACGCTACCCATTATTATTGCAGCTGATTTTCGTGAACATCAGGTACAAACACTTATTTCAGTACTTAAGAGGTACAATAGAGCAATAGGATGGACTATCGCAGATATTATTGGTATTCCCCCTGGCATCTGCACGCATAAAATATAACTTGAGGAAGATTTTATTCCAACCATCGAGCACCGACGCCATCCTAACCCACTAATGCAAGAGGTGGTTAAGAAGGAAATTATTAATTGGTTGGATGCAGAAGTGGTTTACCCTATTTATAATAGCAAATATGTGAGCCCAGTTCAATGTGTGCCAAAAAAAGGGTACATGACTGTGGTTGCAAATGAAAGAAATGAGTTGATTCCACCCAGGCCTGTGACTGGGTGGAGATTTTGCATGGACTACCACAAACTAAACTCATGGACTTTGAAAGACCACTTCCCGATGCCCTTTATGGACCAAATGCTTGATCGATTGGCTGGAAAAGAATGGTATTGCTTCTTAGATGGTTATTCTGGATATAACTAGATCTATATTACTCCTTAAGATCAGGAGAAGACGACATTCACATGCCCATATGGAACCTTTTCATTTAAAAAGATGTTGTTTGGGCTATGCAATGCACCCGCTACTTTTCAATGGTGCATGATGTCTATCTTCTCAGATATGGTGGAGGACACCATAGAGGTATTCATGGATGATTTCTCTGTGGTGGGAGAGTCTTTTGAGATGTGTTTGAAAAAACTGAGTATGGCCTTGAAACGGTGTATTGAATACAAGTTGATGCTTAATTGGGAGAAATGCCACTTTATGGTAAAAGAGGGCATCGTTCTCGGGCACAAAATTTCAGCAAAAGGGATAGAGGTTGATCGAGCCAAGGTTGAAGTTATTGAGAAACTACCACCTCCCATTTCAGTGAAGGGAGTGTGTAGTATTCTTAGACATGCTGGTTTTTACCTGAGGTTTATAAAAGACTTCTCGAAGGTTCCAAATCCACTTTGCAAACTTTTGGAGAAAGAAGTGAAGTTTTCCTTTGATGATGATTGCTTGAAGGCATTTGAATTCCTTAAAAAGAAGCTGGTTGAGGCCCCTATCATTATTGCACCGGAATGATCAAAATAGTTTGAGATCATGTGTGATGCAAGTGGTGTTGCTCTTGGAGCTGTATTGGGACAAAAGAAGTACAAACTGTTTCATCCAATATAATATGCCAGCAAATCACTGAATGGAATGCAAAAGAACTACACCGTCACTGAGAAGGAACTCTTGGATGCAGTGTATGCTTTTAATAAATTCAGGGTTTATCTTCTTGGGAACAAGGTGGTGGTCCATACTAACCATGTAGCCTTGAGGCATTTGATGGCTAAGAAGGATACAAAACCAAGAATGATTAGATTGGTGTTGCTTCTACAAGAATTTGACTTTGAAGTTAAAGATAGGAAGGGTTGTGAAAACTAGGTTTTGGATCATCTGTCTAGAATGGAAGGTGAGCAGGCAATTAGTGATGAAATGGAGATAAATGATGCATTTCCTGATGAAGAGATCTTGATTGTTGCTGTGGAGAAATTGACTTGGTACACTAATTTTGCAAATTATGTTGTGAGTGAGGTCATTCCAGAAAATATTTCTTTCCGTCAAAGAAAGAAATTCCTTCATGATGTGACACATTACTTCTGGGATGAATCGTATTTTTTTTGGAGATATGCTGATAATATTATAAGGAGGTGTGTTCCAGAAGTGGATGTATTGTGTATATTGGAAGCCTGTCATGCTTCCCAGTTATAGGTCACCATGCAGGCGACCGAACGGCTAGGAAGGTGTTGCAGAGCGGCTACTATTGGCCAACATTATTCAAGGATGCTCATGAGTTTGTGCTGAAATGCGACCAATGTCAGAGGCAGGGGTCGATCTCCAAAAAACATGATATGTCTTTGACTAAGATTCTTGAAGTAGAATTGTTTGACGTCTAGGGCATCGATTTCATGGGTCCTTTTGTAAGCTCGTATGAGATGAAGTATATTTTAGTTGTGGTTAACTATGTCTCAAAATGGGTCGAAGATGTTGCCTTGGCTGATTATGAAGTAAAGAGGGTTGTTGCTTTTGTCAAGAAGAACATCTTCTCTCTCTTTGGAGTACCACATACTATTATAAGAGATGGAGTATCTCATTTTTGTAACAAAGTGTTTCGAGTTGCCTTAGAAAAATATGGGGTGAAACAATATAGAGTATCCACTCCATATCACCCAAAAACTAGTAGGCAAGTGGAGGTGTCAAATCGAGAGATTAAAGCCATCCTAGCCAAAACGGTGAACGCTAGTCGGAAAGACCGTTCTCAAAAGTTCAATGATGCCTTGTGGGCATACCGAAATGCTTTCAAGACACCCATTGGCATGTAACCATTCTAGTTGGTCTATGGAAAAGCATGACACTTACCAATCGAGATGCAGCTTAAGGCTTTATGGGTTAAATTTGAGTTGGAAGAAAGCAACAGAGCTAAGACTGGGACAACTGAATGAGATGGATAAATCTTGTCTCAGGGTATATGACAGAGCAGACCTATATAAAGAAAAGATGAAGAAGTATCATGATTGGAGGATTGAGAAACGAGAATTCCAAAAAGGTGACTTGGTGCGTCTGTTCAATTCTAAACTCAAACTGTTCCCAGGTAAGCTTAAATCCAAGTGGTCAGGCCCATTTAGAGTTAGTCAAGTCTACTCATCTGGAGTAGTGGAACTTGAAAATGAATACGACAGCACGTTCAAGGTAAGTGGGCAACGAGTCAAACTTTATATTGGTCCAAAAGACTTGATGAAAAGTACTATTACTATCTGTCTCGATGAAGTCTGAAGTAATCGAGACACCTGATTCATGCCCTAATGTTAAATCAGGCGCTACATGGGAGGCAACCCATGATCCCCATGCTTGATATACTCTAGGTATACCCTAACCCTTAATTCAGTTTTTCTTTGATTTTAATTTGAGGGTGTAGGGTGAGTTGTTGTAACATTTTGTAGTTGACTAGGAGAAATACAAGTACCTGAGGCAGTGAACACAGTTTTATTATTTTGTGAACACCTCTCAAGTGGTCTATTTTTTTAACTGTGTGATCTACATCTAATTGTGACCACTGTGCATCTTTGTATGGTATTAGTTCTACTGACTTGATAACCATTGCTACACAATTTCATGAACCGGATAAGTAGTAACTTTTAATATACTTGTGTTCCATGTACGTGTGAGATTCTACTTAGTTCTCTTTGTATGTTGAAATCAGAACTTTCCCGATTAGTCTTACCTAGGTTGAAGGATAAAGGTTAGGAAAGGATCATAGGCCATTTTGATATTAGCTCACTTTAGCCTAAATGACCTTCCCTGTATGCATTATATCCCTTGATCCCTATTTTGATACTAAATAGCCTATTTCTTTTTATGATATCTATCATTGTCCTATTTTTATATCATAATGAACCTATTTTAGCCCTGGTCCTTCTTAGACACTGTGCAGTTTGACTTAGGCAAATGACCTAAGTTGAGGGTGGATATCATAGGGGTGCATGATGTAAAATGAGTATGAAAAAAGGTAGAGTAAAAGAAAAGAATAAAAAGCTGGGTGCGGTGGAAAAGAGCAAAAAAAGAAAAGTTGTAAAAAAAAATAAGTGATTGAAGAAAAGAACCGCACCCATCCTGAATAAGTGTGATCAAGAAAAGAAAAGAGTAGAAAAAGGCAAATGAGTGAGACCGCAAAATCTAGTATAGTGTCAAGGAGGCTTAGTCACTTTAAATATCATCGAGTATTATACCAGCCCCTATCCTACATTACAAGCCAAAGAGAAGACCTATAATGATCCTAGCTAACCTGTTTGAAGATCTTGGTAATGAAAATAAGGGCAAGCCTAGGGTATTCGGCATACATTGATTGGATCTTCATTCTAAGAGTGAGTGTCTTGTGACTGTCCCCATGGTTACATATGTGATGTCTAATATAAGTGCAATGGGACTTCATTGTGGTGAGGGCACACTGGTTATGCTGCTAGTTTCTAACTTGTTTGGATAGTGTAAGCTTGATACATGTATGGTTGTTGTTGCTGATTTGATGCCGTATCTTGATTCCTGTGTGTTACGTTGTTTCTCTTCAATAATATAAACATTTGTTTGTAAATTGATTGAACTAGGAGATAGTGAAGATGTTTTGAGATAATATGGATGGTTGACTGCTGAATGTACTTTGTATTCTCTTGGTTGTGTTTTAGTTGCTTGAGGACAAACAATTGTTTTAAGTTGAGGATGTTCATGTGTGAGCAGATGCTAATATATTTGAGGCTTTTAACTGAGAATAATTGCAAAGTCTTAAGTAACTCTTATCATTTTTGATTATTTTATCTTTGATTTTGCAGTGGAAGTCAAGAGCCAAGAGAACCAACAATGATGGAAGTAAAAGAGTTGAAATCTGAAGCAAATAGAAGAGAAGTATGGCTGACGACATTCCTGATAAATCATCAGCACTCGGATAGGTTATCATATTCATCGTCAGCCTTAAATAGAGAATGGGATTCAGTTGGAAGAAGTGACGACGACATGTGATAAGCCCTCAACCTTATGATAAGCCGCCAGAGTCACAGTCAGCCTTAGACAGAACATGAGAGCTGAGGTAGAGAAGTGACGACATTGTCTGATATGTCATCACAGTTTTGATAAGCCGTCAGGATGCACCGTCAGCCTTAAGCATAAATTTTCAAAATTAAAGAGGAGCTGACGATATCCGTGATAAGTCATCAGCCTCCTGATAAGGCGTCACGCATGTCGTCACCTAATCTGAGAAGAACATTGAACTCTGCAATTTTATTTCAATAATTAGGCGGAAGTATATAAAGCATAATTTAGGGTTTTCTAAGGAGTATTCAAAACCTATTTTGTAACACACGTATTTTGTTATTTTCTCTCTAGTTTCTTGGCTTGAACAAAACAATTAACTTTGAAGAGATTATCATCAATATTTTGGGATTTCGACTTTGATCTAATATGAGAAACACTAGTTGCTCTTCATCTTGCTATAAATTTATCTCTCAAATTATGAATTCAACTTGTTGTATCAATTATTACATTATGAATGGCTAAATCCCTTTTACCCAAATTATGGGATCTATGGGTTAGGTCTTGGTAAGTTGCTAAGTGTTCAAGATTCTAAAGGTAATAGGACTCCTTGATAATTCCAAGATTTTAATTATTGTCTATTGGTTGCAAACAATAGATAGCACTTGTTTTTATTTGCTTGAGATAAGAAATCAACTATAGTAGGAAGTGAATTATTGACAGGGAATTGGAAGCTACCAACCTTCCATTTAATAATTGACGTTGTAACAAGGTTAATTAACCTGAGGTAAAGTCTGCTCAGTGATTATAAATTACCTAAGTTCGAGAGGATTAGGTAAGTAAATGCTTAAGTAGGCCGAGAGACATTTATGCATAACTTCGATAAAAATAATCTATTGTTCCTACCTATCGTGTGAATCTTAAATCACTATTAGCATCTGTCAAGTACCAAAACCTATAGTGAACATAATTCTGGTTTTCCATAAACTCTTGATTACAAACACAGAAACTAAAGTGACCAACAATTATTTGCTAAATTTTCATAACCCCCAATTTATCGAAAACTACTAACTATCAATTGATTAAATCACATACAACTCAAATTCATACCATATTCCCTGTAGGATTCGACCCCAACCTAGTTGGGTTATATATTGATAACGATCGCTTACATTCTCACATGAGAGGTGTAGTTTGAGCGTTAACAAGTTAGGCGACCGGATGAAACTAACGACTGATAGGACTGGCCCTGTTGGCGCGCATCCCTACTTTTCTGAGAAACTACCCGACACTTTCAAATCTGATGGTCTGGCTTGCCACACCCAAAACACACATCACTACCCACTCTACACTCACCCTAATTGTGTCTGCCATACTACTTATAGAAAGGATTGGTACGAGCACTGCTAACACTGACTTGTGACTTAGAGCCTAGTTCTCTATCCCTATTTTTATTTTTGAACTTGGGTAATGGGGCACTGGTTGAAGAAGGTACTGGGGCTAAAGACCTTTGATGAAACTGAGGATGGTTACCACCTTCTGACTTTGGTTGATTGAAATTAAAACTACTCATCCTAGCTTTCTCATTTCCTCTCTCTCTCTTTAATCTTTTGCTCCTCTATATGATGAGATAGACCATCAACCTAGATAAGTCCATCTCACTAATCAGCATTGCGGTCCTACACATCTTAACCATACTATCAGACATGCCAGACATGAACTTACTCATCTTGGACCTACTGTCAGCCACCACATGAAGAGCATATCTAGCTAACTGAGTGAACTTGAGAGAATACTCCCTCATGCTCATGTTGCCTTGCCTAAAATTAATAAATTCTAAGACTTTGGCCTCCCTCAACTCTCATGGAAAGAATTTGTCCAACAAAGTTGTGTCAAAATCTTCCCATTCTATAGGCTCTGCATCAATACCTCTATCAACTTTCAACTGCTTAAACCAAGTATGGGCTACATCCTGCAATTGATATGCAACCAACTCGGCACTCTGACTAGACATCACCCCCATAACATCCGTTACCTTCAGAACCATATCTAAGAATTCCTATGGATCCTCTTCATACTTGGATCCCATGAAAGAAGGAGTATTCATCTTGGTGAAAACCTAAATTCTAGTTGCAATAGTATTGGCCACTGGGTTAGCCGGAACAGTAGTTGGCCGTTTATTCTGTGCTACTACGGAGTTTCCTAGAGTAGTGAACGTAGCCCTGAATTCTATGTGAGAGACATGCTCGTCCAGAGAATCTGCCTGGATGAGCTGAGGGGCTGGCTGAGTTCCTATTATTCTTCCGTTCTTCTTAGGAGGCATGTTTTGTAAATGGAAAGAAGAAACGTATTAGACTAAAAGTTTAAGTTGAGCATGCTCACCCATATGGCATGAATACTAAAAGAAGGGAAACTTTTCCTAAATGCCTTGTAGCCTCTCATCCATAAGTGAGGCACGCTACACACCCATGCACAAGACTCTACTCGATGCGGCTTTCAAACTTTCTAGGACACTGTAAAACCTTAGGCTCTAATACCATGTTTGTAATGACCCGAGACTACCCCCTAGTCGTTACACGGTGCTTATGGTCCTAGAGACCATAAGCTAACCCATGAGTTGGTACCTACTATGAGAACTGAATAAGATGATCATAAATATGGAAGAATACTGACATGCATAAGGTTTTAAATGTCTGAATTCGAACTAAAATATGAATCTAGGAAAGTAAACTGTCTGAATCTGATAAAGAACTGATAAACTGAACAACTAACTGACTGTAATGTATGAAAATCCTCTAAGACTGATTGAGTGAGAGTTGATGGGACAAGCCCCCAACTAACTCTACTGACTACTAAAATAAAGACATAAAATAAGATAGTCTTCCCTCGAGTGATAAGGACTCACCACTACTACTGTACTGCAGATAATCTAATGGACTAAGTGCGATCTGGGAACTGAGCATCAGCACCTATGATATGAGACATTATAGAGAAAAAGAAAGGTATGCAATTAGTACTTTGAATGTACTGGTATGCTAAATGAGGTAGGATAGCATGCAAGGTTTCATGAATAAGAGTAATGATCTATCTATAATACACATGTAAAGCATGGGATACTGAATAGATAACATGAGATCTATAGTTACTAAACATGCATGAATGACTATAAAATACTAAAAATACATGGAAATCTGTAGACACTAAGGATGCATGACCAAGCATATGACATGAATTGAGTTAAATTTGTAAACAAAAATACTAAAATAATTGAAATATGTATGCTTTGGTCAAACAACACTAAGACTGAAAACTGAACTAAGACTCCAACTAAGACTATATCTGAGACTGTGGGAGGTATCATCTAACCGACATTCCCCAATATAAGCTAATCGGGGTCCAACCTATAACCCCAGTTGGAAGGGTGTTAATACCGTGCCATGAGTACAAACACTGGCTGTGTGGATTCACTAAATTAATATAATGTCTGAAGGACTAAGGGTGTTAAACCTGAACTGACGGGTGACCCTGCGAGATATTCAAGCCTAATATGACAGGTGACTTTTCATATCCTACGTTGGCTACATAGTTATAGAGTATAGGGACTATGATCTTGTGTGTATTTATACGCCTAAGAACCATAACTTACCCATATTTTAGCTAAGGTTTGAGAACAAAGTGCCTAGTTTCTTATGTTTTTACTCTACTTTGATGTAATTGAGCTAACCTATGTGATCAACATGATTTTAGGTATTAAAGAGGTAGATAAATACATGATAGAACTACGGATTGTGGATGACAAATCACACAAGAGAAAAGTAGCTTGTTGGACAAAATATGGCGTCTAGAAACTATGTCCAAGACTAATTTATCATTTATAATTAGTTCAGGGACTTAGAAGGAAATTATGCGAGAAAAGATTATTAAAAAGACTTGATGCTGAATTTTTATCATTATTCATTATTCTGTATTAGTTTTTGAAGAGGAGAAGGGCGGCTTAGCTTGGGAGAGAGAGAAAAACATTTTTTTTCTCTTGCTTTCACTATTCGCACACCAAGATCATCTTCTAATTTTTGGTAGGATGAATATTTTTATTGTGATTTTCGTTTTATTCATGAGTAGATAAGTTTATTAGTTAGGGTTATGGAAGCCTTGTAGCATACAATCTATTACTTTGGGTTTTGAATTTACTACGCATTGATTTGTTTACACCATACTCTCTTCGTTTATCTTGAATTCTCGTGGTTTCAAACATAGAGGATGTGCCTTAAAACACAACTTGTTTAAGAGAAAGGTTGTAGTTTGGAAAATAGTGTAGTGACAAGAAAATAGGATTTCTAACCCCTATTTCATATGTTAATGACTTAACAAGATTAACTACTTGGATATTTCGTATTGTTTTTGTAAACACTTTTGATTCGAGAGAACTAAAGTGAATTAGTCCTTGATGGTTGAAAAACACTAGGATTATTTTATTAAATACAATACGCTTCTATATAAGCATGATTCATGTATTAATTCACAAAGCCCATAGTTAGAAAGTATTGAAAACTACAAGGTGGATATAACCCTAGCTTGCTGTTTCTCTGAATTTGAACACTACCACACATATTTCATCTTGTTAAACTGAAACCATTAATTTGTGAACTGAATAAATTTCCCCCTTTTTGTTTTATGGACATGAATGATTAAAAGTCCACTAATCTGCATACAACTTAATTAGCACCATATTCCCTGTGGGATTCGACCCCAACTTAGTTGGGTTAGATATTTGACAACGACCGCTTACGGTCTCGTAAGAGAGGTGTAATTTGGGCGTATTTGACTCCTACTAATGACTATACCTATATAACAGGGAATCCACCATACCTGCACTCGCTCGGTGCTAAATCCTACTCCCAACTGAAGGACACTGAAATACTAAACTGTTCTGAGTTTAACTGACTAGTATTTGACTATTATGAAGTGCTCATAGTATATTTTGAAGACTGTTCTGTAATGTACTGAGACTAGACTAAAAAATTAGCTATGGATTTTGGGTATTCAATACCCCTAGGACTCAAAACAATAGTAGTATCATGACACTAAAACATTGCAGGACATAACATGAAGGCCCTTATTAAATCAATTTCTCTTATAGGCATTTTGTCAAATACATAGTTCATGGTTTAAAACAATCATAGAATTACTAAAGGACTAGCATAATTGACATGAAATTATCATGGAAAACACTAATTCGTGATTTATTTCAACAAATTATAACACTAAAACGTGAGGAATCGAATAACAACTATAACTTCATTAAAACATGGTATTAAATCAAAGCTCATGGAGATTAATAGATGAAATCATGATTCAAAATCAAATAAGTTAAAAAGATCATAACTTTATAATTAAAAAGGTTACTTGGTATCATTGGATAAAAGGGATCCATGGATGAACATCTAACATACCTGGGATGATGAATTTGGAAGGATGGATGAAGAGTTTGTGAGAAATTGCCTTGAATTTGAGATCTAGGGTTTTTTGTTCTTGATAAGGGGATCTTTAATTTAGAAGAAGAATTGAATAATGATGACTACTTAGGGTATTTAGGTTTTAAATTTTGTGTTTTAGGTTAATTAGGGCTATGGAAAAAGACCCAAATACCCTTAAACGAATTTAAAAACGAAAGCTGAAAACTGACTATCCTAATTTTTGTCCTTGGCGTGACGCGCCACTATAGCACCAAGCCACTGGAAAAGGGATAACTGGGAACTAAGGGAATGGCATGATGCAGAGGAATCACAGTGCCTTTTTGATTCTTAAATTCACCTTTGGCGCGATGTGCCATTATCGCGACACGACACTAGAAAAGGACAATTGGGATTTTGGCTGGCGGCGCGATGCGGTGGTTTCGCAAAGCTTCATTGGAAATTGACAATCATCATTTTTATTGGCTCTGCGATGTGCTAAGGTTTAAAATGATAGTGTTAAACGACTGTAACTTAAACTCCATAACTTCTTACCCGGTTATCAGATTTAGGCGAATTTTATATCGTTGGAAAGCTAACTGAATTTCCAACAAAATGGATGGCTCCAAACTAAAAATAATGAGTTCTTCAAAAATTTCATATATGAATACTCATGTATTGGGACTTAGATTATGCTAGGGAAATACAGGGTGTTGTATCCATCTCTTCATACACTAAGCTTAGCCCTATCAAAGTAGCTTTGACAGCCTCAAACTAACAAATAGGAAACCTACACATCTTACCATAAAGAGCCTTAAATGTAGCCATTTGAATTCTACAGTGATAGCTTTTATTGTAGGAAAACTCAATCAAAGGCAAGCGATCATCCTAGAGACCCTTAAAATCAATAAATCAAGCCCTTAATATGTCTTCTAATGTCTTAATGGTCCTCTCTTTCTGACCATCTATCTAGGGGTGAAAAGTTGTACTAAGGTGAACTTGGGTACCAAGACCTTTCTAAAAAACCTTCTAAAAATGTGAGGTAAAATGAGTGCCTCTATCTTAAATGATGGTCAACGGGACTCCATGCAACTTTACCAGCCCTGAGGTGGAGTCTAGCATAACCCTCGGCTAAATATAAATTAGGAGTAGCAATAAATGGTCCGATTTGGTCATTCTATCCACAATAAACCAAATCAAATCATGCTAACGACGTGTATGAGGTAACCCTATAACAAAGTCCATATTCAACACTTCCACTTCAAAGTGGGGATGCTGATTTCCTGAAGAATCGCACTAGGCCTCAACCTTAACTTGCAGACAATTTGAACACTTAGCCACGAATTTCACAATATCCTTCTTCATACTATTCCACGAATAGATTTCTGACAGATTATGGTACATTTTAGTGGTTCCTAGGTGAATAGAATACCACGAACTATGAATTTCTGCTAACATCCGTTATCTTAAATCATCTACATTTAGAACACATAACCTACCCTGACAATGAAGTACACCATCTTCGCCTTGGGAGAAAACTTCAACCTTCTGATCTCAAACTGCCTCTTTCAACTTAACTAAATAATATATCTGGCTTGCTTCTCTTTTACCTCAAAAACCAAGGAAAACTCTGATCCATTATAAACCCAACACTACCTTCGATCGAATCAACTAATTGAACACCCAATCAAGAAAGCTGATGAACCTCACAAATTAACTCTTTCTTACCATTATCTATATAAGCAACACTCCTCATAGACAATCTACTAAGGTCATCGGCCAAAACATTGGCTTTAATCGGGTAGTACAACACACTTATATCATAGTCTTTTAAAAATTCAAGACACCTTCTCTAAAGAAGATTTAGGTATTCTGTGTGAACACATACTATAAACTCTAATGTTCAGTAAACACATCGACATAGACCCCATAAAGATAGTTCCTCCAAAGCTTTAAGGCAAAGACCACTGCTGCATACTCAAGATCATGAGTTAGGTAGTTTTTCTCATGATGTTTGAGTTTATTAGAGGTATACACAATAACCTTGCTTCGCTGCATCAACACACAACAAAGACCAACTCTCGAATCATCACAGTACAGACAAAACCATCTAATCCCTTTAGTAGGGTTAAAACTTAAGCAGAAGTAAGATGAGCCTTCAACTCTTGAAAACTCTTCTCGCAGGAATAAAACTACTAAAATTTGACTTTTTCTGAGTCGGTGTTGATATGGGAGAATAAATAGTAGAAAATCCCTCAACAAACCATCTATAGTTACCAACTAAACACAAGAAACTCCTAATATTTGATGGAGAGATAGGTCTAGGCAAGTTTCTTACTACATTGGTTTTTTGAGGATCAACTCTAACGCGATCACTGGAAATGATGTGACCGATAAAAGATAGCAATTTCAACATGAATTGACACTTGCTGAACTTAGTGAATAACTAGTGATTCTTAAGGGTCTACAAAACAATCCTCAAATAGTCTATGTACTGCTTGAATACTCAGATCATCAAGTCCATAAAATTTGTAGGATCATTCATTAGTCCAAAAGACAACTAGAAATTTAAAGTGACCTTACCGAGTTCTGAAGGCTATCTTTGGAGTGTCACATCCTCTGAATCTGAGCTAATGATAGCCAAATTTGAGGTTTATATTAGAGAAGAAATGTGCACCCTACAGCTGGTCAAACAAGTCATCAATCTTGGAAAGGTATTTATTCTTAATTGTGACTTTTTTTAGCTGAAAGTAATCAATTCACATTCAGAGAGAACCATCTTTCTTGTACATGAAAAAAATTAGGGCACCCTTTGGGGAAACACGAGACCTGATGAAGCTCTTATCTAATAAATCTTTCAATTGTTCTTCAATTCCTTAAGCTTAATTGGACCCATTCTGTAAGGTAGAATTGAAATAGATGGGTGTTTAGAGGAAGATCTATTTGAAAGTCAATTTTCCTCCCGGGAGGAAGTCTGGACAGATCATTGGGAAATACTTCTAGAAACTCATTAACTAGTAGAACTAATTCAAGACTTGGAATCTTATATTTTTAGTCCTTGACTAAGACGAGATGATGGATTTAACCCTTGGATATCATTTTTCTTGCCTTAAGGTAGGAGACAAATTAACCTATAGGCACTGAGGTACTATTCTTTTATTCTATGACTGGCTCATTAATAAATTGGAACTAGACTATTCTATTTCTATAGTGGACTGAGGCATAACAAGAGTGGAGACAATCCATGCTAAGGATGACATCAAAATTAGTCATCTTTAATTCTATAAGATTTATTGAGGTGATTTTCTGAGATATTGAGATTGGGCAATCCCTGTACACCCATTTGGCTTTAATGGAACTACCAATAGGAGTAGATACTAAAAATAGTTTTTCTAAGATTTTGTTAATGACACCTAAATTCACTGCTATATAGGGAGTCATAAAAAAGTGTGGCTCTGAGTGTCTAACAATTCATACAGATGAAGATAAAAGACTTGTAATATATAAGTAAAAACATCAGGGGAACCTTCCTGATCCTGTTGAGTCTGAAGGGCATAGAGTTAATTCTGCCACTGTCCACTGGTGCCATTAGAAGTGGTACCTTACCGAGTCGAGCGACCTACTAGAACTGAAGAGAAATTAGCCTGACCCGGTTGATAAATATATTTACCTTCCTATCCAATCACTAGGAAATCCCTGATTCTATGACCAGGCTTGGCACACCCAAAACACACATCACTGTCGGCTATGTAATCACCCTTGTGGTTCGTACCACAACTCTTGCAAACTAGGTTAGTGTAGCCACTATTCATACTATCCTAGAAGTTAGAGCTTGATGCTCTTTCCAATTATCCTATCTAAACTTAAGCACTGAAGCACTGGTAGAAGAAGTGGCTGGGACTAAATATTTATAGAGGAACAGAGAACAATTCCTACCATCTGACGTCTATTGAAAGAAGTTACAACTACTAGTTTTGTCCTTCTTATTCTCCCTTTCCCTTTCTTTGAGCTTTCCCTCCACAATCTTCTAAGAATGAACCATCAATATAGAAAGGTTCATCTCCTTAAACGACATAGATTTCCTACACTCCTTGACAATATCTTTCGAAACACCACATATAAACTTACTCATCATATCCTTATAATCAGCCACCATAGTTGGAGCATGTCTTGCTAACTGGGTGAACTTGAGTGAATACTCCTTCACACTCATGACCATACTTAAGATTGATGAACTCCTGCACCTTGGCCTCCTCAATTCAAGTTGGAAGAACCTATCTAAGAAAGCAATAGCAAACTCATCCCACTCTAAAAGCCCCAAATTAGTGCCTCTATCCTCCTTCCATTGCGTAACCCAGGTGTTAGCCATCTCTTGCAATTAGTAAAAAGATAAATCAACACCCTTCCTTGGGGTAACACCCATAATATCATTCACCTTATGCACACAATTCAAAAACTTCTGCGGATCCTCCTTGATTTGAAGTGGTTTTATACATTTTTGTATCATTATTCTAGCTTATTTTGCCTTGTTTTGAGAGCAATTTGAGTGGTTAATGTGTTAATAATGATATAAATAAGCATTTAAGTGTCCAAGTATGTGATTACAATGTCCAAAGTATTTTTCAAACAAGTTTGTGCGTAATTGAGTAATTTAGATTTCAACCCGGAAAATGAATTTTTCTAGCTTGAGCTAGGTGTGTGTCTAGTTAGTCTCGGTGGATTCTAATGGGTTTACTTTGTTCAAAATAATTCAAATGTGTAATTATGAGTGGAATAACTTTTTTTAATGTGCAAAGTTTAATTTGATTAAGTGTAGAGTCGAAATAATAAGTGGAAGATCATTGCGGATCTGCCTTATCTTAGTTTGTGTTTTCATTCGTCGTTGAGATTATTGTGTTGTTTTAATATTTAAGTTGTGGTGTGAGATATTGTAGGACGTTTTGTGAGCAGATTACTATGATATATTATTGATAAAAGGCCAGAAATTCATTGGAAATACATTACAAAAGGCATGGGCAAAGGATAGGACGTTCAACACTTAACCAAAATTTTAAAAGCAAATTCCAGTGCGTCGACGTGAAGTGGACGCGTGGCGTCGATGTGTAAGCACTGCCAAAAGTAAAAGCTGCCGACACTGCACAGTGACTTTTGCTATTATTAGATTAGACATTAGCTTTAAGACTTTATAGAAACGTTTTTTTCACTTTTGTAAAGTAGCTGACAGATGTAAAGAAAAACAGTGTACATTTTCATAATATAAATAAATGAGCACTTGCTCAGATGAAGAAAAGCCTTCATGTGTTGAAGCACAAAATCTCTCTTGTCCACAAAAAATATTTTGCTTATTTATTAAAAAATAGGTATATTTTAATGGAAAAATCTATGGAGGAACAAAGCTTAGAATTATTAAAACTACCAGAACAGGTATATTCATTCACTATTATGAATAGCTAAATTCATAAATTCCTAACAATCATGCTATGATAAAATAAGTTCATGTTAGTTGCTTTATAGTAGAATTATTCAAAAAAATAGCATGTTAAAAAGTTTATTAGCAAAGTGGAAAAGGAGAAAAATCCCTAAGAACTATGCCATCCGAAAGGTGAAACCGGTGAGGCAAGAAAGCCGTGATAGGGGAGTAACCAAAGTAGAGGCGCTGTTTAAGGAAAAAAGTATCCAGATTACCATGCTAATAGTGACCGAAGAATATGTTATTTAAGAATAATCTAGTATATAGCAATCTAAAGTGATCATATTTTGTTATGTGCATGATTGGAGGGAATATTTTAAAAATAGCAATTTTATGAAAAATGGATAATTATTTATCTGATAAAATGGTAGATAAATTTAAAATACTCGTTTTATATGTACTTAAGGATATAGAAATAGTAGATATAAGAAAAATCATATTGGAAAAAATATTTGATAGATATTTTATGACTAGAATTAATTATATACCACATCTACCGAACTACTCTTATAAATACTTACATACCAAATCCACACACTAACTATGATAAATTATGTATATTTAGAATTTTGGAAAATAGATATAAAATATATACAATTTCTTAGTGAAAATATAGAAGAGTTAATGAGATTTACAACTAAAAAATATTATAATAAAATATTTAGCCAATTTTAAATGATAGATAATCTTAAAGTCTTAATCTTATATATACTTAGAGATATAGAAATTATAGATATTAAGAGAATAATATTAGAAAAAGTATTAGACTATGAAATTGAAACTATAAATTGGATAGCACAGTTATACCTGGATAATTACCTAGATGGATATTATTCAGATTAAGAGATGTTAGAATATATTAGAAAAACTAGAGAAAATCAAGATAATCTAAATGAAGAAATTAATTATAGAAACCGAATTAGAAAAATAATGGAGAATCTAAAAGAAAAATTAATATGGATAGAAGAAACCCTAGAAAATTTAGGAAAAAGTACATGTGATAGTTTATATAATTTAAAAAAACTCGCTACGAGAAGAACAACACAAGATAATAAATAGCATTAAAAGTCTAGAATTAGATATACATTACAGTACAATTAGGATAAATTATTATACAGAAATCTGTAACTCTGCAATTACTACAGGATAAAATGATAGACTATAAATATTTAAAATATTGGAGACAAAATATGGATGAAATAATATTATTAGAAAAAATTAGGAAAGATAATCTAATTGGATATTTTGAAACAAAAGATATAGAATATTTAGAATACCTTCAAAATAATATAGAAGAATTACAGAAACTAAGGGGAAAAAATAAAGAATACTATAGTAAAGTATTTAACCAATTACCATATAATCACCCCCCTTCAATTGTGTCATATTACACAAGTTATCCGCACCCTCCTTCTAGCGCCACATATTACACAAGTTATCCATACCCCCCTTCAATTTGTATCAGAGCATATGCTGTTTAAAGTTACGGAAGTATATATTTGGATTTATTAATTATCCTTTTTGTTACTAGTGGTATACTAACCTTACCTCTTGCATATCTACAGTCTATTATATATTCTTTTTGACTTACTACGTAGTATTCTTCTTTTCTTCTACTAAATATGTTTTTTATTGTTGGTATTCTAAATATTTTTTCTACACTTAAATCTAATTCTTTTCCTTTTATTTCATCAAATATTTGACTATCAAATATTATTTTTTGATCTGTTCCTTCTTCATTTAAATATTCTTCTTTTGTTATTATTTTTATATCTTCTTCAGTTATTTGGTTTATTCTTATATCTTCTTCAGTCATTTAATTCATCTAATTCACTATCTATTTCATCATCTGTTTCATTTTTTGAAATTTCATATATACTATCTTCACCTTCTAATTCGTAATCTATATAATCTATCTGCATATATTCTGTATTTTCTATTTTTATTTCTGATATTTTTTTATTTTTTGGGTTTTTAGACAATTTACAATCTCTAGCTAAATGTCCTAATTTTTCGCATTTATAACAAGTACATTCTTTTATAGATTTCTTTTTTCTATATGGTCTTTTATGTTTATAATTTTTTACATAATATCTTTTTCTTGGTTTCTAATATTTATATTTTGATTTTTTGTATTCCTTATAATTCTTATGTCTTTTTCTTTTCTTATAATGTCTTTCTTCGCATCCAAATTGAGGTGTCATTTTATCTTTGCAACATGCTAAATTTCTTATTAATGTTTTTTCCATTTTTATTTCTTCTCTATATTTTCCACATAAGTTTCTATACCATTGTTGTAAAAATTTTATTCTTGCTCCTAAAGTATCTACTATTTTTGCTTCATCCCAACTTTATATTATTTTTGAATTTTCTTCTATATCTATGTCTCTATAACTATAATCATTATTATCAATTTTTTTTACAAATTGTTCAAAAGGACTTTCTATTTGTATTTTGTTAATTTTATTGTTTCCTGTTATTTTATGTTTTGTTGTTAATACATATAGATTTTTACATCTTGCTGTAAATATTTTACTTCCTGGGGTTAGTTATATTCCTAATATTTTCCAATATAATACTAATGATTTATCTATATTTTTATCTGTTATTGCTACTAATGATTTATCTATATTTAACCAATTACCATATAATCACCCCCTTCAATTGTGTCATATTACACAAGTTATCCGCACCCTCTTTCTAGCGCCACATATTACACAAATTATCCGCACCCCCTTCAATTGGTATCAGAGCCTATGTTGTTTAAAGTTACAGAAGTATATATTTGGATTTATTAATTAATTATTTGATTAATTTATTAATTATGACTGATAATATAAAACTAAATTTAGATATCCCCCAAAATATTATTTAGCTGAATAACGTACAAAAATTACCAAAATATAAAGAATTAAAGCAAATAATATCTGAAAAATGTAGAGAATTAAAAATAAGGATAGAAAGACTACAATATAACATAATTGCCGGAGTTAGTAAAAACTCAATAAATGCACAAAAAGAAGAAATATCAAATTTAGAATCAACAATAGATAGTCTAGAATATACATACCAACATGATCTATTAACAATTAAATAAAAATGAACAAAGAAGAATTTATAATAGATGAAAAATATATGAAAACCATGAAGGATTAAAAATAAAAATAGTATTTTCTAATCTAGGAAGAAGGTATAAGAAAATAGGTGAACATTTACATTTAATGTTAGAAAAAAAGAATTAAAATTAGAAGATAAATTGACAGTTATGGTAAGAATAGAAAAAGAAAATGAAGAAATAGATAGGAAAAAGGAAATAGAAAAAATAAAACAACAAACTACAGAAGAAATACGAAAAATAGAAGAAACTAAAAATAGTAGGATTACTGAATTAGAAAAAGAACTACAAATGCTAAAAGATTTGTATGAAAAAAGATAGAAAGAAAAAGAAGAAAATTATATAGCAAGATATCTAATAAAAAATGAGAAAATAAATTCTGACAATAATATATGCCCAGATCTACCAATGAGCTTAATAAACACTAAAAATATAGCAGAAAAAAGAAATAACAATAGGGGTTAGAAAAATAAAAAATAAAATTTGAAATAAAGGAAGAAATGCAAAAGACAGATATAATATTAGGAATAAAATGGCTAGAACAAGTAAAACCATATAATATAGAGCATACACAATTATCTATAACATATAACAGAGAGAAATTATTCTTAAGAAGAGTTTTAACGTGATATGAAAATATATGTATTAATGAAAATTGTAGTAGAAGGGTATTACAGTAGATATTATACGCCTATGATAGATACAGGAGCAGAAGCTAATTTATGTAGATATAATTGTTTACCAAAAAGTAAATGAGATCAATTAAAGACACCAATAATAGTTAAAGGATTTAATAATAAAGGAAGCTTAATTACTTACAAAGCTAAGAATGTAAAAACACAAGTATGAGATAAAATATTAACAATAGAAGAAATTTATAATTATGAGCTAATATCAAAAGATATACTTTTAGGAATGCCATTTTTAGATAAATTATACCCATATATAATAACTAGAACGGATTGGTGGTTTACAACACCATGTAAACAGAAAGTAAGAGCAAAAAGAGTTACTAATAAAATAAGAAAGAAAACTGATTGGATAAAAGGAAGTGAAAAAATTACGCAAAAATTAGAAAATATAAAAAACACTGAAGATACAATAGAATTGGTCGTATTTTCAATAAATAAAAAGTAAATAACTATATTTTCAATAAGTAAGATAGAAATAATTAAGCAAAAATTAGAACAATTATATAGTGAAGATCCATTAAAAGGATGGGAAAAACATAAAACCACTATAAAAATTGAATTAATAGATAAAAATAGCATAATAACTCAAAACCCATTAACATATAATTTTGACGATTTAAAAGAATTTAAAATGCACATAGAAGAATTATTAGAAAAACAATATATACAAAAAAGTAATAGTAAACATAATAGTCCAGCATTTATAGTAAATAAACATAGTGAACAAAAAAGAGGAAAAAGTAGAATGGTTATTGATTATAGAAATTTAAATGCAAAAACTATGACATATAATTACCCAATACCAAATAAGATATTAAAAATAAGACAAATACAAGGATATAATTACTTTAGTAAATTTGATTGTAAATTAGGATTTTACCATTTAAAATTAGAAGAAGAATCTAAGGAATTAACCGCATTTACGGTACCACAAGGATTTTATGAATGGAATATACTACCATTTGGATATAAAAATGCACCAGGTAGTTATCAACATTTTATGGATAGTTATTTTAAATAATTGCCTAATTGTATAGTATATATAGATGATATACTATTATATACAAAAACCAAAGAAGAACATTTAAAATTATTAGAACAATTTATGGATATAATAGAAAAATCGGGAATAAGTTTAAGTGAAAAAAGAGCTGAAATTAGGAAAAACCAGATAGAATTTTTAGGAATACAAATAGATAAAAGTGGAGTAAAAATGCAACAACATATAGTACAAAAAATAATAAATTCTAAAGAAGAATTAGATACAAAAAAGAAATTACAATCATTTTTGGGATTAGTAAATCAAGTAAGGGAATATATACCAAAATTAGCAGAAAATCTAAAGCCTTTACAAAAAAAAATTAAAAAGGATGTGAATATAATTATAACGAAGAAGATAAAAAAACAAGTCCAGGAAATAAAAACACTTTGTAAAGAACTACCAAAACTACAATTCCCAGACGAAAATAGAAAATTTATATATATAGTAGAAGCAGATGCTAGTGAATGTAGTTATGGAGGAGTACTTAAATATAGATATGAAAATAAAAAAATAGAACATCATTGTAGATATTATTCAGGAACGTTTAATGAAACAGAAATAAAATGGAAAATAAATAGAAAAGAATTATGTTCATTATATAAATGTTTATTAGCATTTGAGCCATATATTGTATATAACAAGTTTATTGTACGAACAGATAATACACAGGTACGCTAGTGGCTAACAAAGAAAATACAAAATTCAGTTACAACAAAAGAAATTCGGAGACTAGTATTGAATATATTAAATTTTACATTTACAATTGAAGTAATTAGTACTAACAAAAATGTTATTGCAGATTACATATCAAGACAAAGCTACACAGACTGATATAATAAAAGAGGATACTCTAGAAAAGATATTCAACACCCTAACTACGCTTTCAATGAAAGTGGACAGTATGAGTAATGAAATAGAAAAGCTAAAGACTAATGAAGTTAAACTGAAGTCTGAAGCTACAAATCAGCTAACTCAGCAGTGTGCAGAGCTATGTCGATCGGAAGACATTAAAATTCCAGAGCTAGAAGGAGACGTTGGGATACTCCATAAAACCCATAACGTTTATCAATCTACTTCTGCAGGTACAAGCAAAGGAGTTAGGAAAAATACAAATATGAACCTAAACAAGCTATTTGATAAACCATTTATTCCAAATACACCAAAAGATCCTATGTTTATACTCCCACAAATTACCACATACCGAGAAAGTTTAAACCAAGACAAAAAGACCTACAACTATACAGCCCGAACATACATAGAAAATATTTACAAACTACAAACCTTCTTAAATACCAACCCCAGAGCTATAAACATCCAAGAACCACATACGAATTACATAACCCAGAAGCTAACCGGATACAATAAGCTAATTGTTTTGCTCAAAACCAAATCAGGTCTAGTTAAAACCTGTTACAAATATGGACTACTTAGTACCATATATACCCAAGACGGAAATGAAATATCCAATATACCATAAATATATGATTTATTTAATATTTTTAAAAGAATAACCAAAGGTAACCTATTTTTTATAAAATTTTATACGGCACCAGCAGAGATATTGTATGATGAAGTTAAATCACCTATACAAGTTGTAAAAATAGGAATGGCCCGAGATATGATTATACTAGAAGATATTATTCCACAACCAGAAATACCTAGAATTGAGATACCAATTTTTTATGCAAATAAGAGAATTATCGGACTATCCACAATTCTTCAAGAGTTAGCAAATAATTATCGCAACAGAAATCCCATATAGAGTTATTATTCAAGAGGTAATGTAATAGTATACTCAAATTCAAAGGAACTACGAGAAGCAGATATGGAAGACGTTAGGCAATAGATCTTGAATTTACTCAATCCAGAGAAAAAACCTATCGCCAGAGCCATTAGAGAAAAATTTATTTCGGAAGAATTATTAACCAAATATTGCAAGTTAATTGGACATAAATATCTAGACCATCAATGTTCAAAATGTATTGGAGAAGATAATATTGTCCCAGAAGTTCAACTGAAATAGAAGAAGATAAAAGCAACAGATGGAAGATGCAAGATATGAAGCAATAATGGAGATACAAAGCAATAAAAAGAAGATAACTACGGATAAAGAAAGAAGACAAAGAAAGTAATTCAAGAAAGAAATATGGAAGAATAGCTAGATAGCTTTACGTAAATATCATGTAACTAGCCTTGGGCTTTTTTGACTCTTCTTAGTCTTTTATGGCAAGTAGTGCCATTATTAGATTTTTGTCAAGTAGTACCATTATTAAATTTTTGGCAAGTAGTGCCATTATTAGATTTTTGGCAAGTAGTGCCATTATTTTTGAACTAAATGGTTCAGGTAGTTTATTAAAATATAATTTTCTTATTTCTTTGCTTTCTTCTATATTATATGTTCCTTTATAATAATATTCTTTAAATGCGCAAGTATACTCATCTATATAACACATATTACATATTGCTAATTTTAACATTAAATTCCTATTTGTATCTTTCTCTTCATTTTGTTCTTCTTCTATTGTTGTCATGCTGCTAAATTCATCTTTTATAACTATTTCATATTTTTTTAATAATTCTATAGGTGTTAATTTAGTTGTAGTTTTTGATGATGTTCCTTCTGTAGGTTTATCAGTTCTTAATACCTTCTTGCTATTTTCAGTTAAATTGGAAAACCATAATTTCACTGTTCCTATTAGTGTTCTTTCTATATATTCTGGTGCATCTGTTATGTTTATATTATTATCTAATTATTGTTTTGTCATATATCCTATCCATAATTGTATTGTTTTTTCTGTATCTATTACACAATCTAAGTCTAAAAAGTTATAATTTTTATTAACTATTTGTTTTGGTGTCCAATTGTCATATTCTTCTTTTAGATTATATCTTTTAAACTTATTTTTATAATATGTAGGTTTTCTTATTTCTGATGTTCTAGGGATTATATTTTCATCTTCTTTCTTATCAAGAGTATTTATTTCTGTGTTTCTATTTTCTAAGTTTTCTTCATTAATTACTTCTTGTTTTTCATTGATTTCTAAATTTTTTGTATTTATTAAGATTTTTGTATATGTTTCACTATCGTCTGAATCATAATTATCTGTTTCTTCAATATCTATTGTATTTATTTCTATTTTTTTTTAAAATTAATTTATTTCTATTTTTTTAAAAAATTAATTTATTTCATTTAATAATTTTTGTTCTATATATTTTTCTTCTTTCTTATCAAATTGCATGGCATAAGTAATAAAGAATGATGGGAATCTTTTATGGGGCCCCGTGCTCATTCCTAATCCCACTAGATTTGGGATGTGTAATATATATATATATATATACACACGAAAAGCTGGACACAATATATAAAAATAATTGGAATTACTTGGTCAACTTGGGAATAGTCTTGTACAATATTAAATACGAGGGACACATTATTGTGAAAACCTGGACATGGATTAGAGTAAAAATAGTGGAGGCTACATACGATTTTTATTAGATTTTAATTATTTTATTTCGTTTTTAATTTTTTATATCATGTATTAAAATATTTAGATCGTGATTATAGATATTATCGGCTAAAAACTCTCTTTCCGGGGTTAAAGCCAAGACATGAGTACTATTATTTTGGATTAGTTTCGGTTAATTTTGTTTATCATATTTGGTTGTTTGTTTATTATTGTTTTAATTATTTTATGGATTGATCACCCATAAAATACATATATTGTCGACCTTTTGATCTCGGGAGAGGGAATAGGGATATAGAACATGAGAATAAACAAAGTTTGGATTTTAATTCTTTTATAAAATAAAAAATTAAACTTAGCATCTAGGACAAGGATGTACTTAGTTGCCTCACTTGATTCAAACGTATGATGATAGCTTTAATTAACTTAATTGGATTATTACATCCCCGCTCAATGATGTAGTTGTAATGTCCATATTAGGTAAAAGATTAGAGGTTGGGAAACCATGATCATGCAATTAACCCTACGAATCAACAACCAAGATAAGCAAGTTAATGAATGAAATTCAATATCATACTATGATTGTTCGAAGTGATTTAACCCTGGTCTTTAATTCATTGAATTTCCCAAGATTTTTATTTTTACACATTATTTATTTTATTATTAATTTACAAAATTACAAACTCTCTTTTTGTTTACTCTTTCTCAATTGCTAAACTAGAATTGTATAGTCGGCGATTGCAAGTCCATGATAGATCGATACATGGGCTTTCTTGAAGCCACTTTACTACTTGGTAGACCATGTACACTTGCGTGTGTGCTTGGGCGTTGTCACTCCTCAGACTTAGATTTAGAGAATGTTGGGGGATTTATTTGTGTAAAATCTCAGATTCTGGCTACTGTCATATTAATTTAATACGGATAGATTCTTAATATGATAATAATCTGAATATAATGTTACCATCATAATATGTTTGACTTGTAACATAACATATGAAACATGCATGACTATCTCAGTATTGAGTGTTCATAACTCACCAGCATTGAAATATACATTACATGTGATAATATCGAAAGAATGATATAATAGGAAAAATTCCATGACTCAACTCAAGACTTTTACTATTTTATCAACATACGAAAATATCATGATTTGAGTACTGAAAGATGCATAAACTTAAGAGAAAACACCTATTCATAGTTGAATTCACGAATTAAAATTAAGAAATTTGAAACTTATGTTTTACATGGAACCCTAAGCAAAAGGAGAATTAAACTTAAGAATTTGGAAAACATTGGGACTCGTTGGGTGAAAGCAGCGCATTGATAAATATCCCACATACCTGAATTTATAAGCTTGGATGAATTTCTTGGAGCTGGACTTGAATTGAAGGACCCTAATTGCTTCTTGGGCGAAGAGAAAATCGCCAGTTGTAACTGCTCTGGGTAAAAAATACAATTAATTCATGAATTTGATATTTTGGGTCATTTATACCACCTTTAGGAACTATAAACAACATGGATTTGGCTTTTAATAGAGTGAAAAAGGCATAAAAGTCCCTAAGAAATCGTGTAGGAAAACCTCATTTCAGTAATAATGACTAATCTCATGACTGGTCATGAGTCATAATCTGAGTCATTACCTGGAACCCTAAGGTTTCTAGGTCCTTTCTAGTTTGACTACGACCTCCCCTTAATGACTCGTTATATCTAACCATGAGTCATTAGGTGGAGCCATAGTCGGAGGCCTGTCTTTTGGTCATACATTATTATGCCTATGAATAACCTCCTAACAATTCATTAAGTCTGACTATGAGTCATTAGGTAGAGTTGTAATCTAAGGATAAATTCTTGGGCCATTCACTGGTTAATCTACGAGTTCACATAATGAATTGTAAGGTCTAAATACGAATCGTATGATGGACTAGTAACCACTAGAATAAATTCTTTGTTACATATTGTTGTGAGTACGAGCCCCTCTTAACAACTTGCAGCTACTTATTATGGATTGTAGGGTAGGATCGTAGTCACTAGTAGTTGACTAAAACTTGGGGAATATTTCATAATTTTTTATCACGATGTCGGATTAAGACGAGACTTGATGCATTGTGTAATAGCCTGTAACCACTCATACATGTACTACTAAATTGATGTCAATTAATTGAAAGGAGGATACAAATGGATGATCTTAAAAAGGACATCATATAAAGGATTGAACGCAAAATAAGTCTGGACATCATATAAAGGACATCATAAGTGATGAGTATCACCCAAATACCTAGTATCAATGTTTTTTTACACTAAAAAATATCGAAGTATATATATATATAGATATATAGATAGATAGATGTCATGTGTTATGAGTATCACCCAAATTCCTAGTATCAACATTTTTTTACACTAAAAAATATCAAAGTACTGACTACCTAACTAGTGATTCCAAGGAGGTGGAATATTGGTATTAGGAGTTCTGGACCAAGATAGATAAGTGCCTTCTAAAAAGGAAAAAATATGTGGATAGTGAATTAGTTATTAAAAAAGTGGTAAATCTTTACCGTTTAAATTTAAATAAAGATTTTTAGATGCATTACCTTGTGGTGGAAACACGTGGCTTTCCGATGACACCAATATGCAAGATATGAATTACACAGATACAATTTGAGATAGTAGGTTTCTTTAAATATTCCTATAAAAAAATAAAATTTCTTTAGCTGGGAACATTTGGTTTTATAGGAACAAGGCACGACCAAGTGATCTTGATTCTCCTTTTCCGCAAAATCATGAGAAAATTAGGATTTTAAAATTACAAGAATTCATACGAAGGAGAGGTATAACAAAGTCTTAAATGTCTAAAAAAGTACTCATTCACATTCAATGATTGTGGGAATTCATCAAGAACTCAAGTTGAGATTTTGATTTTGGGAGGTAATTTCTCTATCCCATACTTGAAGATAACTTTAGAATATGTGTTTGAGGTGTAGTTCAAGGTGGGTGTCACCATTTGATTTGAATTTCGTACTTGTTCTCGGAGCGGGTCTATTAAATTGGAATTCTCAAAGAAGAAGAAAAAGGGAAATTGAGATAAAAGTCTAAGTTGTTAAGTAATTCCATAGGCATGGCAGATTTAATATTGAACTTTATAAATTGGAAAACAAAGTATTCAGTCGAATTGATTAATAAAGAATTTGATTAGTTTTATGCATAAGTAAAATATTTTGGAATAAATTGTCAGATAACTTTCAAATCATTGATCAATTTATAATTTTTTTTTTGTAGTTAGTTGATTGTCTAGTTGATAGTGGACAATATTGGTTGGTTATATGAGGGTTAAACCCTCACAAGTTGAACTTTCTGAGGTTTGTGGTACTGTCGTTCATTAGGAAGCACCAAAGGTATGTAAAGCTAAAACCTCTTTGCTCATAGGATACAACCTAAAGTCACATGTTTCTCTGACAAGAGTCCATATAAGTTGTGTGATTGCCTATATAAATAGAGCATTCACATTTTACGTTAAGCACATACTATATATTTGTCATATTTGTACATCTATATTTTCTTTCCAATTGAACGTACTTGTCTCCACACTTTCTACGTCTATCGATTGAAGTCATGATGTCAATATACTCCTGCCAAATCATGTACCTATAGAATTCTAATAAGGCTATGTTTGTACCTACTAGAAATTCTTAGAAATCATGTATTACATATATCACATGCTATAAATTAGGATAAGTGGCCATAACATAGTTACACAAGACATTTGATCACATATCGACATGTTGCAAGATAATATAAAGACCAAGTATTTATATAGGTCAATACTATTAATGAAGTTAATGATTTATAAGTACTAATTGAATGGTTAAACAATATTTATCATAATATACTGGTATAGGTCTACAAGGCTCTACTTGATAAAAGTTAACAACGAGAGGTATGCATAGGTTTGGCTTGGCACACATGCGCGACATAATTTTGTACACAAAATTGAGATCAGACCATTATGGTGAGCCCAAACATTATAGTGTACCTTCTATATGGAATCATTTGAATTTTGAGTCAAATCGGAAGGTTACCCTGACTCGAGCCAATATGTGACATATATGGCCTATGGATAGATCCTTGTAGTGAGCCCCTAAGGAGAGGAATACTCTACAGAAGAATGTGATTCACTAATAAAAGCTTGCATAGATATGAGGAAATATTGCCAAATGTTTGACACATAATCCCTTTGATAGGCCATCTTATGATCATTTGTATTTGAGTAGATCCTCTATTTGTTATAGTCACTATATATTTATTTGTATCAAATAAGTATAAATGTGGTGCACTACATATTCGTAAGTGCCTATTTGATATGGGAATATGTATTTATTTATCCTCTATAAGTATAAATGTGGTGCACTACATATTCGTAATTATGTATTATATATTATATATTTTTTAAGTGATCCTCTATTTGTTATAGGCACTATATATTTATTTGCTCACATGCCATCCTATTCATGGTATAGTAATTTAAATAATAAATGTTTTACAGTTTATCCATTTTAGAAATACCAAGAGTCTACTTGACATAGCTAATATATGTTTATTTTCTGGTAGAGTGTGGGTTTATCTATTTGAGTATTATAATTGAGATGTTAATGTGTTATGATTAACACCTACATACTATGTGCTTTTACAATTCAAGAGTTATGTATAAGGTGTTTTTATAGTTCAAACTATGTCATAAATGACTTATCTACATGCTATATAAGTTTTCTTATTTTTTAAAAATAAAAATAAAAAAATATTTATTATGTTTAATCAGAGTCTACCTGCTTATATGACTATATAATGAATTTTGTGTCATAATTCATTTGCCTACATGCTATTTATTTTGCAGTCATCTATTCAGATACTAATTTATAGTTCATATATCTTGGTTTTATACAATCTATCGTACATAGATTATATGCTTCTATAGTTCACCTGACTATCTACTTGACTCACATATTTTAAGGATTAGATGACTTCATGCTCTTTACAATTATTTGCATATACGTTATAATATTTTATGACTTTGTTGTTTATATTCTATGTATACTTTATGTTTACCTACTTGAATGGGTAGGAGTAAGTTATATAACATATTCAGTTATCTAGAGGATTATTGAAAATCTGAGTCGCTTGTTGCAAAAGGATTAGGACAACTCTATGCTCTTGACGGACTTACAGATAAAGACATTTCTCTTCAATATCATAACTATACTTGTTGAAAATGGGCAACATTCTGAATCTCCTGTTTAATGGTTCAATGAATGGTAATGAATAAAGAATAAATTGCTTGTTATAATGTTGTTATAATAAGATCTCTCACTAGTTGAGTTGGTTACTTTTTTTCTATTTCTCCTCCCATGTCCAAACGGACTCAGAAAAAACTCATGTTTCATCAATTTGATTTTTGCAAGAAGAGTTCTCAGGAGTTGAAGAATTGACTCACTTTCACTCCAGTTTTAACTCTACCCGAGCGTCCACATGGTGATGAGGTTTATTTTGATGCTTACAGAGTTGGTCTGTGTTGTGTATTGATGCAGCAAGGTAAGGCTATAGCCTATGCCTCTAGACAACTCAAACCTCATAAGAAGAATTACCCGACTTATGATCTTGAGTAGGCAACAGTTGATTTGGCCTAAAAGATTTGGAGGAATTACCTTTATGGGCTTTATGTTGATATGTTCCCAGATCTCAAGATTTTACAGTATGTGTTAACACAAAAAGACCTAAGTCTCTATCAGAGAAAGCGGATTGAACTGTTGAAAGAGTATGATATGAGTGTTTTGTATCACTTTGTTAAGGTGAGTTTGTGGCTGATGCCTTTAGTAGACTTTCTATGGGAAGTGTTTCCCATGTTGAGGACGATAAAGATTTAGTTTGTGAGGTTCATCAGTTAGCTAGACTGGGTGTTCGGTTGGTGGATTCGGCCGAATGTATTGTATGGGTTCAGAATGGTTTGGAATCTTCTTATGTTTCCGAGGTAAAAGAAAAGCAAGACAAAGATCCTATTCTATTTAAGTTGAAAGAGATTCGAGATCAGAAAGTTGAGGTTTTCTCCGAAGGGGTGATGATGTGCTTAGTTGTCAGGGGAGTTTATGTATTTTGAATGTGGATGATTTAAGGTAGAGAATTTTATCAAAAGATCATGGTTAGCGATATTAAATTTATCCAGGAGCCACTAAGATGTACTACGATTTGTGGGAAGTCTATTGGTGGAATTTTATTGATACGATCCGAACCGGGGCCCTGTCGTAATGGCATCCCAAGTCAAACCAGGATCGGGGACACCCCGTTACTGAACCCAAACTCTAAATATGCATATCCTAAGTTGGATGAATTCTAAGCTTATAACAAGATATTGTATTTGTACAACTCACGACTTCGATATAGGTCTATAACTGTGACCAACCCAAGTGAGTCCAACTATCCAATATCCAACCATTAACCATACCAAAACCAAAACAATTGCCAAATATGAGTCAATAACATAAATGGATGGAATAATCATAAATACAGTAAAATAGTATCAACCCCAATACCAATGCAAATACTAAGGCTAACACCACTCATACCGACCCATAGTAGTTCCACAAAGCCTCTAACAAAAAGTAAAAAAATATCTGGTTGGTTCATACCCTCAACCATAGCCAAAACCTATGTTTATGAAATAACCAAAGTATGTAAGAACATCCATGATATTAAATGGAGCCTCTCGGAATATAGAAGCATACCACTTCAACCAAATCAAGCTAATCCCGAAGTCGATCGCTAAGAAGAAGGAGTAGAATGGTTGGTTCCTACATTGTGTAGGGATACAACTGCCTAAAGACGAGTTTGCAGGTGAACGCTAGCAAGTACTCAGGATAAGTGTAAAATAATTCCAACCTTTAAAACCAAGTAAACCAGCCATATGCATTCACAACCATATATACATATATATAACCATGTTGGGAAAGGGAACAGGGTTTAGCATGCCATTAAAACAATTAACCTAGGTATGTGTAGCTTAATCCTCCTAGATGAACCCACGGGCTATATGGATCCAGTCAAACCTGCTGAATGGGACCCGATGCGTGTAGCCGCACGAACCAGAGATACCATAGGAGTATGGTATTCCTGAGTACCCTTCTCTCCCTCTGATACATATGTACAAGTGTACTTAGGGGTTTCCCGTGTACCATGTAAGTATCATACATGGTCGTCAAGATCAATCCTCATGTCAAAAAATATTAGTTTCCAGTGTCCATCTATTGGACTCACACCTTCACAGTTATCTATCACACATTGCCATTATTGAACATTTAGAACCATTACTACACAAACAAACAACCATTCCATTTATTATTAACCAAGGCTAGAAGTAGTGGTATTGTCATACCGACTATAGCTTGAAAGAAATGTCCTTAGACGACCTTTTAAAGATAAAGGATTCCCATATACCCATAGATTACTTTGTTAAGTTGATTTGGGGCGAATCCATGTACCCCATATGTGATCATTATTATGATTGATTGGGGGATTCCCTTGCACACCATAAGGCTTTCAATTAAACCAAACATAACCACCCAGACCTTACCATTTAATGATTCCAAACCATTTAAACAATTCATACCATTTAGGGTTACATTACCAAGTTATACCATGCAATAGTTCAATGAAAGTCCAACAATTTAACCAAGAACATTCTCATAGGTATTTTATCAAACATGTTGGGGGAATAGTATTTCCAGAGCCAAAAACAAGTGCCAATTAACCATTCCCCTGCAACCAAATATTCAAACCACCTAGTAATAATAAACCATAAGAAAAAGACATGGGAAAACCATAACCAATTTGAAGAAATTTATAAAAAGAACTTAGGCACCTTACTTAGTGGATTATGTAAATAAAAAAAACTAAAGCCATACAACATTTATACCATAAAAAACCTCATGAAATATGCCTTTAAATGAACTATCAATGAGGGAGGAGTAACATGCCTTAGATTGAGAAGAAATCACCCCTATGAGCCTTAATTGACCTCATTGAAGGAAACCCTATCTTTTGCTTAACCTAAGAGCCTTAAGAGATTTGAGAGAGTTTAGAATATTTGATTGATTGAAAATAGGTTAATGAAGCCCCAAAAAGGTGTTTTAAGTCATGCGGTCCCAAGGAGTTATAAGGGGAAATATCCAAAATACCCCTAACTTAAACTGTATTAATTTTTGGCAGGAGGGTACGACCACCCCCTATCCGTACCCTAGGGCACCAATAGTAACCACCACTCATACCCCAAGTAGAATCTCAACCCCCAAACGGACATACCTACAACTCCTAAGTCCCATTCGTACCCAACTATATGATTGTTGCACATAAATCGTACCCTAAGTTGAATAAAATGACCTAGGTTAAGACATAGGACTTCATACGAGTTGCATCATATGACTCGCACCCCATCATACAACCCTTATAGAGAAGTCAAACCTTGGACAGTAGGAAACCAAACCAAACCGATCAATATACTAGTGATGACCCCTAAACCGTATCCCAACATACAACAAGTACCCCTAGTCGTATAATGTCCAGAGAGTTCAAAACTCAGGAAATTTTCTAAGGATCAAATCCCTGGGTGTTTTAGTCTTCCCCACTAGGATCATTCATCCCCGAATGATGGATAAAATAGTACAAACATGAACCACACCCAATCATAACTATTCCAACCTTAAACTAAGTTAGAAAACAAAGATTCGAGGAAATCAACCTTTCCTTAACCAAGTTAGAAAATAAATATGTGATCAAGAACGCATACTTGCCACATGAATATCCAAAGCAGAAAAAATTATGGACACTTGGACTTCATGTCTTCTTCTACTTCCTAAGTAGCTTCTTCCACCTCGTGGTTCAACCATATAACCTTAGTCGAAGCTATATCCTCGTTCCGCAACCGAAGAACCTGCTGATCCAAGATCTTAATTGGGATCTCTTCATAAGACAGAGAATTTGAGATACCCAATCCTTCCAAAGCAACAACCGATGAAGAATCACCTATACTCTTTCTCAACATAGACATATGAAATATCGGGATGGATTGAGCTTAAAATAGAAGGCAACTCCAATTTATACTCCACATTACCAACCCTCTTCAAAACCACATAAGGACCAATGTACTGGGGACTGATCTTCCCCTTCAACCCAAACTGAATTACTCCCTTCAGGGGAGATACCTTTCGGAATACCCTATCCCCATCCTCAAACTCTAAGTCCCTACTCCTTATATTTCCATAGAACTTTTGGAGACTTTTGGCAGATTTAAACCTATACCAAATCACCTTCACATTCTACATAGCCTGATAAAGAAAATTTGGGCCAAACATATATGCCTTACCAAGATCAAACCACCCAATAGGAGATCTACACCTATTACCATACAATACCTTAAAAGGGGCCATCTCAATGCTAGAATTGTAACTATTGTTGTAAGAAAACTTTATAAGAGGTAGATACTCAACCCAATTCTCATCATAATCAATAACACATGAACGAAATATATCTTCCAATGTGTAAATATTTCTTTCTGCTTGTCCGTCCATCTGTGGGTGAAAAAAAGTACTCAAACTAACCTTAGTACCCAACCCCTTCTGAAATAACCGCCAAATATGAGATGAAAACTGCGTACCACGATCATAGATAATTAAAACAAGTACCCCATAAAGCTTCACAATCTCATATAGATATAACCTTTCCTAATCCTCAACTAAAAAGTTAGTCCTCACTGGGAAGAAGTGAGCAGACTTTGTCACCCTATCCACGATGAACCGAACCGAATCAAATTAATTTTGAGTCTGAGGAAGATCGGTAAAAAATCCATTTTAATCACCTCCTATTTCCATTTAGGCAATTCAAAATCTTGATACAAACCGCCAAGTCTCATGTGCTCAATTTTCACTTGTTGACAAATCATGTATTTGGCCATAAAATCATCCACATCCCTGCTTATACTATTCCACAAATACTTATCCTTGAGATCATGATACATTTTTGTTGAACTAGGATGAACAACATAGCACGATTCATGTGCCTCGGTCAATAACCTTTCTCGCAAACCATTGACGTCAGAAATGCCTGACCTCTCTTGGTACCAAAAAGTACAATCACCACTAATCTCAAATACCATTACTTTTTTCCCACCTGTGTCTCCCTTGATCTTCATCAAGATAGGATCTAGCATTTTTTTCTTCTTGATCTCCACACCAAGAGACGACCAAACCACATCTTGCACTAACACACCACCATTCTCGGAGTCCAAAAGGTGAACTCCAAGATTAGCCAAGCGTAAATATCCTTCACCAACTCTTGCCTCTCCTTATCCACAACTATACTCCCCATAGACGACTGAATAAAAGCATCAGCAATAACATTAGCCTTACCTGGATGGTAGTGAAGACTTATGTCATAATCCTTGAGAAGCTCAAGCCATCTTCTCTATTTGAGATTAAGCTCTTTTTGAGTGAACATATACGATAGACTCTTATGATCCGAGAAGATGTCCTAATTCACTCCATACAAATAGTGCCACCAAATTTTCAATACAAACACCATCACTAAAAGCTATAATTCATGAGTAGGATAGTTACTCTCATGTACCTTCAACTGCCTAGAAGCATAGGCAATCTCCTTCCTATGCTACATCAAAACACAACTAAGTCCCATCTGGGATGCATCATAGTAAACTACAAACCCCTCATTGCCTTCAGGCAAAGTAAAAACTAGAGCCAAAGTTAGCTTATCCTCCAGCTTGTCAAAACTACACTCATAAGCATCAGACTAAGAGAACTTTACCTTCTTCTAAGTCAACTTAGTCAATGGGGAAACTATCGTAGAAAAACTTTCTGTAGACCTCATGTAATACCCAAATAAACCTAAGAAGCTCCGAATATCAGATAGAGTCATGGGTCTAGGACACTTCTTAACCACTGCCAACTTTTGTGGATCTACCATGATCCTCTCACTAGAAATAATATGACCCAAAAAACTAACAACGTTAAACCAAAATTCACATTTAGATAATTTGGCATACAACTATTGTTCTTTCAAGGTATGCAACACCATATGACAGTGATTGACATGATCCACCTCACTCTTATAATACACCAAAATGTCATCAATGAACACAATGACAAAAAAATTCAGAACTAACTGAATACCCTATTCAGCATATCCATGAATGCCGCCAAGGCATTAGTCAAACCAAATGACATAACCAAGAACTTAAAGTGCCTATACCAGGTATAAAAAGTTGTCTTAGGGATATCCACCTCCCTAATCTTAAGCTGTTGATACCTAAGCCGAAGATCTATCTTTGAAAAGAATTTGGCACCTTGCAACTGATCAAACAAGTCATCTATCCTTGGAAGAGAATACTTGTTCTTGACTGTCACCTTATTCAACTACCGATAGTCAATACATATCTGAAGGGAACCATACTTTTTACACATGAATAATATGGGGACACACTAGGGGCAGATGAAACCCTTATCCAAGAGATTCTTAAGTTTCTCCTTGAGTTACCTTAACTCAGTCGGAGCCATTCTACAAGGAGGAATAAATATTGGACGAGTATCCAAAACCAAATAAATCCCAAACTTAATCTCCCTATCCGAAGAAACACTAGAAAGATCATCTGGAAAGACCTTGGGAAACTCATTCACCACTGGAACTTAATGCAAAGAAGGACCTTCCGAGTTAGAGTCTTTAACCAAGACTAGATGATAGAGACACCATTTGGAGATTAAACTTTGAGCTTTAAGATATGAATTTTAATATAAACCTCCCTATAGGATCTAGAGAACCACCCTCCAGTTCAATAATCGGTTCACCAGGGAACCTAAAGACGACCTTATGGGTCCATAAATTTAACGACGCATAGCACGAGTGTAACTAATCCATCCGAGAATGATATAACAATATACCATATCCAGTTCAAACAAATCCATCAAAGTCTCTGTACTACCAATAGATATCACACACCCCCTATAGACTATTTTAGCAACTACAGAGTTACCTACCGAGTAGAACAAAAAAAGAATCCAAAATAACCTTGGGATCAAAACAAAAATAAACAGCCACAAATGGGGTCACATAAGAGAGAGTGTACCTCGAATCAAGTAAACAATAAAAACCTAAGAAAAGAGATGTAAAGTACCATTCATGACATCAGACGATTCCTTGGACTCCTGTCGGGTAGTGAGTGCATATAACCTATTCTAGCATGTGCAACTACCAAAAGCATAAACAGATACAGAAGTAGCACCCTTTAGTGCAGGAGAAGATGGAGAGGGAGCAGGAACCTTGTTCGCTCTCGTCACAACCTTACCAAATGAACTGACTGACCACATTTAAAACACATGTCCCTTCTCTTATCGTAGAAACCCTAATGTAACCAACCATATAACCTACATGGAGGACATGATGAGGCCAACTAAGCCCCACTAGCCTGATATTAGGAACCATGTGCCCTAAAGTTTTCACCACTCTGCTGATACCTATCACCCGACTGCTTCAGGTAAGGAGCACTAGCTGTGGACAATGAACCAGAACTCCCCCACTTCTTCTTTGGCAACTTACCACCATCCTAACCACTTTTTTATTGACCACCCTACTTAGATAACTTAAACTTCATTTCCTACCTTTCCCCTATCTCATCCTTCTTTCTCTTTTCCTCCTCCACCCGTTGCATATATACAACGAACCTAGAAATATCTATGTCATGATCAACAATGAAGTCTTTCTTTTAAGGGTCAAATCCCAAGATAGTTCTAAAGTGAACCTTCTCATCCTGACCTCATATCTGACACTAATGTTGGAGCATACCTAGAAAACTAGTGAAACTTTAAGGCATACTTTTTGACCGACCTCTTCCCTTATTTCAGATTAACAAATTCCTGTGCCTTTACTTCTCTCAATAGATAAGGAATGAAGTAGTCTAGAAAAGCATTAGAGAAATTCTCTTACAGAGAAGACTCATCAACCTGACCCCATGCTCGATCCCATTCCTCGTACTATTGGTAAGTCATATTCTTTAGCTGATAGGCAGTAAAATTTAACCCTTCCATATTCGTAGCCTGCATGACCCCATAGATCTTTTCCTCCTCATCCAAAAAAACATGAGGATCCTCTTCCACCTTAACACTAGTGAAAGTTAAAGGATTCAACCTTATGAAATGGCCAACCCTTGTAGCCTAAGAAAATGCAATACCAAATGGACCACGCTCGGTCTGAGAAGCTACCAACTGAGTAATTATATGAATCAACTGACCAAACTCCACATTCATCAAATTAGCCCTTGGATCCTGAGAAGGAATAGAAGGAACTGGTAGAACTCCAAAAATATCAGGGACTAGACTCTTAGACTGAGTTTGACTCCCTGAGTAGAATATGTCCCATCACCATCGTCCCAAGTTTGGACAGAGGAGTTTTTATGAACTTTATATCATCGAGGAATGATTTGAAAAGAAAATATATAGAATTAAAAGAGATTCCAAGACTTCGACTCTAATCTTGAAAATAGAAAACAAAGAAGAGAAAAAATCCTAAATGCCTTCTAGCCTATCCCTTATAAGTATGGCACATTACACACCCTTAGACTCTACTAGACATGACTTTGTGGACTCCTAATTGACCATGAACCTAAAGCTCTGATACCAACTTGACATAACCCTAACTGGGTCCCTATCATAATGGGAATTCCAAGTCTAACCAAAATTGAGGACCACCCCCATTATCCAACCCAACCTCCAAATATGCATAACCTAAGTCAAATGAATTCCAAAATATATAAGAATATATTGCTTTTATACAAATCTAGACTTTGGGATAGGTCTATAACCATGACCAACCCAAGCAAGTCCAACCATCCAAAATCCAACAAATAACTATACCAAATCCAAAACAATAACCAAATATGAGTCTATAACATAAAAGGATGGAACAATTATAAATACAGTAAAATGGTATCAGCCCCAATACCAATGTCAATTCTAAGGTTGACACCACTATCAAGACCGCCCATACCGACCCTTTGTAGTTCAATAAAGTCTCTAATCAGAAGTAAAACAACATTCGATTGGGAAATAACCCCAACTATAGCTAAAGCCAATGTCTATAAATTGACCAAAGTATGTAAAAATATTAATGATATGATATAGAGCCTTCTGGAATATAGAATCTTAACACTTTAATCCAACCGAGTTGATCCCAAATCTGATCACTAAGAAGGAGGAGTAGAATGTTTGGTACCTACATCGCATGGGGATACATCCACCTAAAGATGGGTTAGTGGGTGAAATATAGCAAGTACTTAGGATAAGGATAAAATAATGCCAACCTTTAAAACTATGTAAACCAACCATATTCATTCACAAACATACATACATATATATAACCATGCTAGGAAAGAGAACCACGGTTAGCATGCCATTAAAACCATTAACCTAGGTATGTATAGTATAATCGTCCTAGAACCACCTACGGACTTTATCGGTCAGTTGTAAACTCCTAAATAGACCCTGATACGTATAGCCATATAGACTGGAGATATCATAGGAGTAGAGAATTCCTAGTACCCTTCGCTCCCTATGATATATATATTTACAAGTATATAAAAGGGATTCCCATCAACCCTATAAGTATTATATATGGTCATCATGACCAATACTCATGTCGACAAACAAGAGTTTCTAGTGTTCATTCATTTGACTCACACCTTTACAATTAGCTATCACACCCTACCATTATTGCCCAATTAAAAACATTACTACACAACCAAATCACCATTCCATTTATTATTAACAAAGGCTAGAAGTAGTGGTATCATCATACCAACTATATCTAGCAAGAAATGTCCTTAGCCGACCTTTTAAAGATAAGGTATTCCCATGTAACCATAGATTACTTTATTAAGTTAACTTAGGGGAATCCCATGTTCCTCACAAGTGATCATTATTATGATTTCTTGGGGGATTCCTTTTTACCGTATAAGGCTTTCAATTATAACAACCATAACCACCAATGCTATACCATTTAATTATTCCAAACCATTTAAACTATTTATACCATTTAGGGTTTCATTATCAAGTTATACCATGGAAGATATCAATGAAAGTCCAACCATTTAACAAAGAATAATCTCATAGGCACTTTATCAAATATGTTGGGGAAATAGTAATTATAGAGCCAAAACCAAATACCAATTTACCATTCGCATGCAACTAAATGTTCAAACCACCATAATAAAATGAAAAACATAAGTAAAAGAAACTGGAAATCCATAACAAACCATAGTAACAAAACCCCTAACATATATTAGAAAAGCCAAAACCATACAACATTTATTCCATGAAAACTATTCATAAAATATGCCTTTAGTTTGAACTAACAACGAATGAGGAGTAACATGACTTATATTGAGAGGAAGATGAGAAAAAATAACCCCTATCAACCTTAATTGACCCCCTTGAAGAAAACCCTAACTTTTTCTTAACATAAGAGCCTTGAGAGATTTTAAGAGAGTTTAGAGTTTTGGTTGATTGCAAATAGTTAAAATAAATCCCCAAAAGGTATTTTAAGGCATAGATTCCTAAGGAGTTATAAGGTAAAATGTCCAGAATTCCCCCAACTTAGACTATATTAATTTTTTGCAGGAGGGTATGACCACCCTCCATCCGTACCCTAGGGTAAGAGTTATACCCACCACTTATACCTCAAGTAAAATCCTAACCCACACAGTTACCAACCTATGACTCCTATGTCCTACTCATACCCAATTATACAATGGAAACCATACCCTATGCAGAATAGATCCAAATAGGTTAAGACATAGAACATCATATGAGTTACATAATAGAGAAGTCATACCTTGGGAAGTATCCAACCCAACCATACAGATCAAAATACAAGTGATGACCCCTAAACTATATCCCAACATACAATTAGTACCCCTAGTCATATGATGTCTAGAGAGTTTAAAACTCAAGAAATTTTCTAAGGATCAAAACCCAGGGTGTTTTAGGTATGAAGAATAATAATGTGGAGTTCATAGCTAAGGGTCCGAATTGTCTACAGGTTAATGTTGAGAACTAGAGACCTAGTGGTGCACTTTAAGAGTTCACTATTCCCACTTTAAAGAGGGAAGTGGTGGATATGGATTTCATTACAAGGTTACCCCATACACGTCATCGACATGATTATTTTTTGGTCATTATGGATAGAATGACCAAGTCATCTCAATTATTGCTGGTCCATACTTTATATTCAACTGAGGATATGCTAGGCACTATCTTATAGAGTTGGTAAGGTTGTATGGGGTCCCATTGACCATTATTTTAGATAGAGGTACTTAGTTTACCTCTTAATTTTGGAAGACTTTTAAGAAAGATATTGGTATCCAAGCTTATCTTAGTATACCCTTTCACCCACAGATGGATGGTGAGGTAGAAATGACCATCCAGACCCTGAAAGAAATATTGAGGTCTTGTGTTATCGATTTCAAGGGTATTTGGGATTACCACTTACCTTTAATTGAGTTTGCATGCAACAATAGTTATCACTTTAGTGTTCAAATGGCTTCATTCGAAGCTCTCTATGGTAGGAGGTGCATATCTACTATTAGATAGTTTGAGGTAGGTGAGACCACTTTTTAGGGACATAGTCAATATTTGAGATGATGGAAAAAGTTCAGTTGATTCGACAAATTCTGAAGATAGCCCAAAGTTGTCATAATTCCTATGCAGATGTGAGAAGAAAAGTGCTTGGATTTGATGTTGGTGATTTTATGTGTCTAAAAATTTCACCCATGAAAAGGGTGAAGATATTTAGAAATAAAGGGAAGCTCAGTCCCCTCTATATTAGCCCCTATAGAAGTCTGAGGTATTTTGGGAAGGTAGATTATGAGTTAGAGTTGCCGATGGAGTTAGCATCGGTGCATCTAGTATTCAATATCTCTTTTCTAATGAAATGCATTAGGGATCTAGCTATAGTCGCTCTGTTAGAGAGTGTGAGTGTGGTAGATAGCATGTTTTATGAATAAGTACCACTTGAAAATCTTGACTGCAAAATTCGTAGGTTGAGAAATAAGGAGGTTACCTTAGTAATAGTTTTATGGAGGAATCAGTCTATTGAGGGAGCTACCTGGAAAGAAGAATCCCATATGTGAACCAAGTATCCCTCTCTTCCCTACAAATTCAGATTCATCTTAAGGTAATGGTTTTTTTAAAATTAATTCTCTCGCTTTCTATCTCAGTTATCCAAAAATCCTCATGTCATAGTATCCATTCATGAATTCAGTTCAGTCCATGTATCATGTTTTAGGTTTAGATATTAAGTCACGATTCAACTCATAAGTGCTTAGCGCATGATCTCAACTTTTCCCTAGTATCCTAGCTCAACAATATTCATTCAAGGATGAATGATCCCAAGGGAGAGATATTGTAATACCCTAAATTTTCAAGCTCTAAACCCCTAAAAATATAGTCCATGAAGTTATATTTAAATGATTCAAGTCTCGCCTCAGTCTGATGTCATGGCAAAAAGTTGTGAAAATTTTCCCCTAAGGTACTGACTCACTGTCGTGACAATGACTCAAATAATGAGTCATTACCATATGTGAAGAGTCATCACGAGTGAGTTGTAGTCACTCCATTGTCTACCAATGAACATAGTACTTCGATCAAGACTTCAACTAATGACTCATAGTCAAACCTTATGAGTTATTAGGACTGTAGTCATAGTTATAATCATATATGACCAAAAGATAATCTTCAGACTATGACTACTCCTTACAACTCATAGTCAGTCATAATGAGTGGTACGGGGGATTTGTAGTCCAACCATCAAGAGATCAAGGTCAAAGCACTCCAGGTTAAGACTAAGACTATGATGCATAACCAGACATCATGAGTCACGGGGTGAGTCATAACAACTAGGGACCCAAAATCTCTGCACATTTTAACAGGGGCTTTTTGGTAATTTCTAATGCTTCTTAACCCAATCCCACATCATTTGAGCTCCAAAAAATGTCAGTTATCATGGGAAAACATATCCCTAATCCACCAAAACATCAAAATCACTTCTCCTACGTAAAAAAAGAAATTCTCTTCTCCCGCAATAATAAATTAGGGTTTCTCTAGAATAAGATCAACTTTAAAGATTTCACCAAAGTTTTTAATTCAAGTATGTGGGATATTCATCAGTAGATACCTTTCACCCATTGAGTCCAAAGAACTCTCTAAACTTTCATGTATAAAAATCATTTCTCTTTTATGGGGTTCCAAGTTAACAAAGAATTTTATAAGTCTCCTCTCAATTATTTTTATTCTGAACCATGATAAGGTATTTCATTATGAAAAATTTATTTCCATATATTTGATAATGAAAATATCTACAACATGATTATTTATTGAAATCTTAGGTATTATTCATGATTTTTCCATACCATGGATTGTTCAATGGTATGTATCATTCATAGCATACTTGTATCATTAAATTAAAAATACGATCATTTTGAGCATATGTCAGCATCAGTCATGTTAAACTTTTCTCATCATCAGTGTTAGTTCAGTTTGGAGTAGGACTTAGCATCGAGCAAACCTAGGGATGAAGGCTCACCTGCCAGTATAGGAATGATACCTTTAGTGAAAGTCCCTAAGTTCTAGAACTATGTAGCCAACATAGGTTATGAGAGGTCGTCCTCTAGTTGAGGATTGATAATCTCTTAGAGGTCACCCACTACTGGAGGAATTATACCCTAGTCATTTTAGACACAAGTTTTATGGATCCACACAACCAGTGTTGTACCCTTGGCAAGGTACTAACACCCTTCCAACTTGGGTTATAGGTTGGACCTCGATTAGCTCATATAGGGGCATATTGGTTAAATGTGAGATCCCATAGTTTCAGTTAGCAGTAAGATTATTATAGTTCAGGTTTACATGACCAAGTGTCCATACATTAGTTATTCAATTATTTAGATCATTTCAGTACATGTTTATGCTATGTGTTTCATATATTTTACATGTTCATGCATTCATTCTCAACACCTGTATATATACCAGTAGATTTCTATCTTTCTTACTAGTACATTCAAAGTACTAACCGTATACTCTTCTTGCTCTATGTCATCTTATAATATAGTGTAACACCCTTAAATTTTTTTGCATCTCATTTTTTCCCTTACTGCACTTCAAATATTGATTTTTAAGTTAAACTATGTTAAAGGATATTAAAAGGTTAACGCAGAAGAGTTTTGGAATTTTTGGATGGGGTTTGAGGTAGTTTTTGGTCACGGAGGTAGTAAGTCATAGCAATAGTCCCGTGTCATGGAGGATAATCTTTATGATATGGTCCATTTTATGGTGTTTGGCCTCCATAATAGGGTTCGAGTCATAGAGGCTGGACCTTCACGATATGATCTGTGCCAAAGACCTGTGTTATTTTGTTGTTGTTTTGTTTAATTAAAAAGGAAATATGGGTAGTGAGGTTCTTTCACCTATAAAGGATTTTTAATCACTATAATGGCCTATTTCTATAAGTTTCAAGAAATGAAGGCCATTTTTATTACTCTTAACTTCCCTTTCTCAAATTCCCCTTTTCAACTCATGGGTTGGGTTTAATGAGATGATCATATAGGATCCTAAAGGGTTTAGTTTTCTTCAAATTTCATGGTAATTACGGTATGCATCTCTTTCCCTATAATTATATTTTACTAATTGTATGAGATTGGTTATTATTCATGGTTTCGATAATGAGTTTTGCTATGAGTTGACGGTTATAAATGTGATTGGTTTACATGTATTTTCATGGTTTGTTATGCTATAATTACGCTTTATTTATGATTTTGAACATTATGGGATGCATGGGAATTGTAATTAAACAAGGGGTCATGGTTAATCCTTAATTTTATGAATTTTCCTTGATATATGGTGTTGGAAATTATGTTTTGTCAAACTATTTGTGAAATTGATAATGAATATGATTTTGTCTCATAGTTTTACTATTCTTGGAATCCTTGCATTGGAAAAATGGTTAATGGGTTATGTATTGGTCTATTTTAGTTTTCAAATGGTTTTGGTAAGGCCTAATACTGGTTTAATTGGAAATTTTGGAGTCAAATTTGGTTTAATAGTTTTGTATGGCATAAAGGGATAGACTTGAAAGCTCTAATTTAGGTATCACGATACCAACGGGAAATGCCTAATTAAAACCTTGGTAAATAGTTAGGAATATGTAAATGGTGTTAATATAGGCTTCAAGGGGGTTGTATAGCAAAGCCATAGAAGGTGGAGGTCCTGCGGGGACTGATACTAGAAACTCATGTTTGCTGAAGTAAGGTTTGGTCATGGTGACCATGTGCATGAGACACACTTTATATTTTGGGGATGGCATTGGACTTCTTGGGTTTTCACCTGTACATTCAGCTAACAAGTATTGTCAGCCTTTTAGCAGGGGGAGATAAATACATATAACTCGTGGGTGCCTTTAGGACTGCAGAGCTACACAGTCTAGGTTAATGTTTAAAAATACATGATAAGCCTTGATCCCTTTTTCCTAGAATATAATATATATATATATATATATATGTACTTATTACATATGATGTTGTGCATTGAGTTTTACTGGTTGGATATTATGGACAATTACATTACTTTACTCCTTTATCCCTAAGTTACATGGTAGCACTCCAACCACTAACTATCTTCAGACATTATATCCCAAGGTGATGCAGGTTCTGAAGGATAGTCTACCTTTCCTGCACAATGATTAGGTTTTTGTGGTTAGATCAAGAGTTGACTTGAAGTGGTGAGTTTCTAAAACACCCTGGGTTTGTAACCCTTAGAAAATTTCCTAGATTTCTGTTTTTTTGATAAGATACAACTAGAGGGTACAGGTCGTATGATGGGGTACAACTGGAAAGGTTTGGTGTACACTAACCAGTGATGGTTCGTGGGTTTGATTGGTTTTTTGAATAGGTACGACTTTGATTGTTACGAGTCGTATGGTAAATGTTGGGTCTTATGGTTGTGTTTTATTTTACTTAATCTGAGACTTAGTAAAGTAACTCAGATATGTGTACGAGTGGCTAACCATGGGTCATAAGATAGGTTATGATTCATATTTTCAAACTCATATGCCGGACAATGTCAACTCTTCTTGGTTCTATTATGGGTACGGGTTAAGGGTACTAGTCGTATCCTTTGATATGGTTTGGCTTGCATGGTTGTATGTTGACTAGTGTGGGGGTCTAAGGGATATCTAGGGTACGAGTAGTGGGTACCACTCGTATTGGAGGGTACAATAGGTATGGTGGAGTCATAACCACCAGTGGGGATTTTATACAATTAAGTTGGGGGTAATCTAGACATTTACCCTCTTAACCTATTATGACCACACGACTTATATCATAATTGAGACATTATTTAACCTATTATTCTAATCTTAAACACTTAGAAACACTCTCTAATTCTCTCTAAGGCTCTTTAGTAAAATAAGGCAAAGGTTTTATCTAGAGGATCAATTTGGGGCTTGTTTGGGGTGATTTTTCTCCATCATCTTCATCATCTAAGGCAAGATACTCATCTCTCATTGTTAGTTCCAATGAAAGTAATGTTTTATACAATGTTTTCATTGCATTATTATTGTATGATTTTGGTGTTTTGAAGTATATGTTGAGGTTTTGGTAATTTAATGCTTGGTTATGGTTTTCCCATGTTTAAATTATGTTCTTACATGCTTTAATGGTGGTTCAGACAATTGGTTACATGAGAATGATTAATTGGTAATTGGATTTGGTTTTGGAAACACTATGCCCCCAACATGTTTGATAAAATGCCTATGATAATGGTCTTACTATATTATTGTAATTTTAATGGAACTATTTCATGGTTTTGTTTGCTAATAGAACCCTAATGGTATAAATGGTTTGAATGGCTTGGAATAGTTAAAAGAGTAAGGTAGTAAGGTTTGGTGGTTATACTTATGGTTATTTAAACTTCCTTGTGCGATACAAGGGAATCCCCTAAGAAAACATGTTAATGGAACATTTGTGGGGTACATGGGAATCCTCCAAGTAACATGATAATGTAATCTATGGGTACATAGGAATCCCTTTACATAAAAAGGCTGGCTAAGGATATTGCTTGCAAGTTATAGTCGGTATGACGATACTACTACTCAAAGCCTTGGTTAATAATCATGGTATTATGGTTTGGTTGAGTGGAAAAGGTTTTAATTGGGCAATAATGGCAGGGTGCGGTAGCTAACTTTTAAGGTGCAAGTCCAATGGACGAACACTGGAAACTCATGTTTGCTGACATGAAGGGTTGGTCGTAGCTGCCATATATGATACTATGAGGTAGATGGGAATCCTCTAATTACACTATACATATGTATCATAGAGAGCATAGGATACTAGGGAATCCCCTACTCTTATGGTAACTTTGATTCATGCTGTTACACGCATCAAAGCCTGTTCAGAGGATTACATTAGACCCATATAGGTCGTGGTTGGTTCTAGGATGGTTAAGATACACATACCTAGGTTAATGGTTTTAATATCATGCTAAGCATGGTTACCTTTACCGGCATGGTTGCGTATATATATATATATGTATATATGTATGGTTGTTTGCATATGGTTGGTTTACTTGGTTTTACTGGATGACATTATTTTATCCTTATCATGAGTACTTGCTAGTGTTCACCTGCTAACCTGTTGATACAGATCTAGATACGAAAGATTGAAATATACCTGAAGAAGCAAAACGTAATCTATGCAAAAAAGTAAAGATAGATAAATTAACATAAGAAAATACAAAGAATTAAGAACCAATGAGTGTATCAAACTCAAAGTCCCTTAAACTAGTAGAATCTAACACCAATTTCTTACGTAAATCTCTGGAGAATCAGATTCTAGAGAAACCAAAGTTTCTAAACAAAATGACAACACAAGATAATCGAAGATTTCAATTCACTTTCAAAGGAGCATTCATTTATATGTCATCAAAAGTTACTAATTAATTCACAAAGGCATCTATTTATAGTGTTTGCCTTTGCCTAAAATAGCCTATTACAAAAATAACCCAAATGTGGCTATTTTGGAAATAACTAACATGGGCTCTTCAAATAATGCTCTAAGCTCCAAGAAACTATCCACATATGGAATTATGGGTTTAGGAGACTAAAAGAAGTCTACCGAATGCACTCTTGATCTCTTGGATTGATCATGGCTTGGAACTCTTTGTATTGGCCTTGAAAGATGTAGTCAAAAGTTGTAAGGATGATCCAGATTGTATCACCTATCCTCGGGCAGTTATACCTCTATGTAGTGCAGGAACCGGCCATTCTACTCCTCCAACATAGTGATCGAATCTCAAGATCATCTAGGTTAGATTGAATTGGTGAGCTTCCATACTCCAAAAGGCTCTATTTCATATCATGGACATCTTTACTTATTTTGGATATTTTATGGATATCAATTTTGTCTATGGTTAGGGACATGTCCCAACAAAATATTACTTTTTGTTTGGTTAGAGGCTTTGTGGAACTACTATGGGTTGGAACGGGTGGGATCGGTAATAGTGTCAGCCTTAGTATTTGCATTAGTATTGGGATAATACCGTTGAAATTAATTTATGATTGTTCCATCCTCTTATGTTTTGTTATGGATTGGAACTTAGTTATTATTTCAGTTTTGGTTTACGATTTGGTTTGGAAATTAGTTATTAGTGTGGTTTTGGATGGTTAGAATCGATTGGGTTGGTCATGGTCTTAGACCTATCCTAGAGTCTAGAAATTGAAAAAAATATGCTATCTTGTTATAAGTTCGAAATTCATCCGACTTAGGGTATATGCTAGATGGTTGGGTTGGGTATCGGGGAGGTCTTCAGTCTTGGATGGACTTGAGATGACCATTATGACAAAGCCACGGATCGGGTTGTGTTAAGTTGGTATTAGAGCTTTAGGTTCATGGTTAATTTGGAGTCCATAAAGCCATTATGAGTAGATTCTCTTTTAGGGGTTTGTAGCACACCACACTCAAAAAGGCGAGGCTACAAGGAATTTAGGAATGTTTTACTTTCTTGCTATTTTATTTTCAAGATGCAAGGTCTAAGGTCCTTTCTAATCCTGGTTTGTTCGCTTGTCAGATCATGCCTCGATGATCTAAGATGCAAGGTAACTCTTTTGTTCCAACTACGGACAATGTTAATGGGATACGTACTACTCAAGAGATCTATACTCGGTCTAGGGGTCGAGTTCCTGATATATCTAGAGTTCCACCAGTTGCTACTAGTCCTCCCCAAGGTAAGGTTACTATTGTGAAATTTCACCAATCGATTTATGTTATTGTTTAGTTGGTTACTGCTCAAGTTGAGCGGGATAAATCCTCCTACTTTTACTGGTGTAAAGGTGGAGGAGGATCCTCAGGGTTTCTTGGATGAAATAGAATTTTTTTTTAGGGTAATGCACGCAGCGAATGTGGAAGGGGTGAATTTTGCTACTTACCAGCTTAAGGATGTGGCATACCAATGGTACGAGGAGTGGGATAGGGTTAGAGGTGATGTTGAGAAGTTGACTTTGTAGGAGAGTTACTCTAATGCTTTTTTAGATTTTTTCTTTCCTAGGGAGTTGAGAGAAATGAAAGAGGAGTAATTTGTCAATCTAAGACCAGGGAACATGTTTGTCAAGGTTGAAATTTCATCTTCTATCTAGGTATGCTCCAAATTAGAGACTAATATGATGAAAAGAATAAGAAATTTAACTTCTGAATTATCTGGGGATTTGATTCTTTAAAGCAAGAATGCATTGCTTATAAAGGATATGGATATTTCTAGGTTGGTGGTTCATATGAAACAGGTGGAGAAAGAAAAGAGAAACCAGACCGAGTTTGGGGAAAGGCCATTTAAGAAGTTAAGGTTATCTGAACAGACTAGAGCTTAATAACAAGGTGGTTGGGATGGTGGTAAGTTGAAAAAAGAAGAAGTGAGAGAGTTTTGGTTCCTTCTCTACAACTAGTGCTCCTTACTCAAAATAGTCAAGCGATAAGCATCAATAGGGTAGTGATAATTATTGGGTACATGGTGCCCAATCATAGGTAAGTGGGGCTCAGTCAGCCTTATTATGCCCTTCTTGTCAATTCTATGGTAGGTTGCATAGGGGTTTCTATTATGAAGGGAGGGAGAGATATTTCAAATAGGGTCATCTAGGCCATATGCTTAGAAATAATTCAGTTGGTAAGCGTACTTCAGGAGCGAGTAAGGCTTCGATTACTTCATCTTCTGCTCCTGCCCCGAAAGGTGCTACTTTTGTATCTGTTTTGGCTTCTTGTACCAGTATAGGTCAGAATGGGTTATATGCTCTTGCTACTTGGCAAGAATCTAAGGCATTGCCTGATGTCGTGACTGATATGTTACAACTCTTTTCATGGGACGTGTATTATTTGATCGATTTGGGGTCCACACTCTCTTTTGCAAACCCATTTGTGGCTGTGTATTTTGGTTTTGATCTCAAGGTTATTTCAGATCCTTTTTCAATTTCTACTTAGTAGGTGACTCTTTGGTTTCTAAATAAGTTTATAAGGTGTGTGTGGTATCTGTTGGTAGTAGGAAGACTTTCGTGGATTTGTTTGAACTTAATATGGTGGGTTTTGATGTCATTTTGGGTGTGGATTGGTTACACTCTTTTTACGCATCCTTAGATTGTTAAACCTATAAAGTTGTCTTTAGGTTCCCTGACGAACTGATAATTGAGTGGGAGAGTTGTTCCCTAGCTCCTGGGAGAGGTTTATTTCTTATCTTAGGTATCAGAGGTTAATCTTTAAAGGGTGTCTCTAGTATCTCGTCCAGGTTAATCAAACTTGAAAGGTCCTTCTTTACATTCAGTTTCGGTGGTGAATGAGTTTCTTGAGGTATTTTTAGATGATCTTCTTGGTGTTCCTCCAGATAGAGAGATCTGTTTGGTGTTGATTTGGTTTTAGATACGCATCCAATATCTATTCCTCCTTATAGAATAGCTTTGGCTGAGTTGAGGGAACTCAAGGAAAACCTTAAGGATCTTTTGGATAAGGGTTTTATCCATCCTAGTGTGTCCCCGTGGGGTGCACCTGTGTTATTCGTGTGAAATAAAGATGGTTCCCTTCGAATGTGCATTGACTATCTGCAATTGAATTAAGTGACGGTTAAGAACTAGTATCCTCTTCCAAGAATAAAAGACTTGTTTGATTAGTTGTGAGGTGCCAAATTCATTTATAAGATAGATCTTCGATATATGTATTATTATCTTAAGATTAGGGAGGAGGATATCCCTAAGATTGCTTTTCATGCTCGATATAGGCACTTTATGTTCCTGGTTATGTCATTTAGTTTGACAAATGCCCTGGTGGCATTTATGAATTTGATGAATAGGGTTTTCAACCAGTTTCTAGATTTTTTTGTCATTATGTACATTGACGACATCTTCGTGAGGTGGATTATGCCAATCACCTCCGTGTGGTGTTTCAGACCGTGAAAGAGCAGCAGTTGTACGCCAAATTCTCCAAGTGTGATTTTTAGTTGAATGCTATGACTTTTCTTAATCATATTATTTCTGGTGAGGGGATCAAGGTAGATCCACAAAAGATGGCTATGGTAAAAAGGTGGCATTGACCCATGACTCTAACCGATATTTGTAGCTTCTTGGGCTTGGCTGAGTACTATAGGCGATTCATGGTAGGTTTCTCAATGATAGCTACCCCATTGACTAAGTTGACTCAGAAGAAACTAAAGTTTTCTTGGTCAGATGCTTGTGAGGGGAGTATTGAGAAGATGAAGGATAAATTAACTTCGGCCCCAGTTTTGACATTGCCTGAAGGTAATAAGAGGTTTGTGGTTTATTATGATGTATCCTGGGTGGGACTTGGTTGTTTTTTTTATGTAACATGGAAAGGTAATAGCCTATGTTTCCAGGAAGTGGAAGGTACATAAGAAGATTTATCCTACTCATGATTTGGAGCTTTTAGCGGTGGTTTTACCTTTAAAAATTTGGTGGCATTTCCTATATGTAGTGTATGTGGACATCTTTTCTGATCATAAGAGTCTAGAGTATGTGTTCACTTAGACGGAGCTAAATCTCAGGTAGAGGAGATGGTTGGAGCTTCTCAAGGACTATGATATGAGTCTTCACTACCACCCAAGTAAAGCTAATATGGTTGTTGATGCTTTTAACAGGTTGTCCATGGAAGTTTAGCTCATGTGGATAAGGAGAAGAAATAATTGGTGAAAGGTATTCACCGCTTGGATAATTTTGGAGTTTGTCTCTTGGACTCCAATGATGGTGGGGTGATGGTACAGGAGGTTCTTTTGTCGTCCCTTGGTGTAAAGATCAAGGAAAAGCAAATGATAGATCCTATCTTAATAAAAATTAAGTGTTAGATTGGTGGGCAAAGAGTGATAGTTTTTGATCAGCGGTGATGGTACCTTGAGGTACAAAGGGAGATTATGTGTTCTAGATATGATGGTTTGTGACAAAGTGTTTTTGATGAGGCGCATGAATCACACTATGTTGTTCATCCTTGTTCAACAAAAATTTATCATGATCTCAAGGATATCTATTAGTGGAATGGTATGAAGAAGTATGTGGCTGATTTTGAGGCCAAATGCATGGTGTGTGAACAAGTCAAAGATGAGCACCTGAGGCCTAGAGGATTGTATCAAAAAATTGAGTTGCCTAAAAGGAAATGAGAAGTATTTAATATGGATTTCATTATCATCTTTCCTCAGTCTCAGAATCAATTTGATTTGTTTTGGGTCATCATGGATAGGATGACAAAGTCCGCTCACTTCTTGCCGGCGCAAACTAACTTTTTAGCTGAGGACTATGCATGGTTGTATCTTCATGAGATTGTAAAGTTGTATGGGTTACCTATTTTGATTATCTCTGATTGTGGTACATAGTTTTCATCTCACTTTAGGCGGTGTGTTTAGAATACGTTGGAGACCAAGGTCAGTCTGAGTACTACTTTTTATCTGCAGATGGATGGGAAAGAAAATAAAACTATTTAGACAATAGAGGACATTCTTTGTGATGGTGTGATTGACTATGGTGGTAGCTGGGTTGAGTATCTACCTTTTGTAGAGCTTGCTTACAATAACAGCTATCATTATAACATTGGGATGGCCCTATTTGAGGTATTATATGGAAGGAGGTGCAGATCTACTATTAGGTGGTTTGAGCATAGTAAGGCAGCTATGTTCGGTCTGGATTATTTTTATCAAGGTACGTATAACATAAAGGTTATTCGGGATAGGCTTAAGGATGCCCAAAGACGCCAAAAGTCCTATGCAGATGTAAGGCATAGAAACTTGGAGTTTGAGGTTGGGGATAAGGTATTCCTAAAGGTATCTCCTATGAAGCGAGTGATGTGGTTTGTTATTATGGGGAAGCTCAGTCCCCGATATATTGGTCCTTATGTGGTTATACGAAGGGTTAGTAATGTGGCATATGAATTGGAGTTCCATTCTAGTTTGAGCTCCATTCATCTAGTATTTCATGTCTCTATGTTGAGGAAGTGTCTTGGTGATCCTTCTTCGATGGTTCCTTTGAAAGTTTTGGGCATTTCAGGTTCTTTGTATTATCAAGAGATCCCGGTTGACATCTTGGATAGGTAGGTTTGTTGGTTACGGACCACGAATATGGCATCGGTTAAGGTTGTATAGTGGAACCATAAGATTGAAGAGGCTACATGGGAAACGGAAGCGGACATGAAGTCTAAATACTCACATTTGTTTTTTACTATGGATATTCGTGCGGAAGGTGTGTATTTTTTTATCACATCTTTGTTTTCTAACTTTGTTAAAGGCTGGATTGATATTTTATAATGCAAATGAATTATGCTTGTGTTTAACTTACCTTGTCCGTCATTCGGGGATGAATGATCCTAGTAAGGGACACTAAAATAACCTGGGTTTGGGACCCTTCAAAAATTTCTAGGATTTTTGGTTTTCGGATAAGATAAGACTACGGGGTACAACTCGTATGCCGGGTACAGTTGGTAAGGTTTGGTCGTACACTAAATAGTAATGATTTACGGGTTGGATTCATTTCCAGAATAGGTAGAACTTTGGATGGTACGAGTCATATGGTGGTTGACGGGTCTTATGATTGGGTTTTTTCACTTAATCTGAGACATAGTAAAGTAACTTGGATTTGAGTATGAGTGGCTCGCCATGGGTCATGAGATAGGGTACGAACGGTATTGTCTAACTCGTATATTGGACAATGTCAACTCCTCTTGGTTTTACTATAGGTATGGGTTATGGCTAATAGTTGTATCCTTCGATACGGTTTGGCTTGCATGGTCATATATTGTCTATTATGGGGGTCTAAGGGATGTCTAGGGTACGAGTGGTGGGTACCACTCATGTTAGAGGGTACAACTAGTATGGTGGAGTCGTACCCACCTGCACGGATTTTATACAGTTAGTTTGGGGGTATTCTAGACATTTCCTTTCTTAATCTTTTATGAACACATGACTTATATCACATTTGAGACATGATTTACCCTATTATTCTAATCTTAAACACTTAGAAACACTCTCTAATTCTCTCTAAGACTCTTCGGTAAAGGAAGACTAAGGTTTCATCTAGAGGATCAATTTGGGGCTTGTTTGGGTGATTTCTCTCCATCGTCTTCGTAATCTAAGGTAAGATACTCCTCCCTCATTCTTAGTTCCAACTAAAGGCATGTTTTATACAATGTTTTTATGGCATGATTATTGTATGATTTTGGGGTTTTCAAGTATATGTTGGGGTTTTGGTAATAAAATGTTTGTTTATTATTTTCCCATGTTTCAATTATGGTTTTACATATTTTAATGGTGTTTTGGAAAATTGGTTTCATGGGCATGGTTAATTGATAATTGGATTTGGTTTTGAAAAAACTATGCCTCCAACATTTTTGATAAAATGCCTATGATAATGATTTTACTATATTATTGGGCATTTAATGGAACTATTGCATGGTATGGTTTGGTAATGGAACCCTAATGGTATAAATGGTTTGAATGGCTTGGAATGGTTAAAATGGTAAGGTTTGGTGGTTGTGGTTATGGTTAATTAAACTTTCTAGTGGGGTACAAGGGAATCCCCTAAGAAAACATGTTAATGGAACTCTTGTGGGTACATGGGAATCCTCCAAGTAACTTGATAATGTAATCTATGGGTACATGGGAATCCCTCTACATAAAAAGGTTGGCTAAGGATATTTCTTGCAAGCTATAGTTGGTATGGAAATACCACTACTCATTGCCTTGGTTAGTAATAATGATATAATGGTTTTGTTGAGTAGGAAAAGTTTTAATTAGTTAATAATGGTGGGGTGTGAAAGATAACCATGAAGGTGGGAGTCCAATGTACGGACAAAGGAAAATTATGTTTGCCGACATAAGGGGTTGGTTATAGAGGCCATATATCACTCTATGAGGTACATGGTAATTATATATATACACTATGCATATAAATCATGGAGAGAAAGGGGTACTCGGGAATCCCCTACTCTTATGGTAACTCTAGTTTGTTTGGCTTAGTGCATCAGGGCCCGTTCTGGGGGTCACACAGGACTCATATAGACCGTGGGTAGTTCTAGGATAGTTAAGCTACACATAACCAGGTTAATGGTTTTAAAGGAATGCTAAATCTGGTTCCCATTCCCAGCATGGTTGCATGTATATATATGTATGTATGGTTGTGTGCGTATAGTTGGTTTACTTAGTTTTAAAGGATGACTTTATTTTATCCTTATCCTGAGTACTTGCTAGCATTCACCTTCTAACCCATTATCAAACGGCTATATCCCCACACAATATAGGAACCTTCCATTCTACTACTCCTGCATTATGATTGGATCTCAGGATAAGCTTGGTTGGATTGAAGTGGTGAGCTTCCGTACTCCGGAAGGCTCCATTTCATATCATGGACAACTTTACTTATTTTGGATATTTTATGGATATTGGTTTTGTCTATGGTTAGGGGCATGTCCCTACTGAATATTACTTTTCTTTTTGTTAGAGTCTTTATGGAACTACTATGGGTTAGAATGGGCGGGTCGGTATCGATGTTAGTCTTAGTATTAGAATTGGTATTGGGGATGATACTGTTGAACTAAATTTATGATAGTTCTATCCTCTTATGTTATATTAATGATGGGAACTTAGTTATTATTTCAGTTTTGGTTTATGGTTTGGTTTGGAATTTGGTTATTGTTATGGATTTTGATTGTTGGACTCGATTGGGTCGGTCACGGTCTTAGAAATATCCCAAAGTCTGGAAATTGAATAAAATATTTCATCTTGTCATATGTTTGGAATTCATCGTATTTAGGGTATATGCTAGATGGTTGGGTTGGGTATATTGGTTGGTCTCCGATCCTGGATGGACTTGAGGTGCCGACTATGACAAGGCCTCGGGCGGGTCATGTCAGTTTCCATCCTTTGGAAGACTTCATTTCATGTTTGGTTTCCCTTGTCTTGGAATTTTATTTTTATTTATTTTGGATATGTATAGGGGAATGTCTAGATACTTTACTAGTATTCAGTTTTGTTAGAGGCTTTTTTGGACAATAGTAGACGTGGGCGCTATGGTTGATATTCGATATTAGTTTTGATAGTGTGTACGATTTTTGGATATTGTCCTAATATAGACTTTTTGGTTTATTTTTCCTATATTGTCATATATACATATAGGTTATGTTGTAATTAGATATAAGGGTGGTCTCCGATAATCAGTTGACTTGAGATACCCATCACGGCCAAGCCCTGGTTTGGGTCATGAAAAAGTTGTTATCAAACCCCAGGATTATGGTCATTAGGGTATCCACAAATTTGTGTAAAGTAGAGTCTCTTTTATGGGTATGTAGAAAGCTATAATTATAAGAGAGAGGCTACGAGGCACTTAGGAATGTTTCCCTTTCTTATTTGTCTTATTATTAGGCTATACAGTCTAAGGTCTTAGATTCCTCCAACTCTAATTTATTAACCTTTCGACTCCCAGATAATCTGAAGCTTATTAAAACTCATCTGTCCCGCCTGAGGACAATCTGGGTGGATCTCGTTCAGCTTATAGGGAGCAGACCCAATCTAAGGCCTGACTTTTGTGTCCCTGTGGAGTCCTACATCCCTCCACTGATCTTTCTCCACAAAGTGACACTTTTGTTCAGTCAACTCGGGGAGATATCACTAATGTTGAGTTCCGACAATGCATTCATCTATTGACTCAGTTGGTGACATCTCAGTCATGTTATATGCATTTTACTGATTTTGGTGGGAGTTCATTTGAGGCCACGAGAGTTTGCCAGTTTATGAGGCTGAGCACTCCGACTATCATTTGTACTAAGGTTGAGGTAGATGCTTAAAATTTTTATAGATGAGATGGAAGAGATCTTTTGGGTTATGCATGCTACTAAGGTATAGGGTGTGGAATTTACTTCTTATCAGTTAAAGGATGTAGCGTACCAATGGAACGATGAGTGGGGGTGGGTTAAGGTAATGATGTTGAATCGACTTTATAGAAGGATTTTTCTCGTGCCTTTCTTGGATCTTCATTTCTTAGGAGTTGAGGGAGGAAAAACAGAGGAGTTTGTGAATTTGAAGCAAAGTAGGACATCATTGAAGAAGTATGCCTTGAAACTCCACCAGTTGTCATGATATGCTCCTGAGCTAGTGTCTAGAATAAGGGCTAGAAGAAGGAAATTTTATTTCAGTTTTTCTCGTTAGTTTATCTTGTAGAGTAAGGATGTCGTGTTGAACAAGGATATAGATATCTCTAGACTTGTGGTATATATGTAGTAGGTTAAGGAGGAAAATAAGAAGCAAGCGGATATATGATAGACCCAAAGTAAGAAGTTTCAATATTCAGACCGAGGTGAAGGTAAGAAGAGTGGTAGAGATGGCGGGAAATAGTCTAAGAAGAGGTGGGGAAACTCGAGTTTATATTCGACGGCTAGTGCTCCTTATCTAAATCCATGTATAGATCTTCATTTTCAGTGTGTTGATGGTTCTGGTGAATAAGTTACCCAATCTCATGCTAGTGTGGACCAGTCAGCTCTGTTATAAGATTTTTATAGACTGTGAGGTCCTTTGCATCATGGGTTCTGTGATGAGGGGAAAAATTAATGTTTCAATTATGGCAAGTTGGGACATATACTGTGGGATTTTCCTTGGGGAAAAGTTTCTTTGGGGGATAATAATATTTTGGTTGCCACATCGTCAGCTCCTGCACCAAATGGTGCCACTTATGTATCGTTTTAAGATGGAATCTATTGTATGATATTACTACCTATCAAGAGTCTGAGACATCTCCTGATGTCTTCACTGGTATGTTAAAGCTATTATGTCATGATATGTACTATTTACTTGACCCAAGGTCTACTCTTTCTTATGTGACTCCATGTGTGGCTGCGTATTTTACTTTCGATCCTAAGTGTATTTTGGATTACTTTTCAATTTATACCCAATGAATGACTAAGTGGTTTCTAGAAGGGAGTATAGGGGTTGTGTGATATCTATTTCTGGTAGGGAAACATTGGTGGATTTATTTTGATTAGACATGCTATATTTTGATGTAATCTTGGAATTGGACTGGTTGCACTCATGTTATGCCTCTTTATACTTTCGGACCCATGAGGTCATCTTTAAATTCCCTAATGAGCAAGTTATTAAGCGGGATGGGAGTTCCCTAGTGCCTAAGGGGATGTTCAAATCTTATTTTAGAGCTTGGAAATTGATTTCCAAGAGGTATCATTATCGTCTGATTTAGTTAAGAATCTTAACTCAGAGGGTCCTTTTTTACAATCTGTTCTCGTGGTTAGGGAATTTCTTGAGGTCTTTCCTGATGATTTTCTTGGTGTTCCTACCGATAGGGAAATTTATTTTGGGATTGATCTTCTTTCGGACACTCGTCCTATCTCTATCCCTCCTTATAGTATGGTTCTAGTCGTGTTGAAGGAACTTAAAAAGTAGTTAAAAGATCTTCTTGATAAGGTTTTAATCCACCCTAAGGTGTCTCAATGGGGTGATCCTGTTCTTTTCATGTTTAGGAAGGATAGTTCCCTTCTGATGTGTATTGATTATTGTTAGTTGAACAAGCTAATAGTGAAAAATAAGTACCCTCTTCCTAGGATTGATGACATGTTTGACCAACTTTAGTGAGCTACGTATTTCTCTAAGATTGAACTCCGTTCGGGCTCTCATCAGTTAATGATTAGGGAAGAGGATATCCCTAAGAAAGCCTTTTGTACTTGGTATGGCCAATTTGAGTTCATGGTAGGGTATTTTGGGTTGACCAATGCCCGGGCAGGATTTATGAATCACATAAATTGGATATTCTATTAGTTTTTGGACTTATTTGTGATTATGTTTATAGGTTATATTCTTGTATATTTGAAAAGTAAGTTGGATCATGTTGAGCACCTCTTTGTTGTGTTGTAGACCCTAAAAGATCAATAATTGTATGCAAAGTTTTTGAAGTATGAGTTTTGGTTGAATGTTGTTACTTTTCTAGGTCATGTTGTTTCTAGCGAAGGGATCATGGTGGATCCATAAGAGGTTGCATTGGTTACTAAGTGGCCTAAACCCAAGCTCCAATTTGACTTTGTCCAAAGGTAGTGATGCCTTCATGTTTATTGTGATTCATCCTGTGTGGGACTTGATTGTGTATTGATGCATCATGGAAAGGTGGTAGCATATGCTTCTAGGCATTTGGAATTTCATGAGAGGAATTATCCAGATTATGATTTAGAGTTGTTGGTTGTGGTGTTCGAATTGAAGATTTGGTTGCATTATCTATACGGAGTCCATGTTGACATCTTTTCAGATCATAAGAGCCTGTAATTTGTATTCACCCAGAAGGATTTGAATCTCAAGAAGATGAGATGGCTTGAATTTCTCAAGGACTATGACATGAGTCTCCACTACCATCTAGGAAATGCTAATGTTGTTGATGATGCTCTTAGCAAGTTATCTATGGTGAGCTTGTCTCATGTGTAGGAGGAGAAGTGGGACTTGTTAAAGGATATTCACTGGTTCTCTAATCTTGGAATTCATCACTTAGATTCTGAGGATGGTGGTGTTTTGTACAAGAGCTGGAGAAGTTATGTCTTGGTGCTAAGGCGAAGGAGAAAACATGTTCAACCCTATCAGGATGCAAATCAAGAATGATATGACTAGGCAGAAGGTAATGGCTTTTGAGATTGGTGGTGATGGTATCTTAAGGTACCAAGGGAGGTTGTGTGTTCCCGATATTGATGTATTGTGAGGTAGAATTTTTGTTGAAGCTCATGGGTCGCGTTATCCGTTCATCCTAGTTTGATAAAGATGTATCAGGACCTTACAGAGATCTATTGGCAGAATAACATGAAGAGAGATGTAGCTAATTGTTTTGCTAAGTGCATGGTGTGTCAACAAGTGAAAATAGAACACTTGAGGCCTAGTGGGTCATCTCAAGAGATTGATTTGTGGGTATAGAAATTGAAAGTGATAGATATAGTTTTTTTTTTGTCTTCTACGCTCTCAAAACCAATTTGATTCTATTTGGGTCATCGTGGATAGGATGACTAAGTCTGCTCACTTCTTGCCGGTGAGGACTAATTATTTTGCTGAGAATTATGCAAGATTATTTATTCAGGACATTGTAAAGTTTCATGGCACTCCAATTTCCATTATATCTGATTGGGGTACTCAATTTTCATCTCATTTTTGGCAGTCATTTCAGTGTGGTTTGGAGACTAAAGTGACCCTTAGTACCACTTTCCACCTATAGGTGGATGGATAAGCGGAAAGGACTATTTAGACTTTAGAGAATATACTTTGATCTTGTGTAATCAAATTTGGTGGTAGTTAGGTTGACCACTTACCTCTTGTAGAGTTTGCGTACAAAAATAGCTATCACTCTAGCATTGGTATGGCTCCGTTTGAGGCATTGTATGGTAGAAGGTGTAAATCTCCCATTGGGTAGTTCAGAGTTAGTAAGGCAAGGTTGTTCGGTCCTAATTTAGATCATTAAGCTATGTAATAAGCGAAGGTGATTCGAGATATGCTTAAGACTATCCAAAGTTTCCAAAAGTCCTTTGTGGATATGAAGCAATGAAAGTTGGAGTTCGATATGGGTGATTGGGTGTTGTTGAAGGTGCCTCCCATGAAGGGAATGATGCATTGTTTTGGAAAGAAGGGGAAGATCAGCCTATGTTTGTCCTTATTTGATTTTGAAAAGAGTGGGAAGTATTGCTTATGAATTTGAATTTCCTGTAAGTTTGGGTTCTATTCACCCTGTGTTTTATGTGCCCATGTTGAGGAAATGTGTGGGTGATCCTTCCATGGTGGTGCCTATTGAGAATGTTGGCATATCGGAGTCTTATGAGAAGGTCCTCGTAGAGATTTTGGATAGACAAGTTCATAGGTTGCGGACTAAAGATGTGTCATTGGTAAAGGTCCTTTGGAGGAACCATAAAGTGGAATAAGACACTTAGGAAGCAGAATAGGATATGAAGGCTAAGTATCTATTTCTATTCCATGTGACGGATGAAGAAGCTTGAGGTATGAATTCTAATTTTCCTTATTATTAATCGGGTTTAGCTTTTGATTCTGGTGTAACATTTCTATTCACATGTGAAATGTATCCTAGCTCATCATTCGGGGATGAATGAACCTAAGGGGGGCGGGGAGGTAACGTAACTCAAAATTTTGGGCATTTCATTTTTGGCATTCCAGTGCTTGAAATATTATTTTTTAATTTAAATTATGTTCAAGGATGTTAAAAGGGTAATAGGATAATCTTCATGATACGGTCCGTGTCATGGAGGTTGGCATCCGTGATAGGGTCCGTGTGATGGAGACTGGACCTCCACAATAAGGTCCGCACCACAGACTTGTATTATTTTCCAGTTTTTTTGTTTAATAAAAAAAGTAAGAGGGGAAGTGAGGTCCTTTCACCTATAAATGATTTTTAATCACTATAAAGGCCTATTTCTATCAATTTTCTAGAAAGGAAGGTAATTCTCATTACTCTCAACTACCCTCTCTCAAATTCCTCTTTTCAACTCACGGCTAGGGTTCAAGGAGGTGATCATCTAGGGTCCTAAGGGTGTGGTTTTCTTCGAATTTCTCAGCAATTAAGGCATGTATCTCTTTCCTAATACTTATATTTTATTAATGGCATGAGATTTGTTAATATTAATGGTTTTGATAGTGGGTTTTGAACTATGGGTTGAGGGTTGTGAACGGGATTGGTTTACATGTTTTTCCATGGTTTATTGATACGAAAAAGACAACGGAAGGCACAAAACACACTCTAAATCTATCCCCAATCTTAAGGATCCGAGGACCAAGATGGAGACCACTCTCAGATTCGCTATCAACAAGAAGAATATAAGATACAATGGTGTATATAACACCAAAAACAGCTATAAAACATGAGGAACAAGATGAATAACAATAATACAAGTTTCGGATTCAATAAAGGACCCAAAACAATCCACTACACAAGATGACAACAACAAAAGTAAAGGATAGATAGTGAGACCAAGATTATTACAAGATTAAGCACTAAAGAGTGTATTAAACTCAAAACCCCTAATGAATGTAAAAATCAAAATCACACTCTTACGGTGACCGCCAAGGGAATCAACTCACCCCAAGATCCACCGTTTCCAAGCAAAGATCAATACTAGCTTTTCTAATCCCTAACTAAGACTAAGTGTTGTACTCTCAATAGAGAGTATTTTTAATGTTTCAATCTTTCATCTTTCATAAAACTCATAAGAGAAGACCTAAAAAAATCCTACTTATAGTATATTACAAAAGAAGGCAAAAAAGACTACACTACCCTTAATGACCAAGGGTGGCCTTGGTGTGTTGGATAACAATATGAATTGTCCAAAATGCCCTTAAGGCTAAGTGACCAAAATGACCTTAATAAAGGGCACCAAAACCGTGAACCAAAAAAGGTGGTCCAAACCCAAGAGTCCTTAAGTCTTCAAGGCTCCAAGCAATCTTCCACAATCAGGTTTGATCAATGGTAGGATCAAAACGTCCCCTCTAAGTGACCAAATCTTGATTATTCACATAGTGACTTTGAATGATGTCGTCAAAATCTAAGGTGGCCATTATTCTTGTATCATCCTCCCCTTCTTGAAAAGGATTCGACCTTGAATCAAAACTTTGCAAAACCGAAGAGAGGGAAAAAAAATACAAACTCCTCATGGCATGAGGGTTAGGGTTAGGATTAGCACAACAAATCATCTCAACATGCCAAAGTTTCACATATTTGCAATATAACCAAGGATTCTTTGAATTAAATATTAAAAGCTCAATAAAAGGTGCACAAAGGATTTGGTTACGGGAATCACCAAGAGATAAAGTAACTACATAGGTCCTAATGGCATCAAATAATCAACAAGGTAGAACTTCCTTCATCTTATGATCTATAAGACACCATTGCTTCTTTATCTTGTCAAAAGACCACACCGGGGGGGTTCATTATCATGCACACACATGGACATACAAACAAACTTCCTATCTTGACATAAAATAAATCCAAAACTAGCATGGACGTCATCATAGGCAAAGAGGTAGTATAGGAAAGAATCATGTGCAAAGGAATTCACGGGTGAAGAATAAGCATTTAAAAACATACATATTCTTTCCCTCAAATAACTAGACAACTTGGCATCCACAAGTTGGAATTCATACAATTTAGGCACAAGTGTGTCAAACAAGGATTCACATTTAGGAACATTACCCCAAGGAGTCAATGACACCTTTGCCCTCGGGTTTTCAAGAAGGACTACACATTTCTTACCCTTAAGAGTACTCTCATCTTTCAAAAAGAGATTTCCATATTTATGAGGAATTTTTTCACACCATAGTGGGTTAGAATATCGACTATAGCCTTCAAGGCAAGCTATACCACCATTCTCACCACTAGGTTCATTAGGAGTGTTTAAATCATCTTAAAACAAGACATTATACCCTAAGAGAGCATGATCTATTTCTCAGGTAGATTCAGAACAAACATGTTCATTACTCTCTAAAAGATCAATATCATGTTTCAAAGAGATTTCAAGCATAAGATTGTCCCAAGAATGGATCTCGAGTTCACTCCCATTTTGGTGACCAATATTTTAAAGTACTTCACTCACTTGAGTTTTATTAATAACATCACATACATACTCTAGTGGTGGACAATTTTCACAAGTAAGTTGATCAACACCGATTACACAAGATGATGTACTTTCGTTCAACATATAGGTTTCAACACGAACATAAATTAACCTTACAAGAAGAGTCAATTTGGTCATCAATAGGATCAACTAGTGTATCCACACTCACAACATGTACATCATCAATAAGACACGAAGAATCATTTGACTCACAAGTAAGTAAGCTACTACTCACACTCAATGGGCTACTAGCCACACGAATATCATTCTCATGCACCAAAGTGTAAGAGTTAGCTATTTTACCTTGAATTTATTGAGTAGATTCTTCTTTGCCGTGGTGTGAAAGTCCTTCATAATCTTTGGAAGAAACTTCCTTTCATTATTGTTCGCCTTTGATTTCCATGTTGGTACCTACATAAATGTCCTTAGAAATAGAAGGACAACCAATGTTAGCACGGTTTGGTGATAATTCCCTCACTTTTGTCCACACAACCTCTCTTTTTTCCACTCTTGAATTACCACCTTGCACTCCCTTACTCCTCTCAATATTTTTTCTCTCATAATAATTTGGATTGGAGTAGGTAGGCACTTCTCTTTGTTGCTTGGAAAACAAGTAAGTCATGAGGTGATTACCCTATTAGTCTCTTACAACAGTAGGACAATTTTTCACGTTAGGAACTTGATGTCGTGCAAACCAATCGGTACCTAAGTATACATGACCATAGGAAAAGGGAAGAACATCGCACCACACCTCCTAATTGTATTCATATTGGGAGAAGACAACTTTTACCCTCTCGGTAACCTTGAACTCGTCCAATGAGTATGGAACAAATAAAGGCTCCCAAAAAACCCCCAAGTAGTTGACCATGGATGGAAGGATGTAATTTTTATAGTACCTATCATTCAACACAATAAGGCATCCCGGTATCCCACAAATGTTCACCTTTCCGGAGTGTATACTCCTTCTCAGATCAATATTATAATGCACACAAGTACCCCTCAATTTTGGAGATGCACACCATCTTCTTCTCGTTAGACAACCTCCACTTGAACTAGTATAACCATTCACACTATATTGACCTTGATAAGAAGAACTACAAGGTGAAGAATATGAATCTTCACATGCCTCACATGCACTCTCATCATAGCTCTCATTAGATTTGCAAATGAAAGGGTTACACCTAACACCAAATCTAGGTTCGGAGTGAGAAGTGTAAGACTCCTCACATGCCCCAACGTCATTATAAGAAAATTCACGAGGTCCTACATCATCTCCAAACTCACCATAAGCACTAGGCACTTCATTCACCTCATTTTCTCCCGCAAAACCGCAACTCCCAAATCTGCCTAAGTTTTGTTCATGACTATTTTCATAGCCTCTACAGTCTCCCTCAATTTCGTAGATATAAAACCCCTCACTACAATCATAGTCTCCCATGTTGTAGTCATAATAATCCCCAGCTATCGAAGACATGTTCCCCTTATAACACCTTTGTACCTACACAATGAACAAACAAGATTAGTACTAAAAACTTCTCAGTAACACTCATATACACTCACCTTTATGATTCTCACAATTGGAGCGGCGAATATTGAAAGTTGCTTATACTCCGGTAGTCAGTAGGATGTCAATTCTACTTGGCGTCCGGAATAGATTCTTGTTTGATCGACTCAAGACACAAAAATAAAATTTACTTACGAACTTGAAACAAAGAAGTTACTACAAGTTAAAAACAAGAAAAAATACACAAATAACGATGACACGAAAGGAATGGATTCAAAAATTAATCTACAACTAAGTAGGTGATTACTAGTTGTTAATTAATTCTAGAATCAAGACAGGAAACTAAGGAAACAATAAAGTGAAACTAATAATATAAAATTTGAGCCAAAATTCGATGTGTGAATAGTAACTTGATGATGTGGTAGCCACGTATTGGTTGCGGTTTCTACAATTTTTATTTTCCAAAGCCCAAGTCTTGACCAATTTTAATTTGGATTGGTGGAATTTGTTCTAAGAAGGGAAGAATAAGTCTTGGAGCCTTTTTTTCAAGTTTCAAATTTCAAGACTTGACTTTTGTAGTACTTTTACTTAAAACATGGACCCTTGTTTCACGGGAAAGTGGTTGAGAAGTTATGTAAAGTCTTTTGGTGGTTGGGGGTCTTTCAAGACTAATGATTACTTACATCTCTTTCCTTCACCTTTTAGGATCTATCATTCACTTTATGTTCGAAAAATATATGAAGAAAGGTGAAGAACTTAAAGAACAACAACAACCACTCCAAGAACAATAACAACAATCTTCAAGAACAACAATAATTCCAACGGCCAGCTCCAATCCACAACAACAAACGGCCAAGTCTCTTTAGTGTTGTGTCTTCAGTTTTAACAAGAGATGAAGGTTGTGAAGAACTTCAAGAACAACAACAACATTCACCAAGAACAACAACAACAACACTCCTTTCAACAACAACAACCAAACACACGGCCAGTCAAGTTTCTCAACAACAATGTCTACCACAACAATGTTCAACAAAAATGGGCCAAGCTTATTTTCACAACAACATCAAAATACAGGCTCAAATCAAGATATAGACTCAATGTTTTAGTGAGTAACAAAACTAACACTTATATACAATAAATACAAGTAAAAATCTCGGCCAAGACACAACAAAAACACAATTTTTGGCCAAGAACACAAAATGGACAGATTGTTCTTTTTCTGGAATTTTCAGATTTTAATTTTTTTTTTGATTTTTCAAGTTAGCTAGCCCAAGATTTGATCTTGTAGAAACAATATCAAGCCATGCTATGATACCAAATGATACGATAAATACAACAGAAGGCACAAAACACACTCTAAATCAATCCCCAATCTTAAGGATCTGAGGACCAAGATGGAAACCACTCTCGGATTCGCTATCAATAAGAAGAATACAAGATACAATGGTGTATATAACACCAAAAACAGCTACAAAATGTGAGGAACAAGATGAATAACAATAATACAAGTTTCAGATTCAATAAAGGACCCAAAAAAGTCCACTACACAAGATTACAACAGCAAAAGTAAAGGATAGATAGTGAGTCCAAGATTATTACAAGATTAAGAACTAAAGAGTGTATTAAACTCAAAAACCCCTAATGAATGTAATAATCAAAACCATACTCTTACGGTGACCGCCAAGGGAATCAACTCACCTCAAGATCCACCATTTCCAAGCAAAGATCAATACTATCTTTTCTAAGCCCTAACTAAGACTAAGTGTTATACTCTCAAGAGAGAGGATTTTTAATATTTTAATCTTTCATCTTTCATAAAACTCATGAGAGAAGACCTAAAAAAATCCTACTTATAGTATATTACAAAAGAAGGCAAAAAAGACTACACTACCCTTAATGACCAAGGGTGGCCTTGGTGTGTTGGAAAACAATTTGAATTGCCCAAAATGACCTTAAGGCTAAGTGATAAAAATGACCTTAATAAAGGTCACCAAAACCGTGAACCAACAAAGGTGGTCCAAACCCGAGAGTCCTTAAGTCTTCAAGGATCCAAGCAATCTTTCACACTCAGGTTTGATCAATGGTAGGCTCAAAACGTCCCCTCCATGTATGATCCTGTGACCTCCATGTGACCAAATATTGATTCTTCAAATAGTGACTTTGAATGATGTCGTCGAAAGCTAAGGCGGCCATTATTCTTGTATCATTTATTATGCAATAATTGTGCTTTATTTATGATATTGAATATTATGAGCTACATGGCAATGATAATTAAACTAAGGGGTCATGGTTAATACCCGATTTGATTATTTTTCCTTGATGTATTGTGTTTCAAATTATGTGCCCTCGACCTATTTGTGAAATTGACAATGAATATAATTTTGTTTCATAGTATGACTATTTTTATAATCCTTGCATTGAATAATGGTTAATAGAACATGGATTGGTTTGGTTATGTTTTCAAATGGTTTTGGTAAGGACTTGGTGGCCACAGTTTTGGTTTAATCTGAAACATTGGAGTCGAATTTTGTTTAATGGTTTTGTATGGCATAGAGGGATAGACTTTCAAGCTCAAATTTTGGTATGAAAGTATCAATGGGAAATGCCTAATTAAAATACTCCTTGGTAATGGTTGAGAATATTTAAATGATTTTAATATGGGATTAAAGAAGGTTGTGTAGCAAAGCCATGGAAGGTGGAGGTCCCGGGGGAACCGATACTGGAAACTCATGTTTGCCGACGTAAGGATTTGTCATGATGACCGTATGCATGAGACACACTTTATAATTTAGGGATGGTATTAGCCTTCTCAATTTTTCTCCGGTACATGCGTCTAATACGCACTAGGGCCCTTTCAGCAGGAGGAGCTGAACCCATATAGCCTATGGTGGCCTTTAAAATGGCAGAGATACACAGTCTAGGTTAGTGTTTTAAAATGAATTCTAAGCCTTGTTCCTATTTTACCGGCATATATGTGTGTATGTGTGTACTTATTACATATGATGTTGTGCATTGGGTTATACTAGTTTTCATATAATGGACTAGCGCTCAAATCGCTAACCATCTTTAGACATTGTATCCCCATGCAATGCAGGGTCTAAAGCCAAATATACCTTTCTTAAATAGTGATCAGGTGTTCGTGGTTTGATTGAGAGTTGACTTGAAGTGGTGAGCTTCCATCATTTGGAAGAATTCATTTCATGTTTTAGATTCCCTTGTCTTGGACATTATTTTAGATTTATTTTGGCTATGGTTGGAGGCATGTCCCGACACTTTACTAGTATTAGGTTTTGTTAGAGGCTTTTTTGAACTATTGTGGACATGGGTATTATTATTTAGGTTCGGTATTATTTATGATATTGTGGATGGTTTTCGGATATTGTTCTAATATAGACTTTTGGGTTTATCTTTCCTATCGTGCCATATATATATATATATTGGTTACATTGGAATAGGATAAGGGGTATCTCAAGTCCTTGGTCTACTTGAGAAACCCGTCACAACCAGGCCCTGGTTTGGGTCGTGATACATAGATTCTGATTCTTAGTTCCTAGATTGCATATAGTCCAATCCTGTATTATCCAGATGTAGCATTGGTGAGTCATCTTCAGTCGATGACTAGTCATATTTTTTAACGTGATTTTTATTATTTTAGTACATGTTATTTTAGTAGTCGGAGTCAGTTGGTGACATGTCCCAACAACTCATCATGTTTAGAGGCTTTTAGACAGTCAAACATTTAGTTATGTTTTTCAGCGATTTGATTCAGACCCCGTCGTTAAGGATTTGATTATTCAGATATTTCATTAATTCACTTCCACATAATATTTTATTATCTTCCTTTATGTATTTTCATCTAGTGATAGTTCATGGGTTAGCTTGTGGTAAGATCATCATGAGTATCAACCTCTCGAACAGTCACAACACATGATCAGAAAACCCAGTCCACTACTAAAGAATCACCCTCAGAAGTAGAGATACATAATGTCATACATAATGAATCCTAAGATTACTCTAACCGTATTGTAGAATAAGCTGACAAATAAGAATAAATGGATCCCGAGATAAATAAAGCAAAATTCGACTGACAGCACACCAAGATCATACCTGTGAAAATAGCATCTGAAGACTCAACTTAGGTCTAGCAAGTATAATATAAAATTGAGCACAGCCTCCACCTAGCTAAGATTCTGACCGATCTCTTATCCTACCTTCCTGAGAACCTCCATGAGCACCCTAAGGACCACCTATCTCATATTAAGTAGTCAGAATAGAAGTAACATGCCTATCCAACTCATGAAATCGAGCCTCATAATCTATAACATTCCTTGAGCCCTTCTCCAACCTCGAGAACTAATCCCTCAAATGATACCTAAGACTGAGAGGCATATAATTCTCCAAGAAGATCTCAAATAACTAAGTCCATGTCAACAAGAAAGATCCAGCTGGAATAGAATCAAGATGACCTCTTCACCAATGTCGAGCTACCATGTACAACTAACAAGAAGTGTAATCCACACCACGAGTCTCAACTAGGAGAAAATTACGGAGCCTATACTCATAAGAAATCAAGAACTCATAGACATTCTCGCTCAGTGCACCAGAAAACCTAGGCAGAGGAAATCTCAAGAACCTACCCATCATCTTCTGCTCCTCAATATACATAGTAAACCTGGAAACTATTGACTGAGCAACTTCCGACTGGGCAACCACTGACTGGATAATTGTTTGTGTAGGAGAAACCTCAACTATAGGAGCCACAACTATAGGTTGTGTGACTGCCTTAGTAACAATATGATCTGTAGACTGTGCACCATCAGACGGTACACCACCAACCAATTAAAAAATCTGAACCAAATTATCCCTGAGAACGGCAGAAGAAATAAAACCCAATGGAGCATGGTCTAGTCCCTGGACCACTGATATGATAAGATTTTATGGCACTATCGATGGTTAAAACTAAAAATTATGCAAGTACATTGGTACGTTTTGTTAGATATGATGTGTTTTTCTATCTATGGTGTAGGAAACTTGGTCTCTGGAGCTGAATAAAAGAAAAATGATGAAAAAGTGCAGGAAGACCACTTATAGGGCATCTCACATACCATAAGAGGTACCAACATGGCGTAAGTCCCTTCATGGGTATCAGAAAGTGTAGATCAGAGAACTAAAAAGTTGAAGACTTTTTCTGACACCAACGATGGGGGAACGTACTAGGTGTAAGTGGTACTTAAATCATCATAGGTCACCTCCTGTAGTTGATCAAAGCTCTAACATCCACGACACCCACCTATGGGGCATAGGTTCCACTTACGGCCCATGAGTGGGTCTAAAAGTGGCCACTTACCTAGTTTTCTCTGTTCATTTTAGTTAGAATTTTTAAGGTTTCTGTGCATTCTATAAATACTCTTTGGATGTTTTTATATTAGTTTACGCACTTTGCATAATTTTTTATGCACTTTATACATTCAAAAACATATATAGATTTCAAGATTTGACTTTTGATCATGGAATCCATTGTTCTAGATTTTACGGTTGATTATTAATTTGAGATTATTGGTTTTATTCTTAAATTAATATAAGATTCATCTTATGATGTTATAAATATGTATGGTCAAATCTTAATCTCTGGCATAAAAGAAAGGTGATCCTGAAGCTTTCATGATTCCTTGCACCATTGGGACATCCATATTTGCCAGAGCTCTGAGTTGCTTGGGTGCCTACATTCACTTGATGCAGTTGGCAGTGTTCAAACAACTAGATTGACACCACCCTATCCAATGATGATGTGATTGTTGATCCAAAGTGTATAGTGAAAAAACCCATAGAAATATCCTTTGATATTTTGGTAAAGGTGGAAAACTTCATCTTTCCATCTAACTTCATTGTATTGGATTGTGAAGTTGATTTTAAGATTCCCATAATTTTAGGGAGACCATTTTTGGACACGGGTAGAGCATTGGTGTATATGGAGAAGTGTGGGCTTAATTCAAGCTTAATGATGAGGAGGTCACGTTCAATATTTGCAGAACCATGAAGTAGCCAACTGACATAAGGTTGGTCACGGTTATAAGTTATGTTGGTGACCCTAGAGTACAAACCTTTGGATACCTTGATAAAGTCTGAGTAATCAAGATACCCACATAGTGCCACAACGTTAAATCAAGATTGCTTGGGAATCAACTTAATGTATCGTGTTATTTTTGCATTAGTGGTAAGTTGCTTTAGTATGATTAATTCAGATATATACACCTAAGGTTCCACAGGTGTGTTCCTAATTCCTTTTCTTTGTATATTCCCAATGCATTAGGGACAATACATGTCTATTAGATGGGGGTAGGGATACTTATGGGTGTAGATATCCTTTTAGGGTTTTCATTGTCGTGTCTCTTTTCACTAGAGTCTGCTCTTAGTAGAGAGGGTATGTTTAGATTGTTTTGTGTATTTAACGTACCTGTGTTATGTCTTTTTTTTGTTTAACTAGGATAAAAAGAAGTGACTTAAGGGTTGTTGACGTATTTTGCTTTCTTTACAATTTTTTGAGAAAAAATAATGCCCCTCCAAAAATTTTGGTTAGAACTGTGTGATGTGTTTATATTTGTAACCATTGTGAATGCTATTATGGCATTAGTATTGGGGGAATAATAATTGTAGCTATCATTTTTAAGAACCAAATAGGTAGTATCTGGTGGCATGACCTTGTAATATGTGTGTTAGATTGCTTACCTAGTTCCCTTTGTGCATTTAATCCAAAAATTGCCCGATTAGTCTTGCCTGGGTTATCGATTAGGAAAGGATCCTAGGACATTCTTGATTTATTCAACTAATAGCCTAAATAACCAACTAAATGAGAATAAGTATCCCTTGATTTATGTTTTGAGCCTTCATATACCTAGATTCATGTTTTCACTTTTCACCTTTCTAGTGTAAGTACAAACAATTAACTAATTTTAGCCCTGGTCCCTCCTTGGATATTGTGCACCTTAACTTAGTAAAATCCCCTAAGTTTGGGGTGGCTATTATAGGGTTGTGTAGTTATAAATTGGGTATGAAGAAGGGTTTGAATAAGAGAAAATAAAGTAGGGTTGGGTGTGAGAAAACCAAAAGAAAAAGTGAAAAAGAAAAAAGAAAGAATAAAAGAAACTGCACCCAACCTGAATAAGCAATAAAATGGAAAAGGGAGGAATAAATGAAAATTTGTGGTTGAGAAGTGGACCTCAAAATTAAATTTAGTGTCAAGAAGGGTTAGTCACTAATTCTCAATTAAACTATACCTTAAGCCTACATTACAAGACGAATAAAGTCTTATAGTAATCCTAATCCGACTGTCTAAAAAACTAAAGTATAGAAAATAAGGGTAGGCCTATGGTATTCTATGCACATTGGTTGAAACTTCTTATGAGTGTGAGTGTGAGTGTCTCGATATTATACCCATATTGACACGCATGATTATATTGAGAGAGTGGGATTTTAGTATTGTAAGGGTACATGGGTTGTGTTTCTAGCTGCTTATCTATTTGCATAATGTAATTTGTACATATACTTGATTGTTTGTTTCTGGTGTAATTCCATCACTTGATTCCATTGTGTTGCATTTTTAGTATACATAGATCCACATTGTTTCTTTTGAAAAGTTAAAAATAAGAGGGGGTGAAAAGTTTTGACCTAAAATTGAGTTTACTGTTGTAGGTGCCTTAGGTTTCTCTTGGCTAAGTATCATCTTGTTGTTATGTTCTTTTTATATTGCCTAAGCACATGCAAGTGTTCTATGTTAAGGGTGTTGATGTGTCATGGTTTCACACCACTCTCGATGCTTAAAACTTGAAAATATGCAAATACTTAGATATATTTTGTTAGATATAATGTGTTTTTCTATTTATGTTGCAGGAAACTAGCTCTCTGGTCCTGAAGAAAATAAAAGATGATGAAAAAGTGTAGGAAGACCACTTACGGCGACACCCACGACCTGTAAGTGGCACTCACATAGCATAAATCTTTTCGTGGGTATTAGAAAGTGAAGATCAGAGAACCTGAAAGTTGAAGATTTTTTATGACACCAACGATAGGGGAACTTATGGGGCGTAAGTGGAACAAACGCTGCTGTAAGTTCCATCATAAGTCACCTCTTGTAGCTGATGAAGATATCGTACACCCACAACTCCCACCAATAGGGTGTAGGTGCCACTTACAGCCCATAAATGGGTCCATCAGTGGTCACCGACCTTGTTTTCCCAATTTTAGTTAGGATTTTTAGGGTTTCTATGTAATCTATAAATACCATTTGGATGTTTTGATAATAGTTTATGCACTCTACATAATTATTTACGTAGTTTATACATTCAAAAACATATATTGATTTCAAGATTCGACTTTTGATCTTGAAATCCATTGTTCTTGATTTTATGGTTGATTATTAATTTGAGATTATTGGTTTTGTTCTTAATTATTGTAAGATTCATCTTATGATTTCGTATATAAATGTCATCGATATTGTTGCAACCATGAGTAGATAAACCACCTAACAATGGTTGTATGAACACTGGCAGAATAACAAAGTAAAGGAAGTGCAAAGTCATTCTTGATAAATATTCGTGCAAGTATTGTGATCATCTTAGGTTTAATTATTTGCTTAGCGGTAGACAACATTGATAACCTACCTACATTCGATACATATTTCACAAAAGAAGTAACGTTTAGGAAAAGAAGATCACGACAGTAATTTGAGGCTACCAACACTCATATAACTAACTTGACACTCAAAAGGTAATTGTAATAGCTCGGAGTAAAAAGTTATGGACGTTTTACAGAGAACTATCGGAATCACCAAAAAGCGACGGTTAGGCCGATAGACCATCGAGATACAGATGGAATGTTGCCCAAGACATCACAACTAAGGCATTGAACCCATCTTATGGCCAAGTGAGACGTTCAGGACCGACGGACTATCAAGCTAGCGACGGACTGTCGTCCAAACCGTTGCAGACAAGGCAGGAAGTTCAGGTTCTTGAAAAATACGACAGGATGGACCGATGGACCGTCGAGCCAGTAACGGACCATTGCCCAAACTGTCGCCATATTCGATCAGCAATTTTAAGTCATTTTTAAAAGGGTATTTGGGTTTTTTTCCGCCCGTTTTAACCCCTAATTATATCAGACCAGAGCTTATAACTTCATTATTCATCCAAAACACCAAATTAGGGTTTCTCTCAAAGATCAATCCCTAAGAACAAGAAACACTAGGTGTTTAATTCTAAGTCAAGAATTCAAGCTTTACTCCACCATTCTTCAAGAAATCATCCACCCAGGTATGTCAAGTGTTGATTCATGGGTCCCTTTCACCCATGAAGCTCAAGAATCTCTTTTAAAAATCCAAGATTGTGTATTTATAAATGTTCATGATTTAGTTGAATTGAAATTTGTGTCCATTTTGTTGTATGGTTTTATTCATGTTTTAAATTACATGTTCAAATTATTGATCCTAGTGTGTGATGATTTGCATAATATTAAGGATAAACCCTTCAAATTGGAAATTTATTTATGCAACTATGATAATTAGATGCATTGATGATGGTATAACCAAAGTATGCTCCCCATGTGTTTGATTAAATGCCTATGTGAAGGAAAAAGTGCCATTATAGTATGATAATATGAAATCCCCATTCATGTACAAGTTAATGCGTGCAATGTGTTTGATAAAATGCCTAAGAGAACAAGAATCATGCTTTAGGACTCAATTATGGCCAAATTGATGAACACATGCTTTACCCTTATGTTCAAAATGACTTTCATGTTATTGTTATGCATTGAAATTGTCTGATGGATTGTTCATGAGATTAGCCTATGAAATTATTATATGTTTATATGCATTCCTATTCATGTACCAAACCATTATAATCAAATGCCTCATGAAATTCCCCAATGATTGTATTATGGATTGTGGATTATGGTCGTGAGTCTAGGAAGTGTCATGTCTTATCATTTTCATGCTATCGAGTCCTGGGGGTACTTGTACCTGACAATTTAGCTATGTGCCTAGAGTCAGTGTCAGTTTTCAAGATACTCTCAGTCAAACCATGCTCAGTAGAATTCAGTCAGACTCATGACTCAGGAAAACTCAGAAATCCCAATAATCTCAGAAATCTCAAAAATTCAGTAATATTAGTAACATTCCGTCAGTCCAAGGAACTCAGTGAACTTATTCTAGTTAGTTCTGTTAATCATGTTCAGTGTCTATTCAAATAGGAGTAGTATTTAGCACCGAGTAAACCCAACGATAAGGACACACACTGACAGATGAGGGTGTGATCCTTAGAAGCAATCCCTGCGTTCCAGAACTATGTAACCAGCATAGGTTGAGACATCAACACTGATAGATAAGGGTCGATGAGGTGGATAAACACTTTCAGATGAAGGCCCCACCATTCTCTTTTAGGGACACTGTCAGATGGGGGTAACCCACATCTTATCCTTACCAGTGGCACGGTATTGACATCCTTCAAATTAGGGTTACAGATTGGACCCCAACTCAGCTATATTTCTTTATTTGGGGCATGTCGGTTATATGACTACTTCCCACAGTTACAGTCTTAGTCTCAGTCTCAGTAATAGAACTCAGATAGTTCTACAGAATTCAGGACTGTCAGATACAGTCACCCAGTTCGTACGGAACTCATCTAGTTCCATCAGAAATAGGACTGTCAGACACAGTCATTTAGATCATAGTATATCAGTTACATGAAACTTATGTTATCAGTATTTAGATTTAGTGATGCCATGATCTTAGTCACAGTTCACATATTCATGCATGTATTCTCACGTTCATGTTATTCAGTCAGTTAGTATTGTTCATTCATATAAACCCCTTGCATTCAGCCTAACTCACTTGCATACCAGTACATTCAATTGTACTGATGCATTTGTGCTATGGTGTTTTATACCATAGGTTTAGAAGCGCGAGCTCTAGAGCATCCTTAGTAGATCAGACGTTTAGTATCCAGACTAGTAGTGAGTCGTCATCATTCGAGGATAGCATGATTATTTTATTACTTCATTATTTCAGTAGTCCATAGTTGGTTCAAGACAAATCCCATAAACTCTTTAGTTGTTAGACAGTATAGAAGCTTTCATACTAGCATGTTCAGACAGTTATTTCAATTTTGGTATGGTGATACCATATTATTCAGATGTTATGTTTTATCAGATATTTGAACCTTATGGCCTTTCAGCCTTTTATTCCGCATTTATAAAGTATGTTATAAAGTGCTCAGTTACAGGTATCAGTCATAGTTTAGCTTGTGGTCTTTCAGGGTCATGAGCACCGTGTGGCATTTTGGGTACCAGATTTGGGGTATTACAGTAATAGTTAATCTGGAATTTAGGATAATGGTTAGTAAGGCGACACTTTAATTTTCAAAAGGTAAAGAGTGAAATTCACTAAAGGTATTCACAAGATGGTTAGAGATACATATCTTATCAAATTTTACATGCAAGATATTGTGATAGTTCGATGGAGCATGATAACTCTACTGAGCTGGGAAATCAGGGGTAACACAGTCCTAGTACTCATCTCGTATTGATTTCAACAAAAGCAACAAAGATTATTACTTTCATACCATTCTCTAAAACACAAACATTTACTTTCCTGGATTTTTTAGCTACTTCAGTAGATTCATAAGATAAATTTGACCTATTCTCTTTGGGTTCAACCCCAACCTCTGTTGGAATCCTATATTTGACATTGATTTCATTATTCCTTGTAAATGTGTAGTGTTAGGTGACATCGCGGGCTGGGGTAGAAGAATCTATACCTTAAGGATAGGATTAAGGTCTGGTGAAGGCCCCCTATCCTAGACCTTAGTTGACGACACATACCTAGGATGTCCATGGACTATAGGTTATCCATAAACAATGACAGGATCTCTAGGCTCAGTCTCGAGACCATCATCTCGGGTAATGGTAGAATGCATCCTAGACATTTGTGAAAGAGTGAAAACAAAGGAGTGCTTTAGAAACCAACTCATACTTCTAGCACCAAATGAGTTAAAGAAGTGAAGAACTCATAAGAATGTCCTATAGCCACTCGAAGATAATAAATGGATGACATTATTTTGATTTGCATGAATCTACCAGACACTTGCACTCATACCAACAATACTGATAACCTCGGATTGAATACCAGTTTTTTATAACCCAATTTATGAATCATAATGGAAACTACTTTATCCCACCAGTAGGCAAGCCAAACCATAGCTCAGAGCTATACACACAATAGACTAACTTGGTGGAAATGGCCTAAAACCTAGAAATCAACTTTTAAAGAGTTAAAACATATAATAAAAAAGTCATAACAGACTAATAGATATATAAAAGAGCAACAACCATCCCATGACTAAGAAAAATCAGTACAAAACCTACTACAAATCAACCAAAGGCACTGAATAGTAAAATACAATCTGTCTCGATAATAAACACTATACATGGATAAATAAAAGAATAAAGGGAAAATAAAACTCCAAGAGCTCACCCTATCTATAAAGTCAACTGAACATAATCGTCGAATCAGCAATGGCACTAGTACTTGGATCTACACCAAAAAAGAATAAAAGTGTAGTATGATTACTAAAATCATGGGTACTCGGTAGGAATCATCGAGATAAATCGTGATATAAATAGATAAAATACAAGATAAAACAAGCTAAGTTAAGGTAAAAAGGGTAAAACTAGGAAATAAGCTCAAACACTATTGTACATAAATAGATATCATAAAATTAGAATATTAACGTATAGATCACAAAACTATAACTACAAAATTGGCCCCCATAAGCCAATGAATGTGGAAAAGTAAATAACTCAATGTAGGCCCCCATAAGCCTGAAGGGTACAACCAAGGGGAAAAAATAATCAAGGATCCGTAACTCTACCGAACATCATTTATAACCATCAACCTATCCATGTCGAATCATATTGCAACACCCTATATTTTGAATATAATTGTTCTACATATATGGAAATTGATATAGCCTTGTGGTATAAGTAATGGACAAAATTTGTTATGCGAGTATTGATGGTGTATATGGGTTTTTTAGGTACTGCCCGTACATTTAATGTGATAAGGCTAAGTTAACATTAATATAAATATTCAACTTGGAAACGTAAGCTGGTATTTGAATGTAAAGTTTAAAGTGACCAAGTGTATACAAGTTTTAAGTTAGATTAAAAGGATTAAGAAATGAAAGTGGAATAAAATATTGAGGTATTTGTTGGACTTAATTGAGATAGTAGGTGAGTCACCTACTTGAGTTATACGAACCAAGTTTATGGACTTAGCTATGGATCAGATTTGGGTCCTATATTAATGTACTCATTTGGGCCCAAACTAAGTAAAAGAGAAACAAAATGGAGAAAGGGCCCAACACAAATATGTGCCTATGCCCAATTCAATTGAGCCACTAAGGAATCAAGAAAGTAGGTGCATTACCTACTTGTACCATTGAGCAACTTAAACTCCATAAGTAGATGTATCACCTTCATGGACCAAATTGACCAATTTGAGATCCAAAATGCAACTAAAGAGAAAGCCTAAAAAATTCCTTTATAAGGCTGAGTTGTTGGTCATTTTCTTCATTTCTAAGTCACAAGAAAAACATCATATTTCATAGGTTCTCTCTACTTTTCTGTATAATAGCAAATACATCCCTAGTTTTCCATCTCAGTTTATTGAAGAAACCCTCACCTTTGCAAGACAAGGTAAGTGAAAACACTTATGGTTTAGCTTACTTCTCCTATGGAAGAATAGGAAAACATTTTATTCATGCTTAATTATAGGTTCAAGGTAGAATAAAAAATAAGGTAGTTGCCTACTTTTCTTTGTTATTAAGAGACTTCTCTTTTCTTCTTTAGTTTGAAGTGTGAAGGAAAGTTCAAGTTAAAAGGATAAGTTGCAAAAAATTGAGGTAAGGTGACTACTCCATTTTGTCCTCCATATGTATGAGTTTGAGTAGAGAATTATGGATGTGTTGTTAGTAAGAACTCAAGGGATGATGTGATCAATATTTAGTTGATATGATAAAGTAAATCCGGGGTTGTTTTATGGACTGTTTTATGTTTATATGTTGGAAACTACCGGGTAGATATTGGGGAAAGGTGTAACTAGTTTGTATGGAAATATAGAATAAGGGTGTAGTGGTACACCACTGAATGTAATTTTGTATATGTTTATTATATATTCTATTTTGTATACTATTTTGAGGGTGTAATAAATACAATACTATTTTAGGGATCTTATAATAATCTGTAAGGTATGTGGATGTAATTGGAAGAAAAGGTTTAGAACAACCCCCTTGATTTGATAATTTATTTGCTTACTGTTTGGCTACTATTTTGGTGAAGTTAAGTAGCCTGAATTTGTTTGTTAGTTACTAATACTAGTTTTACTATATACTTTGTTTTAGAAAAGTAATCCAATAAACATGAAGATAATTCAGGTGTATATTGGAGTTGTACAACGAGGTATGTAAGGCATACTCTATTTCGTATTTTTAGCATGAAATCCAATACTTGTGTTACAAAGTAAGTTTCTAAGGTTCTCCTATAGTAAATGATACAAAGTGGAAGTGCATGATCTCACATGTGTTAAAACACTCCAATATGTGTTTATTATCTAGTCGGTATGTCTACTTTCACTATCAAATTTCAGGAGTTCTCTTTTAAGTCAAATAAGAACCATGTGTTAATTTTAGCTCCTAAAAATTTCATTCATATACAACCAGCTCCCTACCTTATTGTCATTGCATTAAATTTTTATTCACATGTCTTTTACTGGTAGATTGTTGTTCCAAGGTACAATAATGTTATGACTACCAAACTAATAATCTCAAAGGCTAAGCAAACTAAGTAACACAAATTTGAATTGTATGGGTGCCAGCTCAGGGGTATAAGCCTAGCATGGTCTAATACCAATACCTTTATATGTGGGTGGAAGATCAGGGTTAAAATCCTTGAATGGGATGATCCTAATTAGTTTATATATGGGTGGCAGCTCAAGGGCGTAAGCCTAGCAAGGGGCGTTCCCAATTTGTGTATTTACCACAGATCAACTGGTCATTTGTATCATATTGTTTACGGGGATAATAAATTAAGAAAGGTAAAATGAAGAAAATAATGTAATGAACATGATCTCACATGTATATCTAACTGTGTTCTATTAGCATTATCTATATATTTGTACCTTATTTCTTTGAGATCTTATTTTATGTGTAGTTACTTTTAGCCTTACATATTCAGTACATATTTTTGTACTGATGTCCCACATAGGAGACCTGCATTACATGTTGCAGGCATATGTGATTTAACTAATACATATTCCCAATAAGAGCATAGGATATCCAGTGGCTATTAATAAGCTCCAGATTAATTCATGGAGTTTTGAGTTTGTTACATATGTTTGGGAATTGTACAGTAGTTCAGAGTAAGAAAGGGGTTTATCTCAACCATAACTAAGTCTATATGTATCTTTAGAGTCTTTGTATACCGATGTAAAGTTAAGCATGGTAGTGTCTTATCTTTTAGATGTTGTGGCCATAATGACCAAGTCATGTGATCACGCTCAACTTACTCCATAATAAATGGGTAAGGCGATGATCGTTGTCAAGTAATTAACCCAAAGTGAATGGTATCAAATCCTCGAGGAGTGAATATAGTATTCAAATATTATGGGTGTTGAGAGTAACTATCCAGTTACCCCCAATTTAGATAAAAAGTAAAACATTACTTTAAAAATTGGGGGCTTGTCATTTGCAAGATTGTTTAATAAACAACTTTAACAACAAAATTAGAGCACCAAATGTAGATAAACTTTCAGTAGGAGAAAAGTCTTGGGATTATGTTTTCCTTGGGGCAAATAATGTATGGGTTCATGATAATTAAATGCAAATTCTAGTTGACAACTACATGGGTAGGCTAGGTTAGGGGTTCTTGATTTAAGTTTTTCAACTAAACCTCAAGATTATAACCCATGGATCCATTCAGATACCGCATAGAGGTGACAAGATATTCCACCTAATACCTCAATTGGGATTTCCTATTTCTAGGAAGATGCCCAAGACCTAGCTAATTCTCAATTCACCCTTATTTCTAAGATAATGAAAAACAATCAACTACATCTAACTATTGTTCACTAAAACATTATCACCCACATCTTTCAAGGATAATGTGAGATATTGGGAATTTGGGATTTTCACCCACAAACTCCAACTCAATCAAACAAGAACTAGTGAAACCCAACATCATTAACCAAGAATATAAACTAGTAAATCACAACCCACACATATTTCAAACCTATTTTAACATAATCCCAAGATAAATGTTTAGCTACTCATGGAAATAGGAAGAAGAAAATTACCCAAGTTGACATTCATTTCCTTAATTGAGAATACAAACTAGAGTAATCCCAAAATTCCAAGCTTCAATTACAACCAAAAGTATCTTTATTTAAAGATTTAATACAATTCTTCTCTAACAAATTGGAAGTTCTCTCACTATCTTCTTTAAAAGGGAGTTCCAAAGATGATTCAAAATGAAAGGTTTTATTCCTCTTTAAGAATTTCGGATAAGCTTTAGGAAATTACAAATCATCCATTGGGCTGAAGTTTGATCACTTACGATCGCAAGATATTGATCATGATCGCGGCTCCTACTATCACAGAAAACACATCGCGATCACCATCTTTGACTAAGTTGGACTGGTCGCGATCGCGACCCTCAGACCACGATCGCAGTAACTGAGGGTCAGTTCCTACTCAGGTTTTTTCAAGATTTTGCACTAATTCTTCCGTTTTTTATCTCTTTTCATCTCATTTCACTTCTTTTCTTTTCATCACCAATATACCTGCAAAACATGGGAATTTGTGCATTTTAATGATAAGCTTGTCTCATTAAAACCTTTAAATCACGGGTAGTGTACAAGAATTTGGGCGTCATGAGTGGTAAATTTACCACTCATCAACACCCCAACTTTAACCTTTGCTTATCCTCAAGCAACACTGCTTCTAACTCAATGAGACTATTCATTTGTAAGCCCATCAAATCGTTGAAATTATCAAATTGACTTCAAACTTGGTTAATACCAAAAAGTAGCTCTCAAACATAGGCAAATATATTCTTACACCTCCCTTCAACATGAAACACAATTTCAAGGATGCAAAGACTTTAAAGAACAACAATGCAATAATCACTAAATCTCTAAGAGTGTCTCCCTATAGATAGCAACTCAATTATACTCATTTGCCTCATTTTCAGAAGATGTCAATTTTACCCACCTCAATTAGTCTATATGTCACCTCACAAGAAGAAAATCCCACACACAAAATTATCTATTATGTAACAAGGGATTTAAGTGCCAAACACTCACTCTGAAAAATACTATAAACTCTAACACGTATCATACCATATGCTTGCCCTTATTTTCAATTGCCACTACAATGAATACACTTGGTTGGAGATCTCAAAGGACGTTTTGAAGCTTGAAATATAGGTTCAAGAAAAGGCATGAAGTCATTTGGGTACAAAGTAACTATACCCTCCTTGAACATCTACATCACACTATTTAACCCAACTTTTGACCATGTACCACTTGATTTGTTTTCAAAATTTACACTTGCCTACTTTTGCAACCTTGATTACCCAATTCTTTGAAATCATTTTCTTTTTTACTATTTCTTTTGAAATCCTTTATATTCCTTCTTTTGAGGATTCCTTTATTTTTTACTTTATCTCTTTGCTTAGTTTTGTAGGCATCCACTTACAATATCATGGCCCAAGGTCACTTCTTCCAAAACTTACCACCCCAATCTTAGGCATTAAGCCTAAAGTTTCATTTTACAAGTTCAAGAAGGGTAGGGTTCAAATGAGATATAAAATTTTAATGGTTTAAGGCTTATAATGTGGCTTCCAAAGAAAGTCTTGAAGGATCGAAATGGGTAACTAAGGATTCTATTTTATGTACAGGTAGGCTATTTAGATAATTTGGGTTCCTATGTTCACAAAACTGGCCTTAGATCATTTTACCAACCAAGTATAATCACAATTAGCCTTGTGAGACTAACGGGGAAAGTTCTAGATGATACAAGTATGCATGAGAGTTAGACAATTACGCTCAGCAAACATGTCATACAAACTTTTCAAAGAGGCTTAATTGCATTTCTAACTAAGGAAAAAAGGAACTATTTACCATATACTAAACACAACAGACTTTGGAGTCACAAAAATAGGTAAAGTATTTTATAAAATTATTCACGTCCATGCCTTTGGTTTTAAAAATGTATAGATGGAGAGGGTTTTTGTTTCACATTTACACCAAGAAAAATTGATAGTGAAGACACCAAACCAAGCCGCCGTCTCACATTTTGGCTCTCATGTAGGCAAACCATATGCATCTGTGGCATAAAACCCAATCATAAAGATTTTCCCTAAGAATATCATCACTCAATCCATCATAGGGAAAGGCTCATCCGAGATCAATCAAGATAAACATACCAATCTCTATGCTTTGGGGTTAGACTTTTAGATTACGATGCCCGAACATAAATATAACTCCATCCCCAACTTAAAGATTTGAAGTTCCCTCACTGCAACATGTTAAAGAAATGCAAGGGTTAAAAAGGACTCCCTTAAGAATTAGAAACAATTATATTTTTTTCTTTCTGGATTGTCGCGATCGAGATAGGATGTACCGCAATTGTGAGACCGCGATCGCGATAACTGAGGCTGATTTTCCTTTGTTCTTGTTCTATTTATTTTGTACATCTTCCACTTTCAAACTCTATTTTTCCCCTATTTTTTGGACTTCCAACTTGTTCAAAACAAATACAAAACTTCAAAAAATGCAATAAGTGTGTAAAGGATGGGTTTCCTCCCATCAAATGCAAATTTAATGTTGTAACATGACTCTTATTTATTATCATATCAGATCTTTGGAACATACCAACTCCACTTTGGCCACCCCAGTACCTACTACATTGTAGTGTTTCACTCTTTGTCCATTTACTACAAACCTCTTTTTCTCATGATCTTCTAATTAGATGGCATAACTCGGGTAAACACTAGAAATCACAAAGAGGCCCGACCACTTAGAATGAATCTTTCCCGTAAAAAGCTTCAAATGAGAATTGTAAAGGAGTACATTATTGCCTACATGAAATTCTCGCCTTAGCATTTTATAATCTTTCCATTTGTTCATTTTCTCCTTATACAATGTGGAAATTTCATAGGCCTTGAGTCGGAAATCCTCCAACTCATGATGTTTAGTGATCCTTCACTCGAAAAATTCATGCTAATTCAAGTCTAACCTCTTTAATGCCCACAAGTCTTTATGCTCAAGCTCGACAAGCTAGTGACATGCCTTCCCGAACACCAATTGGAGTTTTGTAGGTCGTCCTATATGCCCAAAGTGCCTCATCAAGTTGCCTTGCCAAATTAGTTCATCCTATATTTACCATCTTCTCGAGTATAGCTTTGATTTATTGACTGGAAACTTCAACTTAGCCACGTGTTTAAGGGTGATATGGGGTAGAAACCTTGTTCTTCACCGCATATTTGTCAAGAAAGTCCCATGATACCCGATTGCAAAAGTGTGAACCTCTATCACTAATGATGGCACGTGGCATTCCAAACCTTGTAAAAATGTATTTCTTCAAGAAGAAAGTGAAGCTTTTGATCTCATTGTTTTGAAGTACCACAGTTTCTACTCATTTAGAAACATAATCAACTGCCACCAATATATATTTGTTACCAAATGAGCTTACAAAAAGGCTCATAAAATCAATCCCCCACATGTCAAAAAGTTTAACTTCAAGATTCAGTTTAGGGGAATTTCATGTCTTCTCGAGATTCCACCTTGCATCTGACATTGATGACATGCTTTTACCCACTCAATGGAATCCCTATGAAGGGATAATAATAACCACATTGAAGAATATTGGTGGCAGTTCAAATCCACCCATGGTGACTGCCGAAAGGTGAGAAGTGACATGATTCAAGGATATCCTTTATTTCGACTTCCATAACATAATGCCTGATCATACCATCTGCACACTCTCAAAATAGAAGGGTTAATACCAAAAATATAGTTTACATTAAACAAGAACCGCTTCCTTTGATGATATCTAAGCCCCTCGCGGAGTAGACCACTCGCCACATAATTAGCATGGGCGGCCACTTTGTTTTTGCAACCCTTTCGATCCTTTACCTCGAAATCAAACTCTTACAAAATAAAGATCCATCTAATTAGACACCACTTAGAATTCTTCTTTTCCATGAGTTATTTAAAATCAGCATGATCCCTCTGTACCACCGCTTTCATGCCTAACAAGTAGGCTCAAAATTTCTCAAAAGTATATACCACCGCTAATAATTCTTTATCAGTAACAGTCTAGTTATGTTGAGCATCATTCAAGGTATTGATCACATAATATATAGAATTAAATATATTTTCCTTGTATTTACCCAATACCTCTCTTAATGCAATTTCGCTTGCATCATACATCACTTCAAATAGGGATGACCAATTTAGAGCCATAGTAATGGGAGTCGATATAAGCAACTCCGTGAGACAATTAAAGGATTTCAAGAATGCATCATAATAATTGAATATTTCCTCATTTTCAAGGATCTTGCACATTGGATGACCTATTTTTGAGAAATCCCTTAATAAATAGCACATAGAACTTGGCATGCCCAAGGAAACTCCAAACACACTTTACGAAAGTGGGGGTAGCTTGGAAATTACATCAACCTTGTCTTTATCAACTAGTATACCCTTCCCCTAGATCTTGTGTCCTAAAACAATACTCTTCTTAACCATGAAATGATATTTTTTCAAATATAGGACAAGGTTGATTTCCATACATTTCACAAGTACCATGCTTAGGTGCTCAAGGCATGACTCGAATGAGTACCCTCCACCGATAAATCATCCATAATGACTTACATCAACTCCTTAACCATATCTTCAAAGACTGATAACATACACCATTGTAATATTACCAGTGTGTTACACAAACCAAAGGGCATCTACTTGAATACAAATGTACCATATGGGAGGGTGAATGTTGTATTCTCCTAGTCTTCTGAGGCAATACAAATTTTATTATACCCCAAATAACCATCTAGAAAGGAATACCACCCCCATCCGGCTAACCTATCTAGCATTTGGTCCAAATAGGGCATGGGAAATAGTCTTTTTCGGTACAAGAATTCAATTTATCATAGTCCATGAACACCCTCCACCCTATGACCAATCAAATAGGAACAAGGTCATTATTTTCATTCATAACTACCAGAATTCCACCTTTTCTTGGAACAAATTGCATCGGGCTTACCCAAGTGTTATTGGAGATTCGATAGATGACTCTCACGTCAAGCCATTTTATAATTTCCTTCTTCACCACCTCTGGAATGGGTTGATTTAACCTCCTTTAATGTTCTACACTTGGCACATGATCTTGTTCTAGCTTGATATTGTGGAAACATATGCTAGGGACTATTTCTATGATATTTGTAATTGTCCATCCGATGGCTCGAATGAACTTTTCCACCACCAAATTTAAAAATTCCACTTAGTAGGGCTTGATGTCACTTGTAATGATGATATATAAAGTGTCTCCATCCCCAAAGAACACATATTTAAGGTGGGGCTTCAATGGCTTCAATTCAATTTTAGGTGGCTCAGGAACAAATAACATTGCAGGTGGGCTCTTATGACTTTTAAGATCAAGGTCCAACTTTACCAGTTTATTGGTATAAGATCCATGTCCCATTAAAGATGTAACCACTTTATCAAATGCTTCAATTTCCTCTCTTTCAAAATTCCACAAGAATCCTACCAATGGATCATCTACCAAACTCACATCGACATAATTCATCACCTCACCATCAATGGCATCAATCATCGAAATTACTTGTAAGTCCTTTGGTTGCTTTATGGACTTGCATATATAGAAAAAATTCATTTATTATTTAGGAAAAATTATATCTCATCGTACTCTACATCCACCAATGCTCTCCTGGTGGATAAGAATAGCCTTTTGAGAATAATAGAAATTTCATGATCTAAAGCACAATCAAGGATCACAAAGACAGCTTGGAAGATGAACTGATCGACTTTAACTAGCACATCATGAATTATTTCCATAGGTTTGTTGATGGTTCGATCGGCCATTAGCAATCTCATCATGGTAGGTTGCGGTTTCCCCAATCCTAGCTTGTGAAATATGGTGTAAGGAATTAAATTTACACTCGTTCCAAGGTCACACAAGGCCTTTGAAAACTTGAAGACTCCAATGGTGCATGGTATTGTCAAAGCACCAGGGTTATTCTTCTTTTTCGCCATGGTTCTCAACATAATTTCGCTACAATGATGAGTTATTTCTATTGCCTTAGCTTCCATAAGCCATTTGTTGAAGACCAATTCCTTCTTAAATTTAGAATACCCCGACATCTCTTGTAAGGCTTCTATTAAAGGAATATTGATGGAAAGGTTGCTAAATTTATCAAGAAACATTTTGAACTTTACATTTCCCTCTTTTTTCATGAACCGTGAGAAAAAGGGGGAGGAATTGTGATTGGTGGCATAAAGACAATTTGGTATTCTTTTGTCTTTGAATTTTCAAATATAACCTCATTTGTCCTTGACTCATCACGATTTGACCTCTTTTTCTTTACATATGTTTGATCATCATTTTCTCTTTCGCCAGGATTATCATCAATCTCTAGGCCCTTGCCAAGACTTTTTCCACTTTGAGATACAATAGCATTTGTTACCATACCACTCATCATTTCTTTATTTTGTCTTTCCATGAGGTTCACCGATATTTCATTTAATTTTGCCTATAGTTTTTGGATAGCGGATGAATGAGACTCAACCATTTTATGTAACTTGGAAAAATCATTCCTCTTTTCTTTCACTATCTTGTCGGTCCCCTCGACACCAATAAAGATTCGAGCCAAAATATATTCATTAATGAACCCCTTCTTTTTGCATTGTGACGTGTTGGTTTTGGTTGTTCCGACCTTGATTTGTACCTTTCTCTTGAGAGGCAATGTAGAAACCCTCTGAATAATTAGTCAACAAACTCATCTTATCATCAAGTATCTCTTCTTCCATATTTTCACATGACCTAGTTTCCCTTGCATCTATATCATTGACTCTTTTAATGGAGGCTCCCAACACATATTTAGTAAGAAGTTCAAGGTGTGACATCACCTTGAGCATATTTACATCTCTTTCCTCCTCTTAACATTTTAGAACTTGACACACAAAGGATGAGGAGGTTCCTATATATTCCTCGGTATCCTTTATAGGCCAACCCCTATCCAAACTAGCGACTTGATCTAACACACTTGATGTGACTCCATATGATTATTTAACAAAGGATCCACTGGTTGCATCATCCACTATGGCCTTCTTGATTTGATCCAACGCCTTATAGAATATTTGGAGAATCATATTTTTCAGTATCTCTTGGTAAGGGCATATCATAAGCTTATCCTTAAATCTCACCCATGCTTCATACCAAGGTTCCCCATGAAATTGACAAAAATTTATGATTTCATCCTGTAATTGTAACATCTTTGAAGGTGGAAAATATTGATCCAAGAAATACTCTATAAGTTTGTCCATGAGATAATGGACCCTGGTGTATATAATGTATCCATAACACCACCTCACCCATTAGAGAAAATAGGAAGAGGCACAATCGTATAGATTCTTATGAGATGTGAGCAATGTCAAAAGGGGCACATACTTCCATAAAATTCTTTAAGTTCAAGTTTCAGTCTTCATGAGCTTGACCCCTAAACAAACCCTTCATATAAATCAATAAAAGAATAACACTTATGACGTAAAATACTCTATTTCCCTTGGTAGGGGGAATACGGACAACACTAACATGCTCTTCGTCGCCAAGATAATCCATAGTTTCAACATTTTCATATGATGGGTTGTTTATGATTCCCTCTTGACTCATGGTTATTTAGAGGAAGTAGTGATTACCGAATTAAAAATAAAAAACAACAAAGAAATTAAAATATGACACGACGGGTAAACTCAAAGTTACAAACAACACCACATAAGTGAAAAATAAGTTTCACTCCCCGGCAAAGATTCCCATTTGATCATGCTCAATTTACTCCATAATAAATAGGTAAGGCAATCGTTTTCAAGTATACTAACCCAATGTGAGTTGGGGTAAAATCCTTGAGGAGTGAATATAGTATTCAAATCTTATGGGTATTCAACGCAACTAACCGTTTACCCGCAAAGTAGATAAAAAGTAAAACATTAATTTAAATATTGAGGGGGTTGTGGTTTCTAATATTGTTTAAATTAGACTACTTTAACTACCAAATTACAGCACCAAATATAGATAAACATTAAATTGGAGAAAAGTCTTGGGATTATGTTTTCCTAGGGGCAAATAATGCATGGTTTCATGATAATTAAATATAAATTCTAGTTAACAACTATACGGGTAAGCTAGGTTAAGGGTTCTTGATGCTATTTTTTCAACTAAACCTTAAGATTATCACCCATGGATCCATTCGGATACCTCATGGATGTGATAAGAAATTCTACCCAATACCTCAATTGGGCATCCCTATTTCTAGGAAGATGCCCAAGACCTAGCTAATTCTTAATTCACCCTTATTTCTAAGAAAATGAAAAAAATGAAATACAGCTAACTAGTGTTCATTATATAACCCACATCCATTTTTTAAGGATAATGTGATATTTTGGGAATTTGGGGGTTTCACCCACATTCTCTAACTCAAGAATACACGCACTAGTGAAACCCAACATCATTAACTAAGATTCTACACTAATAACCTGCAACCCACATATATTTTCACCCTATTAAACCATAATCCCAAGATAAATGTATACCTACTCATGAAAATAGGAAGAATAAAATTATCCAAGTTGACATTCATTTTCTCAATTGAAAATACAAACTAGAGTAATCCCAAAATTCCAAGCTTCAATTAAAACCAAAAATATCTTTCTTGAAATATTTAATACAATTATTCTCTCACAAATTGGATGTTCTCTCACTATCTTCTTTAAAAGAGAGTTCCAAAGATGATTCAAAGTAAAAGGGTTTATGCCCTTTTAAGAATTTTGGATCAAGTGTGGGAAATTACAATACTTCCCCTAGGCTGAAGTCCGATCACTAACTATCGCAAGGTATTGATCACGATCGCAACTCCCACAATCACAAAAAACACATCGCGATTTCCATATTTGAGTAAGTTAGACTGGACGCAATCACGACCCTAAGACTGCAATTGTGGTAATTGAGGGTCAGTTCCTTCTTAAGTTTTTTCAAGATTTTTCACTAATTCATCCCTTTTCGATCTCTGTTCAGCTTAATTCACTTCTTTTATTTCCATCACTTATATACCTGTAGACATAGGAATTATTGCATTCTAATGATAAATTCGTCTCATTAACACATTAAAATCGCAATAATGTTCACGGATTTAGGCATCAATGAGTGATAAATTTACCACTCATCATCTTGTATATATAGTTTTGTGCTTTCCTACATGGTTTATTCTTATCAATGCATTATATCCATATTTTCCAAAACCTTTGGCTATTATATTTACATGCACGAGACGTACAAGGTCATAGGTTGTTCTTTAAAGCCTTTATGGCTACAAATGTCTGTCCGCCCTAATTGAATTTGAGTTATGACAAAAGTGGTATCAAAGCACGTCATTCTAAGGAGTTAACAAAACCGTGTCTATGTAGAATCTTTCTTATCGGTGTGTTGTGCACCACATCTATAAATAGAAGGATACGAGATATCTTAGGGTTATCTATTTTTCTTCATATCTTAAATCGTGTAATATAGCCAAAGTTGTAGATGGAGTCATATTTGACCATTAAATCTATTTTATTTCTCTTTATAGTAAAGATATTGGTTAAAAAATAGAGTAAGAATATGGATAAGACAGTAGATGTGGTTGTTGGAGAACAGACCAGCAAGTCCCTACCTATACAAGGTTATTAAAGTGTGGCTCAATATGAGTTTATATCACAAACTTCTTCTACTCCTCCACTCCAAAAGAGTTTAGGGGGAGAGAAGCACCCTCATAATCACCTATTAATGCTACTGAGAAAGATCTAAGAAATGTGGTATAATTGTTGACTCATATAGTTGTTGGACAAGCTAAGTACAGGCTATTCCAACTAGAAGTTCTAGTGGTATTGATACGACAGCTAGTCTATGGATGCAAAATTTTCTTAAATTAGATCCTTCCACCTTCACCAAAATAGATTTTAATGAAGAACCACAAGACTTTATTGATAAAATCCAAAGGGATCTAGATTTCATGGATGTATTTGGTAAATTACAGTTGAGCTAGTAGCATATATATTAAAAGAAGGGGTTATATTATAGTATAAAGACTGGAAATGGTCTAGAGGTATTGGCACACCTTCAACTACTTAGAAAGAGTTTAAAGAGGCATTTCTTGATCATTACCTTCTTTTTGAGAAGTGAGGCCCGTGTAGATCAGTTCTTAAATATTTACTAAGAGAATATGCGCGTGAAGGAGTAAAACCTCAAATTTAACTATTTGTCTGGCTATGATCCTAATATGGTAGCTACTATGAATGATAGAGTTCATTGATATATGGATAGATTGGATCAGTATTTTGTAAAAAATTATACTATTGCTTCTTTTAACAAAACATAGATATAACAAGGATATAATTTTAGCATAAAATATAGAGGATCAGTGGTAAGGAATAAGAACACAAGAATCAGAAAGAGGTAATTCAAAGATTACTAGATCTATAAGGTAGTTTATGGTATCCCAAGGATATTTTAGGACTCAATTTTCAAATAGAACACCTAGCCCATAATATTCTTATCTTGCAGCTTGTGCTCTACTATGGTTTAAAGGGTCCAAGGGCAATCAGTTTGGACAAGGAAGTGAGAGCCAAAGCTCATGACCAATAGGTATTAGGAGCTAGAGAGTATAAGAAAATTGGGACCTCCTTGATAGCCATGTAAACAATATAGAAAGCTTTACTTAGGTGCATGTCAATTTGGGATAAATTCTTACTTTTGGTGTGGTATGTCAGGGTTTGATGAGAGAGTGCCCACAAAGGGGTATAGGTGGTGTTACACGACCTACTGGATCAACCATTACATCGTCATCATCAGTGCCTTCTTTAGGTAGGTGTATATAGCCTATTGTTCATGGTAGAAGTGTTAAAGAAGATGCAAGTTCTAGTAGAGTTTAGAATAATACATATGATCGCGCGGCTCAACTAAATTCAGAGGCTTCTCTAGATGTGGTTACAGGTACATTGTCCTTATTTTCACATAATGTATATACATTTATTGATTCGGGTTGTTATTATATTTTACTCCATTGGTTGCTGGAAAGGTCAAAAGAACACCAAAATTACTAGTTAAGCTATTTGAAGTGTCTATGCCAGTTGGTGAATTTATTATAGTAAGGAGAGTGTATCAAAATTGTTTACTAATTTTTTGTTCTCATGCTATAATGGCTGACATTGTTGAGTTAGAAATGGTATATTTTCATGATATAATAGGTATGGATTGGTTGGCTTGTTGTTATGCCATAGTAAATTGCCGATCTAAGAGTGTGTATTTCTATTTTCCATGAGTTTCAGTCCTTGAATAGGGAGGGGGGTATTATTGGTGTGCCAAGAGGTAAATTTATTTATTAAGGTAAAAGGATGATTTTGAAAGGTTACATATGTCATCTAGTAGGTAAATATATAGATGAAAAGCCACCAATTCTTCAAACTATTCAAGTGGTAAATGAATTTTTTAATGTATTTCCTGAAGATCTTCCAAGTTTGCCTCCAGAACAAGAAGTAGAGTTTGGTGTTGATATGATTCAAATTACTCAACCAATCTCAATTCCTCCAAATAGAATGGATCCAACAAAACTACGGGAATTGGAAGAGCAAGTAATGGATTTTCTAGAAAAAGGATTCATAAGGCCTATTATGTCCCCAGCTTGGGGTGCATCAGTGTTATTTGTGCATAAGAAAGATGGTTCATTAAGGATGTGTATAGACTATCAACAATTGAATAAGGTGACTATTAAGATCAAATATCCCCATCCAATAATTTAAGACTTGTTTGATTAGTTATAAGGTGCTAAATGTTTCTCAAAGATTGACTTGAGTTCATGTTACTACCAAGTAAGGGTCAAAGAGAAAGATATATTCAAGACATCTTTTCGCACATGATATAGTTATTACAAGTTTCTAGTCATGTCCTTTGGGATTAACTAACTCCCCAAAAACTTTTGTGGAATTGATGAATAGGATGTTCAAGCCATTCTTAGATGTGTTTGTGATAGTTTTTGTAGATGATATTCTGGTTTATTCAAGATCAAAAGAAGACCAAACTTGTCACTTATGGCAGGTGTTACAAATTCTTCGTGATTGTAAGTTATATGCAAAGTTTTCTAAATGTTAGTTTTGGTTGAGATCTAAGGCATTCTAGGGTCATATTGTATCTAATAAAGGAACAAAGGTTGATACTCAAAATATATATGCCATGAAGAGATGGCCAAGACCTACAACGTCTATAGATGTTTGTAGTTTCCTTGGGCTGGTAGGTTATTATAGAAGGTTTGTTGAAGGATTTTCTTCAATTTCTACAACTTTAACAAACCTAACATACGAAACATCCCAGTTTTAATAGAATGATGCATTTGAAAGGAGTTTCTTAGATTTGAAGAATAAGTTGACTTCTACACCCGTATCGGTAATTTTAGAAGGCACAGAAGGATATGCAGTGTATTGTGATGCTTTAATAATTAGATTAGGATGTGTATTGATGCAGCATGGTAAAGTAATAGTATATGCCTCAAGACAATTGCAGCCACATGAGAAAAATAATCCAACACATGATCTTGAGCTAGCAGCAGTTGTATTTGCTGTAAAGATATGGTGCCACTAATTGTATGTGATTCATTTTGACATATATACTTACCATAAGAGTTTTCAATATATATTTAACTATACAGACATAAATTTGAGGCGAAAAAGATGGCTTAAGCTATAAAGGACTATGATGTTGATATCTTGTATCATCTAGGGAAACCTAATATGGTAGCTGATGCTTTGATTCATAAGACAATAGCAAGAATTTTTGGGTAGTCAATGAATAGCTAAGGATCTATACCAACTAGCCAATTCAGGGGTTTGCCTTCTTGAAACTCTAGATTAGGGGGTTATTGGGCATAAAGAGGTTGAGCCTTCATTAGTAGCTGAAGCGGAAGAGAAGCAATATGCAGATCCTATTCTATTAGAGCTTAAGGAGAATGTACAATGTGGTATGACAAAGGCATTTGAAATTAAACATTAGGGAATACTTCGATGTCAAAATAGATTATGTGTACATAATTTTGATAGGTAAAGAAAAAGGATTGTGACAGAGGCACACCATTCAAGGTATTTTATCCATATGGGGTCAACTAAAATGTATCATAATTTGAAAGGAGTGTATCGTTGGGGTGACATAAAGAAGAACATTACAGAATTTGTAGCCCAATGTCCAAATAGTCAAAGAGTTAAAGTAGAGCACCAAAATCTCAGGGGTAATAGGAAACTTATAGATCTTCCTATTTAGAAGTTGGACTTGATCAACATGTATTATATCGCTAGTTTGCCTTGCACATCTCAAAAGTTTGATTTTGTATGGGTAATAGTTGATAGACTTACCAAATAAACATATTTTCTTCATATTAAGACCACTTACATAGTTGAAGAGTACGCAAAATTATACATTAAAGAAATAGTTTGGATACATGAAGTACATCACTATTATATCATATAGGGGATCTTAATTCACTACAAATTTTTGAAAGTCCTTTGAGAGAAATTTGGGAACACAAGTGAATTTAAGTATAGTTTTTACCCTCAAATAGATGGACAAGTAGAACGTACCATTCAAACACTTAAAGATACACTTCGAGCTTGTGTATTTGACGTTAAAGGTAGTTGGAATGATCATTTACCTATTATCGAGTCTGCCTACACAATAGATATTATTCAAGTATCAAAATGGCACCATATGAAGCTTTATATGGAAGAAAGTGTAGATCACCAATTGGTGGTTTGAAGTGGATGAACTGCCCTATTTGGGAAAGATCTTGTTCATCCTTCTATGGAAAAGGATAAAGTTATCCAACAAAGGCTAGAAGCATCCCAAAGTCGACAAAAATCATATGCAGACGTCAGAAGAAGGGGGCTAGATTTTGCTATATATGATTGGGTATTCTTGAAGGTATAACCAATGAAAGGGGTAATGATATTTGATAAAAAAGTAAAACTAAGTCCACATTATATTGGGCTATATAAGATTATTCAAAAGTTTGTCAGGTTGCATATGAGTTAGAGAAACCATTAGAGCACTCAACAATTAATCCTACATTTCACGTCTCGATGCTTCAAAAGTTCATAGAACATCCATCTCATATTACTACTGTTGAAGATGTACAAGTTACAAAAGATCTCACCAATGAAGAAGTGCCTATTGTTATTCTAGATTGGCAAATTAAGAAGTTAAGAAATAAAGAAATATCTTCTGTAGAAGTACTTTGGAGAAACCAACAAGTAGAAGAGGTCGTATGGGAAGTTAAGGAAGAAATGAAATCCAAGTACCTCCATTGATTAAAACTCAAAGACAGAGTTCAAGATTTTGAATCAGAGAAATAATAAGTAAGCATAAACATATAAGTACTATGTGATAAAATGAATATTAAACTTAGGTTTGAACTTGTTTAGGTTGGATAATTATACTAACATTCAAGGAAGAATGTTCCTAAGAAGGGATGATGTAACAACTTGTATTTTGCATGTACTTGTTCTACTTATATGGAACTTGATATAATCTTGTGTATATATAATGGAATATATTTTTTATGTATGTATTGATGTTGTTAATAATTTTCTAGATACTGCTTGTAACGCTCTAAAAATACACCCTAGATGCCACACGGTGCTTATAGTCCCAAGAGAACACAAGCTAACTCATGAGCTAGTACCTGTTATGAGCACTCAATAAAATAGATTAAAAAATAACATGTGTGGAATTTAACTTAAAATGCCATAAGGCTTTAAATACTTAAACATTTGGTTAAAATCATTATTTTGAAAGCATTTGAAAACAATACTGAGAAGATTGGTAATAACAACTGATAAACTGACTAACTATCTGACATAGTCCTAAAAGCCTCTAATTGACTGAAGAGTTAATGGGATAAGCCCCCAACTAATTTCAAATAATTACAGAGCTGAAAGATTAAAATAAACATAAACAATCTTCGATAAATAAATACTCACCACTGCTACTACTGCTGATATGCTAGAAGGTCTAAGTACGATCGGGAACTCGACTGTCCAAACCTTTGATATAAGAAATCATAGCACAAGAAACAAGTATATGATTAATACTTTGAATGTACTAGTATATGAGATGAGGTTAGGATGAAATGCATATGTTATTTGCATGAGATAATAACTGACTGAATAGCATGAGATAACTGAGTATGAATGCATAAAAGTTGTAAAGCCTGAGAATGCATGACCAAACATGAAGTATGATTTTGATATAGTCTGTAAACTGAAGTACTTAAATACTGTTACTGAATAACTGATAACTGTATGCTATGATCAAGAAAACTTGAATCTTAACTCTGTATTGAATACTGAACTGAGACTGTGGGAGCTAGCTATAACTGACATGCCCCCAATGTACAATCAGGGTCCAACCTGTAACCCCAGATGGAAGGGAGTTAGTACTATGCCACGGGTTCTAACATTGGTTATATTGATCTACTAATCTGATTTCCTGAAGAATGAGGGTGTCATACTTAACAGACGGTGGACTCCTCAAAGTCTACGATGGCGTCATAGGTCTGCAGCCTAAGGACTACTACTAATGTCTCATGCCTACTAATGGGGGAGACAAGTGCCTTTTGCCTACTCACTAGGGAGACGTCATCTCTGAGTTCACTCGGTGCTAAGTTTTTACTCCTAACTGAAACACACTAATTACTAGACTTAACTAAACTTAATTGAACTCATAACTGACCCTAGTTACTAACTAAATGATATTTCTCATGTTATGATTGAAATCATTTTGTGGATAGTGAAAACTAGGTAATCAGCTAAATTTTAGGTATATCTAACCCCCCGAACTCGATAGCAATAACAATAGGAACATACTAAAGCTTCGAAAATATCATAAGTAGTCATTGTTCGAAACCCAATCATTTAGGCATCTCATCAAACACTTGAAATTCATAGGCTTAAGACTGAGAATAGTTAAAATATGATACTAACATAATTGAAATACTAAAATCATGGATTTATTATTTAACATGCGAACATCATTATTCAAATGTGTCAAGGACAATTTCCAATGAAAACACATGGTAAACATGATTTGTAATCAAAATTCATAATAACTTCATAAAGATAACTCATAATAATATGTAAAAATCATGGCTTTAACTTGACAATGAATTCTTAGAATCCATAGGTGAAAAAGACCCTTGGATGAACTTGGTGACTTCTTAAAGCTTGAGCTTGAATTTTGAAGAGGCTAGTGTTTGTTCTTGAGAGAGAATTGCTTTCTTTTGAGAGAATTTTGTCTAAAAGATAACAAATAATGCTTTAAGGATCCTAAATATCGTGTCATGACTGGATTAGGGAAAGGAAAATGACTCAAATACCCTTATGGCCCCAAAACTTATTAAACTGAATCGAACCAAGTGAAGAGAAATGCCCCGCACCACGGTGCTCTGGCGATGCGATATGCAGCTCACTGTGAAGCCCCCCACCGACGCGATATTCGATGCGCTGTGGCCATATTGCGGAGCCTTACTGATTTGATTGTCCAAACAGGTCTCAAACATTATCTGAAAAAACCAAAACTAACCCGAGATGAACTATCGACAACCCCGATTATAAGTCGAAAAGGTCAAAAATAAAATCATCGATGTTTAAGGGCCTTTGGAGAAGACTAAGCCTAACACTTAGTGAAATTTTCTAAGTCTTGAACCCCTTTAAAATGAAATAGTAAGCTGAAATGAGCTAGGATCTTATGGGGTCTTACAATATCTCCCCCTTGGAAAAATTCATCCTCGAATGAGACTGATTAAGTTGAGAATACTGAGGTATTAAGAGTACATGTTGAATGTGCATAACTGAAAACATGGTTACATGACTAAGTCTGAAACATAATATATAACTTAAATAATTTAAGAATGTATCCAATGACATGAAAATTATTACATGGCTGGAACTGAGAATTGAAAGAAAAAATCTAAGGAGAATTATTACCTTAAGCTGAGTCTGATTTTGGGAAGAAGAGATGAGGGTACTTGGTTCATATGTCTACTTCTAATTTCCAAGTGGCTCCCTCAATAGACTGGTTCCTCTAAAGAACTTTGACGAAGGGAACTTCTTTATTCCATAGTCTACAAATCTGCAATCTAGGATCTCGACTGGGATTTCTTCATAAGAAAGGCTATCTTGTACATCTGTGCTTCCTAAAGGAACTACTATAATTGGATCACTAATACACTTCTTTAATAAAGAAACATGGAATACTGGGTGGACAGATGTCAAATATGCAGGCAACTCAAAATTATACGCTACCTTCCAATAACGACCCAAGATCTTGTAAGGGACAACATATCAGGGACTGAGGTTCCCCTTCTTGCCAAATCTCTTCACTCCCTTTATGGGAGAGATTTTCAAATAGACTGTATCCAACCTCAAACTCAAGATCTCTTCTCCTCATATCTGCATAGGATTTCTGATGGCTTTGGGCTGTCTTAAGCCTCTCCCTGATCAACTAAAATTTCTCTAATGCATCAAATACTGAATCAAGCCCTATCAATATAGTCTCACCCACCTCAAACCAACCAATGAGAGATTAACATATTCTCTTATAGAGAGACTCAAATGGAGCCATCTAATTACTGGAATGATAACTGTTATTCTAGGCAAACTCGATTAAAGGTAAGTGATTATCCCAAGTATCCTTAAAGTCGATAACGCACACTTTCAACATTTCCTCTAAGATTTTAATGGTCCTCTCTACTGACCATCTGTCTAAGGATGAAAGGTTGTACTGAGATGAACTTGGGTACCAAGAACCTTCTGAAATGCCCTATCCAAGATAATAGACAAAGGGACTCCATGCAACCTAAAAACTCTCTAAGATAAAGCTTGGCATAGTCTTTGGATGAATAAGAAGTATGGACTAGTAGTAAATAAGTTGATTTGGTCATTCTGTCTATAATAACCCAAATCGAGTCATGCTGACATTGTGAATGGGGCAATCCTATTACAAAATCCATGTTAACCTCTCCCCACTTCCAAGTAGGGATGTTGAATTCTTAAATAGTGCCACTAGGCCTTTGGTGCCCAACCTTAACCTGCTGATAATTAGAGTACTTGGCTAAAAACTCTACAATATCTCTCTTCATACCACTCCACCAATAGATCTCCCGCAAATCACTGTACATCTTAGTGGCTCCTAGGTGAATAGAATAACATGCACTATGTGCTTCTGCAAGGATTCTCTTTCTTAACCAATCAATGCATAGCACACACAGCCTATCCTGACATCAAAATACACCATCTCCCCCTTTGGAGAAAACCTCTAATTTTTAATCTCTGACTGACTCCTTCAACTTAACTTGGATGGGGTCCTTATCTTGCTTTTATTTCACTTTGGCAACCAAAGAAGATTTTGAACTATTCTGAACCCATACACTACCCTCAGCTGAATCAACCAAACAAACACCTATTCTAGCAAGTTGATGAACCTCCTTGACTAACTTTTTATTATCATCCTCAATTTAAGCAACACTACCCATAGAAAATCTACTAAGGGCATCTGTCACTACATTGTCTTTGCCCGAGTGGTACAAAACACTCATATCATAGTCTTTCAACAATTCCAACCACCTTCTCTAATGAAGATTCAGATTTTTTTGTGAAAACACATACTGCAAGCTTTTATGACCCGTGAACACATCAACATACGCCCTATAGAGATAATGTCTCCAAATTTTCAAAGCAAACACAACAACTACTAATTCAAGATCATGGTAAGGATAATTCTTTTCATGGGGCTTTAGATATATAGAGGCATAGTCTATGACCTTACCTCTCTACATCAACACACAACCAAGACCAACTCTTGAAGAATAGTAAATTACAAACCCATTTGAACCATCTGAAAACGTCAAAACTGGGGTTAAGGTGAGTTGAGTCTTCAACTCCTGAAAAATCTTCTCATAAGAATATGACCACTAAAAATTAACTTTCTTCTGGGTTAATGTATACATGGGGGACGCAATAGATGAAAACCATTCAAAAAACTATCGGTAATAGCTAGCCTAACCCAAGAAACTTCTGATATCTGACAAAAAGTTGGGTCTGGGCCACTTTCTCACTGCTTTGTTCTTTTAAGGGTCAACTCTAATGCCATCACTGGAAATAATATGGATAAGGAAAGCTACTGATCTTAGCCAAAATTCACACTTACTGAATTTGGTGAACAGCTGATAGTCTCTAAGAATCTATAATATAATTTTAAGATAGTCTGCATGATTGTTTTCACTATGGTAATAGAAAAAAATATCATCATGAAGACTATGATGAACATGTCAAAGTACTTCTTTAACACTTGGTTCATCAAGTCCATGAAAATTGTTTGGCCATTCATTAGTCTAAAGGATATGACTAGAAATTTAAAGTTACCATATCGGGTTCTGAAAGCTATTTTCGTAATGTCACACTCTTTGACTCTGAGATGATGATAGCCAGATCTGAGGTCTATCTTAGAGAAGTAACTGGCACCCTAAAGTTGGTCTAATAATTCATCAATTCTGGGGAGTGGGTATTTATTCTTGATGGTGACTTTATTTAATGGATGGTAATCGATACACTTTCTGAGAGAACCGTCTTACTTTCGTATGAAAAGGATTGGAGAACCCCATGGGGAAACAATGGACCTTATGAATCATTTATTTGGGAGATCTCTCAATGATTCTTTCAATTCCCAAATATCAGCTGGAGCCAATTCTGTAGGGCAGAATAGAGATAGGCTAGGTATCTAGAAGAAGGTCTATTCCGAAGTCTATTTCACTTTTGGGAGAAACTTCAAGGAAGATCTTCAGGAAACATATCTGGAAATTCACTTACTAATGAAACTGACTCGATATTAGGTGTAACAACCCGAGACTACCCCCTAGTCATCACATGGTGCTTACAAACCTGAAGGACCACAAGCTAACCCATAAATGATATCTGTTGCGAGCACTGAACAATAAAACTAAAATAATTGTTGAATAATAGGCTAAAATGACATAAGGTTTGAAATATCTAAAATACTAATAATGAATAATAACATATGAATCTGAAATACTGTCTGAAAATCTAGTCTGAAAAGCCTCTAACTGAATCTATCTGAAAATGGAGTTGATGGGATAATCCCCTAACTAACTCCATCTACTAAAATACTACTAAGCTGAAGTACTAAAATAAAAGTATATCCACAATAGATTAGGACTCACTGCAAAATCTGCTACTGTTGGCTAAATCTGTCTAAGAGTGGTCAGGAATCTAAGCATCTGAACCTATGATATGAAATATCATAGCACAGGAAAGTATGCTTCAGTACATGGGAATGTACTTGTATGCTAAATGAGGTAAGGCTGAATGCAAGGGTTCATATGCATGAACAATAACTGACTAAATAATATAGAGTAACTGAATATAGAAGTACGTGTATACTATAACTGAGCTTTTCTGAAGCTAAGTACTAAGGTCTGATAACTGTATAACTAATATCTGAAATTACTAATAACTGAATTATTGATAATGATTGATTGTGTCTAATAGTCCTGATTTTGTAAAACTGGGTTGAGTTCTAAATTGAAGACTGAAACTAAAACTGTGGGAGGTAATCATCTAATCGCCATACCCCAAATAAAAGAAGATAACTGAGTTGGAGTCTAATCTGTAACCCCAATTGGAAGGGTATCAGTACCATGACATGGGTAAATAAAACTAATGTGGAGTCATTCCTAACTAACGGGTGACCACTGAGATCAGTCCTAATCTATCCAGTGATCCCTAAGTATGTCAGTTCTATACAATGGGTGACATCTCATAACCTACACTGGCTACGTAGTTCTGGAGCTTAAGGATTACTTCTAGGGACCCAGTCCTAACTATCCGGTATGCCCCCATCCCTAAGCTCGTTCGGTGCTAAATTCTACGCCTAAATGAAAGACACTAAACTGAGTATACTGAACTGGTCTGGACTGATACTGAGATTACTAAGTTTTCCTAAGTTTTGTAACTGACTGAATTCTACTGAGTTCTGTAACGGACTCAGAGTATTACTGATCGTGATATGATTGATACTATTTTGTAACTGACACTGGCTCTAAGTAACAGCTAGATTGTCGTTATTAAATACCCTCAGGACTCTATAGCATAAAAAGTAAAGCAAAGCATCATCTTGAATAACATACCAATGTTCACTTTGTCATAATTCATTCATAGAGACATTTCATCAAACACTTGTAATGCATTAACTTGTACATGGATGGGATCACATAATAACATGTCATCATTGCATCACTTTATTCGCATGGACATTCTACCAAACACTTGGGGAGCATAACTTCATGCATATAATCATGGATAACATATAAACATGGGAACTACAATGCCCAAATTACAATTCGGTGGGTTTAGCATGTAATTCATAAAATTCCCCATAAAAATACTAATCTAATTTCATGAGCCATATAATAATCATGGATTAAAACCCAATTAAGATCATAGACACATTAATCAATTCATAAATTCAAGGGTTTATCAAGATAATCAAATATTCATCACACATGCTATTCAATTTCATAAAACTTATACTTAAATCATGGATTGAAACCCAACTACTATTATGAACATGAATTCAATTTAATTCAAACATGGAAATCATAAATTTGAGATCTTGTATATTAAAAAAGGGATTCTTGGACTCTATGTGTGAAATGAACCCATAGATGAACTCCTAACATACCTTCGAAGAAGAGTTCTTGAAGGTTCTTGAGAATTGACCTTGATTCTTGAACTAGGGTTTGTTTTCTTGAGAGAGAAATACCTTTTGATTTGGGGGGGAAAGTGAATAATGAAGGTTTTAAACATTTTTAGGGATTAAATCCCATATCTGGGTGGAATAAAATCATGGGAAAAGACTATTTTAACCCTGAGCAACTTTAATTTTTTGTGAAATTTTCCCAATTTGGACCCCTGGCGCGACGCACCACTGTCGTACTAGGCTACAGGAAAATGATGAATGGGAAATTGAATGGTGGGATAATGCAGTACAATCATGTTTCCACCTTGGATGCGACCTGGAAGTTCACCGCAACGCGGTGGTATGGCATTGGAACACTGGAAAAGGATAATTCTGAAATTGAGCCCTGGCCGAAGTGCCAATATCATGGAGTCTCACTGGTTTTTGACACTTGCCATTGTGACTGGCTCCGCGATGCACTGATGGCTGAGGTGGTACACTCTCTTACTAAAATATATCTAACTCTTCGCCCGGGTGTCAGATTGGGAAAATTTGGTATCGATGGAAAGCTTATTAAATTTTCCTCACAATAAAAAGTCAAAAGATTGAAATTTCCACATGTATAAAATTTATTCATGTTTAAAGAAGGTCTATAACATTTTTGGGACAAATTTTAGCTAGGTAAAAGTACGGCGTGTTACAATATCTCCCCCTTGGGAACATTCATCCTTGAAAGAGATTGATTAAGCTGAGGACTGCTGATAGACTGAGTATATATACTGGACATGCATATCTGAAGCATGGACTACATGACTGAACTGATTAATGAATGCATGACTAAATATACAACGATAACTGATACTAAGATTATAGTTGTAACTAAACATGGAACTGAGTAGATCTAAGGAAGACTATTAACTTAAGCTGAGAACACTGATAAGCCTAAGATCATTTACTGAACATGTATGAATGGGAACATGAGAACATAAATGAGTATGAAACGTGATACACGAACTGAATATCGTGATCTGAACTAAGCCCTTGAGTACATAGTTTACGGTTGAAATTAGAAGGTTTAGACCATGATAGCTCGAGGATTATAGTACATCTCCCCCTTGGGACGCTATGTCCCTCAAGAATGCTAACTCGAATGAGATACTGAGGAAAAGCACGAGATGATGCACGAGGCACTAACAAAATAAATCGTGACTAAATATCGGGGATCTAAAATTGAGGCATGATACATAATCCGGGTTGAACTCCCAACTTGGCAAAAATTTCGTAACATGAGGCGAGGTCGACGAAACATCATCTTAAAATAGAGTGACTAAGACTTATGCACTGTAACTACAAATTTTCAAACTTAGACATATTCCTTGAATACCCTCTCAATAATACACTACACCTCAGTACGGCACTTCACTTGCGACTGCTAAAAATATTTATATGGTCATTGAGCATAAATGCTTAGACATACTAACTTATCTAATTAACTTAAATGGATGATAGCTGAATAATGGGCATGTAAGACTAAACTTTACTTAGTCTGAATAACTGGTCTGAAGCTGTAGAGTATTATGAATATGAGGAAGAGACGAACTGAGTAACAAGAGATAATTGAGCATCAATTTATGAGAATGATATTATTTAAGAATGCAAGACTAAGTGTATAACATAATTCTGAAATAGTCTGTAAATGGAGGTACTGATCTAATTACTGGGATAACACTGTGACTGAGACTTTAACTGAGACTACACTGGAACTGAGTACTAAGTGAACTGGGACTCCTTATACTAGGGACTGTAAGCATGTATGGTTTTTGATAATGTGCACAAATATTATATGTGATAATAGAACTGATGTGTAAGTCAAGAGTACTGACATTACTGACATCACTACTAAAATCTGAAAGCCTGACTTAGTTACTTGTTCTACTAAATCCCCCTTAGCTTAATGCCATTATTCTAAATCTGCAGATCACTAATAAACCCCAAACTAAATTGTCACCACCTTACTTCTAGAGTCTGAGGAATCCACTGAGGAGGGCTCTGCTAATATTTTGGGTCTGATACCGAGTTGACAGCTATATAGGGGTTACAAATGAAGAGAAACCTTGAAATATGACTAAGAATAAACATAAATATAAAAGACTTATAACGTACCCATAACTATATCAGGAGAACTTCCCTGATCATGGCGAGACTAGAGTGCATAAAATTTGTTCTGGTATTGACCACTAGTGGTACTGGAAGTGGCATCGTGTTGTCACAAATATTTTCCCCTCTGAGCCATTACTCTACACTTTCGTAGCGTATGGCTTGGCTTACGACATAAAAAATACACTTCGCTTCCTACTTTACACACACCTAGGTGATTTTTACCACACTTTTCACAAAGCAAATAGATATGACCGCTGCTCATACTACCCTGGGTTTTGGAGATTGGAGCCCTATCATGAATGTCATTCCTGAACTTACAGGCTAGAGCACTGGCTGATGATGGAGCTGGAACTGAAGACTTTGGACGAAAATGGGAATGGTTACCGCCTTTTGACTTAGGCTGACTGAAATTAAAGCTACCAGTTCTAGCCTTCTTATTCTCTCTCTCCTTCTTCTTAAGGTTATACTCCTCAATCTGTTGAGCATGTACCATAAGCTTAGATATGTCCATCTCTTTAATTAACATTATTGTTCTGTACTTCTTAACCACACTATCTAACACCCCAGATATGAACTTGCTCATTCTGGACCTATTGTTAGCTACTACAGGGAGAGCATACCTAGCTAACTGAGTAAACTTAAGGGAATACTCTTTTACGCTCATACTAACTTTTCTAAGATTGATGAACTCTAACACTTTATCTTCTTTCATCTCTAAAGGAAAGAATCTATTTAGAAAGGTAGTAGAAAACTCATCCCACTCTATGAGCTCTGCATCTATACCCCTGTCTATCTTCCACTGATTAAATAACATATAGTCTATATCTTGTAACTAATAGGCGGCTAACTCAGTACTCTCTCTATAAGTCAATCCCATGATATTTGTGACTTTCTAAACCTGATCGAAGAACTCCTGTGGATCCTCTTCTGACTTAAATCCCATAAAGAAAGGAGGATCCATCCAGGTAAAGTCCCAAATTCTAGTTGCAGCTGTATTAGCCACTGCGTTGGCTGGAACATCAGTTGTTCATTTATTCTAAGCTATGACTGAATTGGCTAGAGTAGTGAATACATCTCTGAATTCTGCATGAGAGACATGTTCATCCAGGGGGTCTGTCTGAATGGGCTAAGGGGATGACTAGTTTCCGATTCTTCTTTCATTAGTCCTTTTGGGAGGCATGTTCTGTAAATGAAAGAAAGAAGTGGATTAGACTGAAAGATTAACTTGAGCTCATGCTCACTCACATAACATGAATACTGAAAGAAGGGAAACTTTTCCTAAAACATCTCATATCCTCTTGTCCATAAGTGTGGCACGCTACACACCCATGCATAAGACTCTATGCGATATGACTTTCAGACTCCCTAGGACTCTATTGAACCTTAGTCTCTGATACCAAGTTTGTAATGACCCGGGACTATCCCCTAGTTGTCATACGGTGCTTACTACCCTGAAGGACTACAAGCTAACCCATGAATGATATCTGTTGTGAGCACTGAACTATAATACTAAACTAATTGCAGAATAATAGGCTGAAATGCCAAAAGGTTCACAATATCTAAAATACTAATAATAAATAATAACATTTGAATCTGAAATACTGTCTGAAAATCTAGTCTGAAAAGCCTCTAACTGAATTTGTCTGAAAGTGAAGTTGATGGGACAATCCCCCGACTAACTCTATCTACTAAAATACTTCAAAGATAAAGTACTGATATAAAAGCATATCCTTGATAGATGAGGACTCACTGCTAAATCTTCTACTTCTGGTTGAATCTGGCTAAGTACGGTCAGAAACCTGAGCGTCAGAACCTATGATGTGAAATATCACAGCATAGGAAAGTATGCGTCAGTACGTGGGATTATACTGGTATGCTAAATAAGGTAAGTCTAAATGCAAGGGTTCATATGCATGAACAATAACTGACTAAATGATATAAAGCAACAGAATATAGAAGTACGTGTATACTATAACTGAGCTTTTTTAAAGTTAAGTACTGAGTTCTGATAGCTGCATAATTGATATCTAAAATTACCAATAACTGAATTATTGATAATGATTGACTGTTTCCAATAGTCTTGATTTTATAAAACTGAGCTGAGTTCTAAATTGAAGGCTGAAACTGAAATTTTAGGAGGTAATCATCTAACCGACATGCCCCAAATAAGAGAAGATAACTAAGTTCGGGTACAATCTGTAACCCCAATTAGAAGGGTGTCAGTACCATGCCATGGGTAAATACAATTGCTGTGAAGTCAGTACTAACTAACGAGTGACCCCTGAGATTAGTCCTAATAGAGTGGGTAATCCCTAAGTATGTTAGTCCAATCTAACGGGTGACATCTCATAACCTATGATGGCTATGAAGTTTTGGAGCTTAGAGATTGCTTCTAGGGACCCAGTCCTACCTATCGGGTGTGCCCCCATCCCTAGGTTTGCTCGTTGCTAAACCCTAATACCAACTTAAAGACATTGAACTAAGTATACTGAACTGGTATGGACTGATACTGAGATTACAGAGTTTTCCTAAGTTATGTAACTAACTAAATTCTACTGAGTTCTGTAATGGACTGAGAGTATTACTGATCGAGACATGACTGATACTATTCTGTAACTGACACTGGCTCTAAGTAACAGCTAGATTGCTAGGTATAAAATACCCCCAGGACTCTATAGCATGAAAAGTAAAGCAAAGCATCATCTTGAATAATATAACAATGTTCACTTGGTTATTATTCATTCATAGAGACATTTTATCAAACACTTATAATGCATTAACTTATACATTGATGGGATCACATATTAACATGTCATGATTGCATCACTTTATTCACATGGACATTCTATCAAACACTTGGGGAGAATAACTTTATGCACATAATCATGGATGACATATAAACATGGCAACTATAATGCTCAAATTATAATTCCTAGGGTTTAGCATGCAATTCATATAATTCAACGTAAAAATACTAATCTGAATGACGAATATTAATTTGGTATCCTGTAACTCCTATTCTTCATTCCCGAACAGTAGCTGCATTTTTTGTGCTTTCACTACTTTATTTATCTAGTGTTTGGTGTTGTGGTTTATGTATTATTTCTTGTTGTTTGGCACTTGTTTGGTGGCCATTTTAGAGGATAATTTTGTAACTCTTTGGTGATTATAGTGGAGGTTTTGTCCCATGGTTTTTTACTCTTCACACCGAAGGATTTTTCACGTAAATTTGGTGTTTTGTGTTATTGACTTTATTCTTTCTCTATCGTATTTTTTTGGTAATTCATTTGCTTCCATATTATATTTTTTTTCTTGGTTTGATTGTCTCCTCTTGGTTCAAGTTGAAAGGGAAAGTTTATTCTTGGGTATTTTCCGTTGCTACCCTGTCGGGCTCTTTGATTATGTGCTCGTCTTTCCTAACAAGTAGTATAAAAGTGTTGGTTGTTTTTTATTGTAGATTTGAATGATGGAGGAAAATATGAGCAAGATGGTGTGTTTGAATGGTAGTAACTATCATACTTGGAAAGGCAAGATGAAAGATCTTCTATTTGTCAAGAAAATGCATCTACCTGTGTTTGTATCTACTAAACCTAAATCCATGATAGATAGGATTGGGAATTTGAGAACTTACAAATTTGTGGCTATATTAGATAATGGATTTAAGATAATGTTAGAAATTATATTGTGAATGAGACATATGCTAGAAGTTTGTGGGACAAGATTGAGACACTTTATGCTTTGAAGACTGGCAATAACAAGTTGTTCCTGCTTAAGCAATTGATGAATATCATCTATAAAGAGATTAGTCTTATTCTGATCTTATTAATGATTTTCAAGGTGTCCTTGACCAGCTGTCCGGAATGGGTATAAAGTTCAATGAAGAAATTTAGGGACTTTGGCTTCTTAATACTCTTTCTAACTCTTGGGAAACTCTTCGAGTTTCTTTGACTAATTCTGCTCCCGATGGTATTATAACTATGGAATATGTTAAGAGTGGTGTCTTGAATGAAGAGATGAGAAGAAGATCTCAGGCCTCATCTAGATCTCAGGCCTAATCTTCTTCATCTTCATACTCTGATGTTTTGGTTATTAAAGAGAGGAGGAGAAACAAGTTCAGATATTCAAATGATAGACATAAAAGTAGAAGCAAGTCAAGGTCCAAATTCAAGAATGTCATATGTGACTATTGAAATAAAAAGGGGCATATCATGAAATATTGTTACAAGCATAAGAGAGATATAAGACGGTAAAAGATAGAAGGCGATAATGAAAATCGTGTTGTTGTTGTTGCTAATGATGATCTTCTTGTTGCTTGTGGTGAGAATGCCATTAATCTTGTTCGCGATGAGTCTAGCTGGTTTGTGGATTCTGGTGCTACTTCTCATGTTACTCCAAAGAAGAAATTATTATCTTCTTATACTCCAGGTAATTTTGGGATGTTGAAAATGGGCAATAATGATGAAGTTAAAGTACTTGGCATTGGCACGATTTATTTAGAAAGTAACAATGGTTCCAAACTAGTTCTCAGTAATGTCAAGTATGCTCCAAATGTTCGCCTGAATTTGATTTTTGTAGGAAGTCTTGATGATGAGGGTTATGTTAATACCCTTGGAGATGGCCAGTGGAAGCTTACTAGAGGTTCGATGATAGTGGCTTGAGGTGACAAGTTGTCTAACTTGTACGTATTTCAGGGCTCTACTTCTAGAGGCTTGATAAACTTAGTGGGGAATGATACTTCATCAGAGTTGTGGCATAAAAGGTTGAGTCATATAAGTGAGAAGGGGATTGATAGTTTGGCTAATAAAAATTTGCTTTATGGAGTAAAACAAGCAAATTTGAAGAAGTATGTTCATTGCTTAGCTAGTAAATAGAAAAGAGTTTCTTTTCAGAGTCATCCTCCTTCAAGAAAGCTCAATTTGCTGGAGTTGGTGCATTATGATTTGTGCAGTCCTTTTAAAGTAAGGTCTCATGGTAGTGCACTTTACTTTGTGACTTTTATTGATGATCATTATCGCAAACTTTGGGTATTTCCTTAGAAGTCCAAGGATCAAGTACTTGATGTGTTCAAGAATTTTTAGGCGTTGGTTGAAAGACAGATAGGAAAGAAATTAAAATGCATCCGTTCAGATAATGGTGGTGAGTATATTGGTCCTTTTGATAGATATTGTAGAGAGCAGGGTATTCGGCATCAGAAAACTCCTCCAAAGACTCCTCAGTTGAATGGCTTAGCAGAGACGATGAACAAAATACTATTGAGAGGGTTAGATGTATGCTTTCAGAAGCTAAGCTTTCAGATTTCTTTTGGGCAGAAGCACTTATTACAGTTGTTTATGTTATCAATTTATCTCCTACTATTGCTTTGAATTGTGATGTCCCTAACAGAGTTTGGTCTGGTAAGAATGTTTCTTATGATCATCTTAGAATCTTTGGGTGTAAATCTTTTTTTCATGTTCCTAAGGATGAAAGGTCAAAGTTGTATGTTAACACTAGACAGTGTATCTTCATTGGTTATGGTCAAGATGAATTTGGCTATCGTTTCTATGATCTAGTTGAGAAGAAACTTGTTAGAAGCCACGATGTTGTGTTCTTTGAAGACCAAACAATTGAAGATTTTGACAAAGCTAAGAAGGTTGATTCTCAGAGTAGTGAGAGCCTAGTTGATGTTGATCCAATTCCTTTGACTATTGCTCCTGAAGAAAATCTTCATGATGATGAAAATCAAGTTGATAATGAAGATGATGATCATGTTCAGAATGACCAGCAAGAGGTTGTTGATGCTCCAGTGCAAGTTGATATGGTTGATCAGCAACCAATTGTTGATGCTCCAGAGAGTTCTCTCAGACTATCTATAAGAGAGAGAATACCTTCATCTCATTATCCTCCCAGTGAGTATGTACTCTTGACTGACGGGGGAGAACCTGAGAGTCTTAATGAGGCCATGGAAAGTGAAGAAAAAGAAAAGTGGTTTGATGCTATGGAAGATGAAATTAAATCTTTACAAGATAATCATACCTTTGATTTGGTTAAGCTTCCTAAAGACAGAAAAACTTTAAAAAATAGGTGGGTTTTTTGGGTGAAGCATGAAGATGGTAATCCAATTCCACGGTACAAAGCTAGATTGGTTGTGAAGGGATTTATCCAGAAAAAGGGAGTTGATTTTGTTGAGATATTTTCTCTGGTTGTAAAGATGTCATCCATTCGTGTGGTTCTAGGCTTAGCTGCAAGTCTAAATTTAGAGGTTGAGTAAATGGATGTTAAAACTGCTTTTCTCCATGGTGACTTAGATAAAGAAATTTATATGGATCAACCCTAATGTTTTGAAGTCAAGGGAAAAGAGAATTATGTTTGTAAATTGAAGAAGAGCTTGTATGGTTTGAAACAAGCTCCTAGACAGTGGTACAGGAAGTTTTGTTCCTTTATGAGTCAGCAGGGCTTCAAGAAGACTACTTCAGACCACTGTGTTTTTGTGCAAAAATTCTTTGATGGTGACTTTATTATTGTGTTGCTCTATGTTTATGACATACTTGTTGTTGGTCATAATGCTTGTAGGATTCAAAAGTTGAAGCAAGAGTTGAGTAAGTCTTTTTCTATGAAAGACTTAGGACCAGCAAAGTAGATTCTTGGCATGCAGATTATCCGTGATAGAAAGGCCAAGAAGTTGTGGTTATCACAAGAGAAGTACATTCAGAAAGTACTTCGAAGGTTTAATATGGACAAGGCTAAGGTTGTCAGTACACCTTTAGCTATGCACTTCAAGTTGAGCATGAAGCAGTGTCCTTCCAGTGATGATGAGAAGGAAGATATGAAGAAAGTTCCTTATGATTTAGCTGTTGGTAATTTGATGTATGCAATGGTTTGTATAAGACCAGATATTACTCATGTTGTTGGTTTTGTTAGTTGTTTTCTTTCTAATTCGGGAAGAGAACATTGGAATGCTGTGAAGTGGATTATGAGATATCTTTGTGGCATTTCCAGTTTGAGTTTGTATTTTGGTACAGGGAAGCCTAGTCTTTGTGGTTATACTGATTCAGATATGGCCGGTGATGTTAATACTTGCAAGTCTACTTCAGGGTATTTGGTTACTTTTGCAGGGGGAGCTGTGTCTTGGCAATCTAAGTTTCAAAAATGTGTTGCTCTATCTACTACAGAAGTTGAGCTTATTGCTACCGTTGAAGCTTGTAAAGAATTTCTTTGGATGAAGAGATTCTTGGGGGAACTTGGTTGTGCTCAAGATAGGTATGTGCTTCATTGCGACAGTCAAAGTGCCATACATCTTGGCAAGAATTCTACATTTCATGGTCGGTCTAAGCACATTAATGTGAGATACCATTGGATTCAGGATGTGTTGGATTCTAAGTTGCTTGAACTTGAGAAGATTCATACGGATGATAATGGTTCCAACATAATGACTAAAGCTTTTCCAAGAGGGAAGTTTGAAGATTGTTGCATGATCGCCGGGATGGCGGATCAATGAGAAGAGACTACTCCCTCTGTTCTCTTTTACTCGTCACAAATTTCCTAAATTGATTTTTACTTTTACTTGTCATTTTTCACGACAAGATAGTTTTTTTCCTACTATACCCTTAATTAATTACTCCTAGTAGCATTGAATTAAATAACATTGTAAATTGTTTCAAGACTTTTTAAAGTCTCCAAAAGCCAACTTAACCATGTCGGAATTGATTAAGTGTTTAAAACCATTCATTAATCCATAAAAACATACTCTATAATAGGTGGTTATACTCTTTATCTAATAAAATGCTTTGATATCATTGAAACAATTACTCCATCAATATTGAAATTTAACTTTAATTAATACTACACTGTGCAACCATTAATAATGGCAATATTGTAAAGTTATACTATTAATCATTGTCTTCTTAATAAATATGTCATCTTAATTTTTTGTGATGAGTAAAACTGAACGGAGGGAGTAATATGGTTCTCAAAAAGTATCACTTTTTGGTAAAGAAAGATATTGTGTTGGGACACAAAGTTCTTAAGTAGGCATAGAAGTAAATCATGCAATATTTGAGGTTATATAGAAGTTGCCTCCCCATATCTCGATTGGTGGCATTCGAAGCCTATCGGTCATGCAAGTTTTATTGAAATTTGAACAATTTAAAGTATATGGAGTACCGATATGTTACATTAATTTGATTCAATTTTTGACTTTTCTTGAATGCCCTTACCTGTCACCAATAAAAATTAGATTATTGAAACAAAAAATAATGAACTTGGTAGTTGTTTTAAGATTCTATCTTTTATTTTTGGTTATAAACCTGTAACAATATTATTAACACAACCAAGCCATCATTACAATGGGTGAAGAAAAAAGAATAAGAGCATCCATCACCTCCAACTTGAAGTAGAGCAGATTCTCAAGAACAGAAAACATACAAAATGCTAATTACAAAGTTTCTGAATAAACCCTATACATGTCTGAGCTCTCTTTTTTTCCTAATAAATTCCTACTCTCTCCTTTATTATGAACTTCAATTGTTGAATAATCTCTATAGGATCCATCTGATGCTTCCATTAATCTTCCAATTTATTACTTGCTATGTAAGGTATATTACTCCATCATATATTGCACAGATCGACTCTTTCTTGAACCTGCACCAGTGTTTTCTCTAAATCTTCTACAATGTTTCTGATACCTCCAATTGACCAATCTTAAGTCCCATCCACTGATGAACTGCTAACCATATCTACTTAGTCCAACTACACTCCACAAATAGATGACAATGATCTTCATCCTCATCTGATGTACAAAGCACACAAGCACTCATGTTAGTGACTAACCCTATATCAGTCATTCTGTCTTTTGTCAGCAACTTCTTAAGTGCTGCTAGCCACAAAATAAAGCCATGTTTTTATAACATCACTTTGCTCCAAAGTAACCTGCTAGCAGTAAATAGGATTCCTTTCCCTAGATTAGCAAGATAACTCCTAAGGACTTAGGTCAAAAGTACTAATTTTTAGGATAACAAAAACTGCTTATTCACTATTAATTTCTGATATATTATATTCCATAAAGAAAAGAGAAGAGATTATGCTTTGTCTGTTTGTGCCAACTTTCGTTTTGATTTAAGCATCTTATCAATCTTTATTTCAAGATTACTTTGGTATCTATCCTTTCCACAGACAAAATCCACAGGTCCAATGTTATTCTTTTTGTTCTCTTCTTTATAATAAAATTTGTACTGTACTTCGGGAAAATAGGTGATCTATGGAATTATTGTTCCATAAATTATTATTGATCTATTCATTTTTTATGTTATGGATTGATTTTTAAATTTATCCTTCAAATTGAGTTATATATTTACGTGGTAGTAAATCAACTCATTAAAGGTAAGAATATTTTTGGTATATTTTCTATTATATTTTTTAAAAGTTACTCCTTTTTTTGTCACAGAGATAATCATTCAAAAATACATGATTTGACCATTTTTATTTATTAAATTTATTAAAAATATTTTATCATGATCCAGAAACTCAAGTCATAATGACAACTACTTTAACACACTTATAGGTATGTCAAAATTATAGCCCAAAATAATGAGTAACAGTCTAATAGAAGGATGGGAAGAAATAAGGATAAAACAACAATTTAAAGTTACTATAAGGGAAAAATATACTAGCATGACAAAAAAGAGGAAAAAGGACAAAATATACTGAAGGAATTCCCTTGACCTCGTAAGCCCAATACAAGAACCATTATACATAAAGGGTACAAAACAGTTGCAAGAATATATAAGTAATCACTGAAGATACAAAATAATCCTAGAACTAGAACAGAAGGAGATGGATCAGCTCCGGATACTGAAAGTTCATCCAAATCTCCGATCAGTAGCCTCGCTCAAAGTTGGCATCAACGATGATGATTCATACTAGAACCTACATCAGAGAAAAAGATGTAGAAGTATAGTGTGAGTACTGAAATATGGGGTACTTAGTAGGCATCATAGGCCAACCAAACTCAATCAAAGAAAAAACATAATAAAGTGTGAATATATATTAAGAGGCAATAAAAGAAGATTAATGGTAATAACAAGATATGATAAGCAAATATAGGAATTGTACGTGTAAAACTCAAGAGAATAAATAAATGCCTAGCTATAACCTAACTGGAATCCATAAACCCAAAATGTACACATAATAAAAACAAAACCCAACCATGCCTCAATTAGCACGGTGGGTGCAAATAAGAAATAATACTAATGTAAGCCAAGTACAATAGTAAGGAATATGAAACCTACAAAAATATGGGATAATCGTACTGCATACTTCCTCCAGCCATAGCCATATATCATACCAATCTCGATTGAATTTCCAATCAAAAATCAATAATAATGAATTTTAGACTCGACTCAAAATGAATAGATAATCATCAATAATATCAGGTGCCTGACTTGCACTAGAACTAAATATGCAACAAGTAGCAATAATTTAAAACTCTGACTCACCAAGTCTAACTAGAAATTTTTCCAATTTTAGAAGATCAAATTCATAAGATATGCAAAGTTTCGATTATTAAGTCAAAAACTGTGACTTAAGGCCCAAAATGCTAACACTCCAAGGGTATTGAAGCTAATGAACATAAAACAGTGATCAAGCCAACCCCGTCCCAAAAACTAGCCTCTCTAAACAATTGTATAATCATTTAAGTCTAAAGAGGGCTTTATCCTAAAATAAGTTATTTTAAAATGGGCAATATGGCTAACAACAAGTCCCGAGAACCAGATCATAGGCAAGAAGCTACCTAGACCTAGACTAAGTCATCTAAATTCAATCACAAGGCCCCAAGTTTACTAAGTAGAGTTATAAAAAAGTGTATCTATAAAATCCAAAGGAGTCTAAGGTAAAAATCTATGCTAAATTCCCCTAACCAACTAAAAGGCTCATAAAACTCCTAACAAACTAATTAAACCATAAAACCTACCAATAATTTGTAAAATACCATAACAATACCATAAAGAGAAAAATCTAATGAAAGGCTAAGCCTAGCCTACCTAGACACTGCCGAATGCACTCGAAATCCTCTATATCAAAGATTTTCTCTTTTGAGAAGCCTTTGACCACTGACATACTATCAATAATAATTTAGGAATCAAGATGAGAACAAAGATACCCATATTGTAAATTTAATATCTAGGTTAAAAATTTGGCTAAAAATCACCCGTATAGCCTACTTATGGAATTCAAAAAATAAAATCGTAGCGATATGCCTCAGATAATAATGAGATGGTGCTCAAAATATGAGCACCACCAGTTCCACAATTGGTATCAAAGTAGCCTCAATAATAGTTGAAAAATCAATAAACAATTAGGAAATTTAATTGAAATTAGACTGAGAATTTACGAGCAAATGATCGGGTGATGATCACTTTATTGACCGCAAACTATTCCCAGCTTAATTTAAGATTCCCAAACTATTTCTCGAGTTCTCAAGATCAAAAATGTAGTTTTATACTTAAAAATTATTGAAAACTAAAGGGAGAAATATTTATACAACCAAGGGTTCCTTCATTGCGATCATGGGATGCCTTGGATACAATCGTGGTACCTCACTAACAGGGCCATCTCAATCATAGTATATAGGCTAGCCCGATCCCAAAACCCTCTTTCATTGTAGTCACGAGCATTAGCCTCGTGATTGATGACCAAGGTCCACAGACTCTTACAATCACAAAGGTCTTCACCATGATAGAGATCAAGGAAAAACATAGGCAACCATAGAAAAGCTCTAGATATACAAAAAGAACAAAAAAAGAGAATAACCTAGAGGGTCATTTCAATATTCAATACTGAAATGACTTTTATCCTCAAAAGTAAAGAGTTAAGAAGTACATGAAGGCTCAAACATGTGAGGATATTGAATAAGTATGTACTACTCAGTCTCCTAGATAACCTTCTTGACTGGATAGTGTCTCCACTATACATTTACCATTAGAATCTCCCTAGAGAGCAACCATCTGTCGTATCTGGAGAGGATAGAGAGTTGTTTCTCTATGATGGTCAACCTATCATCCAATAAAATCAAGTACTATTAGAGAATGTGGGACTCATCTATAATATAAGGTCGACGGATGCATAGTTAAAAGTCCGAAGGCAACGCTAACTTAAAAGGTACCTTTCTAACTCTCCAAACAATCTCAAATAGCTCGATATACCTAGGGTTGAGTTCTCCCCTCTTTTCATACCTCACCATGCCCTTTATGGGTGATATTTAAAGGAAAATCAAATCTCCAACTCAAAACCTCAAATCACAAAGCATACGGTTAGCATAACTTTTCTACTTGTTCCAAGTTGCCTAGAGCCAATCCTAAATTACCCAAACTCTCTCCACTTACTCTCTAAGGAAATTAGTACCTTGTGGCCTAACCTATAAACTCTCAAATTATTAACTAGAGATCAACACCGCCTACCATATAATTTCTTAAATGGTGCCATCTAAATAATTCAATAGTAGTTATTACTATAGGCAAACTCTTACAATGCTAGAAATTGCTCCCACTGACCTCCAAAGTCCATGACATAAGCTCAGAGCATACCCTTCAAAACATAAATAGTCAACTTTGATTAAACATCAGTCTAGGGGCGAAACACAGTGCTAAGGTTGACCTTAGTACCCAAATCTTCTTAAAAATCTCTCAATAAGCTAGAGGTGAATTGGGAACCTCTATCATAAATAATAGACACAAGCATGCCATAAAGATAAACCACAACTCAAACATAGATTCGAGCTAACCTTTTGGAACTTTAGAAAGACTAAATAGGTTAAAAATGAATAGACTTTGTCAACCAATCATCGATGACTAAAATAATATTAGAACCACAAAGAATACAAGGAAAACCACTCACAAAATCTATAGTAATCTACTCCCACTTTTACTTAGGAATAGGTAGCCTCTGAAATAAACCTCTAGGTCTCAAATACTCAGCCTTCACCTACTGATAACACAAATACTTATCCATAAAGTCCATTTTATATCTCCTTATACCACTACTCTAGTAATGCTATCTTAAGTATTTATACATCTTAATTATCCTGGGTTGAATAGAGTATATATCATAATAAGGCTCCTGAAATATATACTAAATAAAACCTCTTGCACTCAGTACACAAATGTGACCATTAATCCTCAACATACCTTATGATTCTAAGGTGGATCTCTTTGTCTTTACCCTCTACACCTGATCATGAAGACCAAAAACCTACTATCCTCAAACTATTAATCTCAAATGTACTCTAAAAAAGTAAACCTGGCCTGTACACTAGAAAGAATGCTCTTATAGTCTGAAATGTCAAGACAAACCTACCAGTTTTCTAAGGACTAAATTTCTGATCCCAGTGGTCACTCCAAAACTAAAATAAGGCTAATTTTCCCCAAACTCATTGCCTTTCTGCTTAAGGAATCCACTACAACATTTGCCTTTCCTAGATGATATAGAATAGAGAGGTCATAGTCCTTCAGTAAAACAAGCCACCTTTGCTGTCTTTTATTAAGATCTTTCTGAGTAGAAATGTACTTAACACTACAGTGATTAATGAATATGCTATAGTGAACACCATAAAAGTAATTCTTTCAAATGATAAGTGGAAATAATACTGCCATCAACTCCAAATCATGAGTTAGGTAGTTGCACTCGTGAATCTTCAGTTATCTTAAAACATATTCTCTAACTCAGCCCCATTATATTAAAATACAACCCAAACTAATGCTTAAAGAATCACAATATACTATAAATCCCTCGCCTTTAACTAAAAAAGTCATAATAGAAGTTGAAGTGAGTGAGGCCTTAAGATTTAGAAAGCTCACCTCACACTCATTGAACCACTAAAGTAGGACCTTTTACCTAACCAATTTTTTCATAGGTTCTGCAATTCAGGAAAATCCATTAATAAACCATCTTTAGTAGCCTAATAACCACATAAAGTTGAGAACCTCAGTCAGAGACACGGGCCTGACCCATTCTAAACTACCTTAATCTTTATCTAGTCTACGATAATCCCATCCTTGGACACCACATTCCCTAAAAATGATCAAGGCTTAATCCCAAACTCACACTTTGATAATTTAGAATAAAGTTGCTAAACTCTCATGAGTGCTAAGCAAAATCCTTAAATGTTATTTGTGCACCCCTCCCACACCTCAAGCAAACAATGATATCATCAATAAACAAACTTATGAAGGAGTCTAAATAGGGACTGAATATATGGTTCATCTAGTCCATGAATTCTTTAAGGCATTTGCCAACCCAAGAAACATCACCAAGAACTCGTAACGATCGTAACAAGTCCTTAATGATTTCTTGAATCCTGAAATAATAGCAGTTAGATTTCAAATCAATCTTAGAAAAAATGTCTTCACCTAAATCTAATCAAATAAATTAGCAATACGTAGAATAGAATGCATATTCTTCATTATTATCATATTAAATACCCCGTAATTAACATACATATGCATAGAACTATGTTTTTTCTTTATGAAATGATCGAGAGCAACCCATGGAAAGATAATTGATCTAGTAAAACCCTTATTCAGGAGATCCTAAAGCTGGACATTTAGCCCTTTTAGCTTAGTAGGTGCTATACAATAATGTGGAATAGAAATGGGTCGATTGCCTAATTCAGGACCAATAGCAAATTCTATATCAGGCTCAAGAGTATGGCTAGGTAAGTCTGTAGGAAAGATATTAACAAACTCACAAACTATAAAGGTAGAATCAAGGGAAAGACTCTCGATACCAAAATCTCATACATATGCAAGATAAGCTATACACCCTCTCGATAATAGTCTCCTGGACTAAATATAAGAACACATCCCCATCAGCGTGTGACTATAAGTATCCTTCCATATAATTCAGGGTATGCAAAGTATGGCTAAAGTAACGGTCTTGGTAAAGTAATACAAAACTTTATAATAAGGGGATAACCAATCCATGCTAGAATCATGTTAAAATCAACCATATCAGGCACACTATGATTGGCCCAAGTGTCATACTCTTGAATAGTTACAATACAAGATCTATACAAATGATCCATTATTAAAGAATCATACATGGGAGTAGATATATGCATAGACATATATAATGGATCAAAAGACAACCCCAACTAAGATGAATAATTAGAAGAATCATAAGAATAAGTGGATCCTAGATCAAATAATGCAACATCCGAATGGTGGCACACTAAAATTATATTTGTAATAAATACACCCAAAGTGTCATCCTCTGTCCTAAAATGAAAAAGCATAATAATTACTCCACCGAACTATAAACTAAGTATATACCCTACCACGTGCTCTGTGTACCTTAGTACCTCAAAAAGAACACTAGGGACAACCCCTACAACCCAGTGCACCATCCCTAACCTGATAGGCTGAGCACCCTGTGAAGAAAGCTTGATCATCCAATATTTGGGACACTCTCTAGCAAATAAACCACAAAACTGTAATAAACTAACGACTCGAGTATCGTAAACTAATAAGAAGTCCCTACTGACCTAGTATCATGGCTCGAGACTACACCCTAGTCGTAACACGGTGCTTCAAGTCACAAGTGACCCCAAGCTAATTCATGGTCTGGCATGAAACTAAGCATACTATATAAATATAAAATAGTAAGTGAAAAAAATGACATGATCATAATAAAATCAAAATGTATATTGAGTGTCAAAACTAAGACTATCTGACAAATTTAATATGCTGAAAATCCAATCATCTATCTGACAGCCTCTCAATATGATGAGTTCTTGGGACAAGCCCCCCAAATAAATCTCACTATATAAACTAAAATAATAACATAATGAAACTACTAAAATCTAGTCCTTGAATAATGGAGCCTCACCAAAGTTCTACAGCAAATATAGGAGGAGGTCATATTATGCGGCATTTGAATATTGAACCTTTGAACCTATATTATAAAAAAATATAGCCTAAAGAAAGTATGCAGACAGTACTTCTAAAGTACTAGGCATGCTGTATATACACTATGCTATGTCAACTAAATATGTTGAATAAACAGAACAAAGGTAATGCGAGTCTTGAGTCTAAGTTATGGGAGATACTGTTAACTGGCATACCCCAATATGAGCTAATTGGGTTCCAACCTATAACCCAACTAGAAGGGTATTTTTTACCTTACAAGGGTACAATCACTTACTGACACAGATCTACTAAACTTATATTTAAAAGGACTAAGGTGGCAAGCCTAGTTTGATAGGTGACCCTTTAAAACCTATAGTGGCATCGTAGTTACAGGACCTAGGGACTTCTACTAAAGTTCTCATCCTAACTAATAGGTGATCCTTCATTTCCATGTCCACTCAGTGCTAAGTACTACTCCGAATTGAATGACACTGATAAACGAAATTCTTAACAATAGTAATATTATAAAGACTTAAAATACATGCATTATCTAAGAGAATTCAAAACATGTAAACTAGAGGATATAATTATCATAAGTATATGCATGAAACCTAGGTTATCGGGTGTTCATAACCCACTATCCCTAAAGAATGCAATTATTACGACAATTCCATAAATTGAGTAAATTAAAGAATTTAATAACTTAAGTCCAACAATCATGGATTTTACAATATAATAAGGGTTTATATTTTTGAATATAAAATGATACTAAAATTCTTTTTAAAACATGGGTTTATAACTAAATGAGAACAAAGAACTAGAATATCAAGAAATTTACAATATTCTTGAACCCTACGCTCTGAGAAAGGAGTTAAACTGGGAAATTGAGTTAACTTTGGGTCTCAATGGGTGGAAGGAGACCCATTAATTAAATCCAAAAATACTTTGATATATAAACCTTGGTGAAACCTTTGAATTTTGAGTTTGAAGTTTAATAACCCTAATTTTTCTTTGGAAGAAGAAAATTACCTCTTTCTCTATTTTTGTCTATGTGCTGACTAAATTTTGTGTTAATGGGGAATTTAGGGAGTTTAAGTCTTATATTTTAGCCTTATAATAGCTTATGTGACATAGTTTTGGTGTTAGATTTGTAGGAATAAACTGAACAACCTATTTGGAAATGTTATAACTGAACAGAACAGTTCTGGCTGACTGTTCAGGTGATGTACCATTAATACCTGGACTAGTCGTCATTCGAACTATCAAAAAATAACCAAACTTTGTATTACCTTTAAGCCTAATGGCTTTCCATAATGGGTCATCATAGGTTTAATAGTTCATCACCTGAGTCGTCATACTCTAGTAGACAGACACCCTCTGGTAAACTAAGTATAACTTCTTACTCCGATATTGGATTAAGGAAAAACTTGATGATTTGGAAATAATACTTAATATCCCGAATCTAGGAGTTATGGTAGTTTGAAGTTGACAGTTGTAGGATTCCTCTCATGAATTAAATCGGTAAGGAAGGTTTTGACTTGGCTATGAGCTAGGAGTTATTCACCCCCGAATGGAAACTAACTAAGCTGAAATGTTATGGAAAGAGCTACAATTCCCACACTGAATTTCTAAGAAATAAATACCAGCATGATAACTGAGTCTATAATTGAAACATGGACTAAATTGAATCAACGAATGCATGTTATGGCTTGAGAATAATTGAGTGACATGAGATGAAAAGAATTAATTAAAGAAAAGATATTACCTCATGTTGAAACTAAGTTTGAGGATAAAATATTGGGGTACTTGGTCATCATATCTATGTCTACTTCCCAAGTAGCTCTTTCAACAATTTGATTTTGCTAAAGAACCTTTACCAACTCAACATACTTATTTCTCAACTTATGAAACTGACGATCAAGGATCTCAACTGGGACCTCCTCATCATAAAGACTATCTTTCACACCCACACTCTCTAAGGTCACAACGATGTGGGATTACTAATACATTTCTTCAATAAGGACACAACGAAACATGGATGCATTGATTCTAAGTATGCAAGCAACTCTAACTTGCAGGCCTCCTTACCAAAATGACCCACAATATTATAAGGACCAAAATAATAGGGACTAAGTTTTCCCTTACCATATATATTTACCCCTTTCATAGGTGAACCTTTCAAGTAAATTGAATCACTATTTGTAAACTGAAGTTCCGTTTTCATCATCTGCATAGAACTTTTGACAACTCTGAGTTACTTTCAGCCTTTCTCAAATCAACTGAACTTTCTCCATAGCCTCATAAACTTAATCTGGTACTATCAAGGTAGCTTTACAAACCTCAAACCAACTAATTTAGAATCTATACCTCCTACCATAAAGTAATTCAAATGGGGTCATCTAAATACTGGAGTGATAACTATTATTATAAGAAAACTTAACTAAAGAAAAATTATCATCGCAACTCCTTTTAAATCGAGCACACATGCTTTGAGCATATCCTCCAAGGTCTAAATAATTTTCTCTGCCTAACCATCCATCTACGAATGAAAATCTATACTAAGATGAACCTGGGTATCAAGACCCTTTATTAAATTCTTTCAAAATAAAGAGGTAAACTGGGTACCTCTATCTAAAATAAAAAATAGAGGGACTCCATACATTCTCACTAACTCTCTAAGATAGAGTATAGCATAATCTTTGGATGAGTCTAAAGTGTTAACTAACATGAAATTGGTAGACTTAGTCATTTTGTCCATGATAACAATAGAATCAAGCTGTTGATGAGTATGAGGCAACCCTATAATGAAGTCCATATTCACTACTTCCCAATTCCAAGTAGGAATACTGATATCCTAAATCATACCACCATGTTTTTGGTGCTTAACGTTAACCTACTGGTAATGTGGATACTTAGCTATAAATTTTATGATGTCCCTCTACATGTTGTTCCACCAATAGACTTCCTATGTCACTATACATTTTAGTGGCTCCTGGATGAATAGAATATCGAGAACTGTGAGTTTCTGCTTCCGCTATCTCAAGTAACCCATAGTTGAAAGATATAGTCTGCCTTAACAATGAAGAACACAATCTTCTCATTGGGAGAAAACCTCAGCCTTCTACTTAAGACCATTTCTCTCAAGTTAACAAAAGTGGGATCACTATCTTGTTTTTTCTTCACTGAAGCTATTAATGAAGATTCTAAACCAAGATGTTACCTTCAGCAAAATCAACCAACTGAAATCCTAGTCTAGAAAGCAAGTGAACCTTAAGAACTAACACTTTATTATCATCCATAATAGAAGCAACACTTCACCTAAACAATCTACTAAGACCATCAACCACAACTATGGCTTAACTCGGATAGTACAAAATACTCGTATCATAATCCTTCAACAACTCTAGACACCTTATGAAAAAGATTTTTATCTTTCTAGTTGAACACCTACTAAAGGATTTTTTATTTTCAAGCACATTATCGTGAACCCTATCGAGATAATGCATGCGAATCCTAAAGGCAAAAACCATTGATGCCAACTCAATATTATGAGTTGACTTATACTTCTCATGACACTTGAGCTATCTAGAATCATATGTTATAACCTTTCCATGTTGTATAAACACAAAACCAAGTCCAACTTTAGAAGTATCGCAATAAAACACAAACTCATCTGAACCTTTGTCAAAACTGGAGCTATAATGAGTCAAGTATTCAACTCCTAAAAAATCTTCTTGCATGAATTAGACAACTATAACTTAGACTTTCCTCTAAGTCATTCAGTACATAGGAGAAGGGATAGATAAAAACCCTTCAATAAACCATTTATAGTAACAAAAATAATATGATCGAGGATTACTACTAATTTTTAACAAAAATTCATACTTGTTAAACTTTGCATATAACTGGTAATCTTTGAGATTCTATAAGACAATCTTTAAAATGGTCTGTATATTCATTCTTACTTTGAGAATCAACAAGGATGTCATCTATGAAGATAATTATGAACATGTCCAAGTATTTCTTGTACACTGAGTTCATCAAGTCCATAAAAGCTACAGGATCAGTCATTAGTCCAAAAGAGATACTAGTGAATTCGAAGTGACCATAATAAGTTCTAAAAGTTATCTTTGGAATGTCATGTTCTCTGACTTTGAGATGATGATACCTTGATCTGAAGCCTATCATAGAAAAGTACTTGGCACCCTGAAGTTGTTTGAATAAGTCATCAATCCTAGGATTGGGGTATTTATTCTTGATTGTGACTTTGGACAAATAGAGATAGTCAATGCATCTTTTGAGAGAACTATCTTTCTTGCACATAAAGAGAGCTGGAGCACCCCATATAAAGACACAAGGCTTGGTAAAAGATTTCCTCGGATATCTTTTAATTAGTCTTTCAACTTCTTAAGATAAGTTGGAGCCATTTTGTATGGCAGAATTTAAATAGGTTTGGTATAGAAAAGGATCTATTCCAAAGATAATTTCCTGCCTAAGAGGAACTTTAGGTAGATATTCAGGAAAAACTTTTGAAAATACCATAGGAACTAAAGAATTGGGGCCACAAACTTTGAATACCTAACTCAAATAAGATGATTGATGCACCTTTTTGAAATAATATTTCTTTTCATAAGGTAAGAGATGAACCGGCCTATAGGCAATGCAATACTACCCTTCCACTCTATGACTAGGTTATTTAGGAATTAAAACTAGACTACTCTATTTCTATAATAAGTTGAGGCATAACAAAAGTGGGACCAATCCATGCTAATAATTACATCAAAATATGTCATGTCTAATTCTTTAAGATTGGCTGAGGTAACTTTTAGGGAAACTATGATCTGGTAATTTTTTATACTCGTAGCTATGACTGACGTATCTACTAGAGTAGAGGCTGAGAAGGGTTTTGAGAGTACTTCTGTACAGACACCAAATTCACAGCTATAGGGTATCACAGGGAAAAGTGTGGCTCTAGGATCTAATAGTGTATAAATATGAATTAAAAGACTTGTAACATACTAGTGACCATATCAAGAGAATCCTCCTAATCATATTGAGACTGAAGGAAATAGGACCTATTCTAATGCTGTCTACCAGCTACAATAGATGAGGCAGCCTTTTAGTTAGGTGTCTTACTAGAGTTTCTTTAGAGTTAGACTAACTTTTTTGACAAGCATCACTGCCTCTTTTTGAATTAATTTGACATTTTCTCAAACTCTGGCCACCCAAAACAAACATCACTAATAGCCATACATTCATTCTTGTGGTTGTTACCATACTTCTTGCAAATTAGGTTAGTACAAAAACTATTTACACTACCGTGGGACTTAAATCCTGATGCTCTATCTCAATTATTTTTTCAAACTTAGGCACTAAAGCACTAGAATAAAATATCCTCAGAAATACCTAACATGAACTTACTCATTTGGGCTATAGAGTCAGCAACCATATCCGGAATATACTTTGCCAACTAAGTAAACTAAAAAAGAGTTCTCTTTTGCACTTATATTACCCTACTTTAGATTTATAAATTCTTTTAGCTTGGCCTCCCTTGGCTCAAGTTGGAAGAACTTTTCTAGAGAATGTAACACCCTCAAATTTTGAGCATGTTAATTTTGGCCCTCCCGTGCTTGGAATATCAATACTTAACCCAAATTATGTTTGGTAATGTTAAAAGGGTAACCCTGATACGCCCAAATTACACCTCTCTTACGAGAGAGTAAGCGGTCGCTGTCAAATATAGAACCCAACTAGGTTGGGGTCGAATCCCACAGGGAATATGGTGATAATTAAGTTGTATGTAGATTAGTTAACTTTTAATCATTCATTTTTGTATAACAAAAAGGGGGAATTTGATTCAATTCACAAATTAATGATTTCAGTTTAACAAGATGAAAGATATGTAGTAGTATTCAAATTCAGAGAAATAGCAAGCTAGGGTTATGTCAACCTTGTAGTTTTCAATACTTTCTAACTATGGGCTTTACAAATTCATACATGCATCATGGTTACAGAGGAGCGTATTGTATTTAATAACATAATCCTAGTGTTTCTCAACCATCAAGGACTAATTCACTTTAGTTCTCTCGAATCAAAAGTGTTTACAAAAATAGTACAAAATCTCCATGTAGTTAATCCTGTTAAGGCATTAACATATGAAATAGGGGTTGAAAATTCTATTTTCTTGTCACTACACTCTTTTTCAAACAACAACCTTTCTCTCAAACAAGTTATGTTTTAAGGTACATCCTCTATGTTTGCAACCATGAGAATTCAAGATAAACGAAGAGAGTATGATGTAAACAAATCAATGCATAATGAATTCAAAACCCAAAGTAATAGATTGTATGCTACAAGACTTCCATAACCCAAACTAATAAACTTAGCTACTCATGAATAAAATGGAAATCGCAAGAGAAATATTCATAATACCAAAAGGTAAATAAAATTTTGGTGGAGAAGATGAAGTAGCGTTTCTCCTTTGGTTCTAATACGCCACTCTCCTCTCTCAAAATAATACACAATAATGAATTCTAATAAAAATTCAGCATCAAGTCTTTTTAAAAATATTTTCTCTCATAATTGCCTTCTAAGTCCCTAAACTAATTATAAATGATAAATTAGTCTTGGACATAGTTTCTAGGCTCCACATTTGGTCCAGACTGCTACTCTCTCTTGTGTCATATGTCATTCGTATTCCATAGACCCATTATGTCTCCATATACCTTATCAATACCTGAAATCATGCTAATCACATCGGTTAGCTCAATTACATAGAAGTAGAGTAAAAACATAAGAAACTAAACACTTTGTTCTCTAAACTTAGCTAAAATATGGGTAAGTTATGGTGCTTAGGCATATAAATACACCCAAAATCACCACCCCACACTTAAAGCTTTGTTCGTTCTCGAATAACTAATCCATTTATGCATACTACATAAGTCTTAACACCCACGAAGGAAAAACAAAATGCTCAAATAGGCTCACACAATAATTATGAACAAGAAGTAAATTCATGCGTCATTACTAGAGACAACCTACCCTCAAGAATTGGCTCATTAAGTTGGCAAATTCATGCATACTGTTTAAGCAAAGAAATCATATAAATTACCCAACCTTCATCAACCATGTGCCCTCACAACAAGAAAGTTGCCCATAATTACCCACAATCATGCAATTTCTAACAAAATGGGTACAAGAATCAAGCTGCGCTCACTCTCACAAAGAATTCTCAAATTACAACTGATGACCATATGCTTGCCCTTAGCGTAGTGCTCCACTAGTATCAGAATGCAAAGATTAGGATTAAATAGGTCTTTTACGGATTGTAATGCAGTCTAAGGGATGGGTAGGAACTATTTTGGCTATGAATAGTGACTATCTTCCCTAAGTGATTTAAAACACTGCATTATGCAATTAAGACCAATCTCTAACAACTAATTTCCACTTCTGCTATATTCACAGATTTTATTTTCACCCCAACTCTTTAAGCTCAATTAATAGCACTATGGTGGGAGTATGCAACCCTTTCAAATATTTTTTTGCACCTTTTTCATGTTACCCACCCTTATGATAGTCACCCTCAACTTAAGCAATTTTCCTTAGTTGAGGTGCACAATGTCCAAGAAGGACTAGGGCCAAAAGAGGTTCATTGTAACATGTCCGGGATAAAATTTAGAACTTTTTCAATAATTTTTGCTACTCCCAACCACATCAATTTCACACTCCACGAACTAGACTTTGGGACATCAATTTTACCTTTTTCCTCTTATTGTCAAATGCCTAACTCAAATTGATTTTACATTAAAGCGCTTAGGAGATTTTGGATCAAATTACGGTCTATTAAAGAACGGTTTAGGCTACATATGAGGCTAACAAAAGAACAAGCTAAAGGCTCAATGGGGCTAGCTAAGATAATGTACAAAGGTAGGTCAAAAGAAGGTATGAATAACGACTATCAAAGAAATGCCTAAATCATCTCCTAAACTCATAATCTTTATTTCGCTTTGTACACACACCAGGCAAGTTCTAGCATCAGTTGCAATAAGAAATATACAACAGTCTTACACACCCATGGCATATGGTCAACTCAATTAGGAGCATTATAGATTCTCAACCCAATAATTACATAAATTCAAATAAAACCAACAATCACAACAAGATTCAGAACTAGAGCCAAGGTGTTTCAAACATAATGATCCATCACATACTTATGTTATAATGTCATATGATCCACAAGAACATTTGTATTTAACAAATGACTAATTTTCTCTTAAGACGGTCGCCATCCATCCATCATCGTGAAAAGCACCTAATTATGACTAAATCAAACAAACATCTGACAAGAAAAAAAATGAATAACATAACTGATCCTATCAAGAAAATGCTTTATTCCTATTCCAGCCACTTTGAAGTCACTCACATCTTTTCTTGCAAGTTCAACTACACCATCTATGGTCTTCACAACAAACCTATCCTTAAATGGTACGCCTCTCTCTTGTTCATAGAATACATCAACAATCGAAAAGACACTAATCTCCTTTTGTTGTTTCATAGATTTACATACTTTAAAACTAATCTCTTTCCTATTGAGCCTAAATTTTAACTAATTCAACTCCAGGTTAACTAACACTCTCCAGGTTGCTAAGAATGGCTTGTCCAAAATTATGGGTACTTCAAAGTCCACTTCGCAATCAAGAATTACAAAGTCAGCAAGAAATATAAAATCAGTCACCTTTACAAGTACATCATGTAGAATCCCAATCAGTCTTTTCACCGATCTATCCGCCATTACAAGTTGCATGTTTATGGGTGTGGCGTCTCCCAAACCTAACTTCTTATAAACAGCTAGCGGCATCAGATTGATGCTAGCTCCCAAGTCGCATAAGGCCTTAGCAAAATCCAGAGACCCAATCGTATAAGGGATGGTGAATGCTCCTGGGTCTTCCTTCTTCTGCACCAGTGACCTTGTAGAAATAGCACTACATTGATGGAGATTATCCACCAGATTGTAGCTTACCACTCTTTTCTTCATCACAAGATCTTTCATAAACTTAGCATGTCCGAGCATTTGTTCCAGTGCTTCAACTAAAGGTATGTTCACTGTCAATTGCTTTAGTATAGCCATGAATTTGTTAAACTTCCTTTCATCTTCTTTCTTCTTTTATCATTTTGGAAATGGGGGTGGTGGCCTTGGTATTTCAGCTGGAGAAACTTTTACCTCCTTTTTTATGCCCTTCTCCATATAACTAACATGCTTTGGCTTAGGTGGTTGTTCCACTTCCGTACTCTTCTTTTTGAAACCTCCCAACTCTACTGGCACCACTGAAGATTCATCAACCATCTCCCAATCTATTTTGACCGCATCAGTATAAGAGGACACTCCCAATTCTGGACTAGCTAACATCTTACCTCTCCTAGTGGTAATGGCCATACACGATCCATCATTACTCAGATTTTGAACTGTATCAGTTGGTAGAGTCCTATTTATCTTTGGTTGAATGCTGGGGATAATTGGCTCATCTACTGCTTCAGTTGTTTAACAGCGATTGAGTGCGAATTTACTAGTTGACTCATGGAAGATATGTCACTCTTCATAGTAGTCACCCCAGAATTGGTCGCCTCAACTCCATTTAATATTTTCTCCATCATGTTCTCCATGGATAGTTTGCCTGAACTGGTGGCAGCATTATCACGGCTTCCAGGAGGTACATACAGTCCACTTCTTTCATTTTTATTCTTCCAATCTCCTTGATGGTTCCAAACTTGGTTTCCTTGACCATCGGTCCTAAAACCCCCTGGTTATGCAAATAATTAGCCTCTTCCTCAGTGTTTGATTCAGCTTCCTTACCGTAGGACCCTACAACTTTTACCTTTTCGATATTCCTTGATAGCAAATATTTTGTGAGCAGATCCATCTGGGTTTTCATGTGATCCATATCCTGATTATGCTCTTCTTCTCTCCTATGTTGTTCTTCTGATATTACATTAGACCTAGTATTGTTTTCTACCACAGAATTTCTAGTATGCCAAGCTCTACTTGTCTTAGTCATTCTTTCTAACATGTCCGCAGCCTCAGTAAAGGTGATCTCCATAAAAGCTCCTCCTACAACATTATCCACTATTAGCTTTGTAAGTGAGTTTAAAGCTCTGTAGAATATTTCCATCAAGCACCATCCAAAATTTGATACGCCCAAATTACACCTCTTTTATGAGAGAGTAATCGGTCGTTGTCAAATATAGAACCCAACTAGGTTGGGGTCGAATCCCACAGGGAATATCGTGCTAATTAAGTTGTATGCAGATTAGTTGAATTTTAATCATTCATTTTCGTAAAACAAAAAGGGTGAATTTGATTCATTTCACAAATTAATGGTTTCAGTTTAACAAGATGAAATATGTTTAGTAGTATTCAAATTCAGAGAAATAGCAAGCTAGGGTTATGTCCACCTTGTAGTTTTCAATACGTTCTAACTATGGGCTTTACAAATTCATACATGCATCATGCTTACAGAGAAGTATATTGTATTTAATAACATAATACTAGTGTTTCTTAACCATCAAGGACTAATTCACTTTAGTTCTCTGAAATCAAAAGTGTTTACAAAACAATACGAAATCTCCAAGTAGTTAATCCTGTTAAGGCATTAACATATGAAATAGGGGTTGAAAATCCTATTTTCTTGTCATACACTCTTTTTCGAACAACAACCATTCTCTCAAACAAGTTGTGTTTTAAGGTACATCCTCTATGTTTGCAACCACGAGAATTCAAGATAAACGAAGAGAGTATGATATAAACAAATCAATGCATAATGAATTCAAAATCCAAAGTAATAGATTGTATGCTACAAGGCTTCCATAACCCTAACTAATAAACTTAGCTACTCATGAATAAAATGGAAATCACAAGAGAAATATTCATCATACCAAAAATTAAACAAAATCTTGGTGGAGAAAATGAAGTAGCGTTTCTCCCTTGGTGCTAAGCCGCCACTCTCCTCTCTCAAAATAATACAGAGTAATGAATTCTGATAAAAAATCAGCATCAAGTCTTTTTAATAATATTTTCTCTCATAATTGCCTTCTAAGTCCCTGAACTAATTATAAATGACAAATTAGTCTTGGACATAGTTTCTAGGTGCTACATTTGGTCCAGACTGCAACTCTCTCTTGTGCCATATATCATTCGTATTCCATAGTCCCATTACGTCTCCATCTACCTTATCAATACCTAAAATCATTCTAATCACATCGATTAGCTCAATTACATAGAAGTAGAGTAAAAACATAAGAAACTAGGCCCTTTGTTCTCCAAACTTAGATAAAATATAGGTAAGTTATGGTGCTTAGGTGTATAAATACACCCAAGATCAAACCCAAAAGTGTTTTGGTATTTTTGAATGGGGTTTGGGTGATTTCGGACACCGGAGGCAGCAAGCCTTAGCGATATTAGTGTGCTACGGAGGTTATCACAGAGAATAACCTCCATGACATGGAGTTTGTGTTTCGCAATAGGGTCTGTGACATGGTGTCTGAACCTCCGCGATGAGATTCATCCCACGGACCCATGTATTTTCTATGATAGTTTTGTTTAATTTAAATGGAATGAGGGAAAATGGGGAATTTTCATTTAAAAGAACCCTTAAGAACTATATAAGCCAATTCTTATCAATTTTTAGGATACTAAGGTCATTATTTTCACTATTGATCATTCTCTCTCAAAATCCCCTTTTTAACTCAAGGCTAGGGCTTAAAGAGGTGATCATCTACGGTCCCAAGGGAATTATTTTATTTGAATTTCTTGGTAATTAAGGCATGCATATCTTTTTCTTGAATTTATATTTTCTTAATGGCATGAAATTGCTTATTATTCTTGGTTTTAATAATGGGTTTTGAACTATGGGTTCAGGGTTGTGTGTTTGTTTGGTTTAAATGCTATCCCGTGATTTATTATACAATATTTATGCTTTATTTATGATTTTGGAACATTGTGGAATTCATGAGAATGGTAATTAAATGGAGGGGTCAAAGTTAATCCCCAATTTGATGATTTTTGCTTTGGTATATGATTTGTAAATAATGTGCCCTCAACCTGTTTATGAAATTGTCAATGAATATGCTCTTGTCACCAAGTTTGGTTTGCTCACTTGTATTAATACATTGGTATAAAAATTATTGATTTGGCCTACTTTCTTAAAACTAATGCATAGCATAAATAGTTAAATATTTAAAGATGGTTTCAAAAACCTTGTGGGGGTATGATGGAATCGCCCAAGTGAATGATTTATGAAAACCTTATGGGGTACAAAGTAATCCCCTATGTGATTTTAATAATAGAGTTTGTAGGGTACGAAAAAATTCCCTAAGTCTTGACATAATGACATTGCTTGCAAGCTATAGTCGGTATGAAGATACCACTTTATAATTGACTCCATGAATGTGTGAGTTTGAAGTACTAATATTGGAAACTCATGTTTGCCAAATTGAGGGTTGGTCTTGAAGACCATCTGCTTATGGGGTACGAAGGAATCCTCCAAGTGTATATATATAAATGTATCATAGTTGGTGAAGGGTACATTGGAATCCCCATCGTTATATGATATCTCCAATTCATGCGGCTAATACGAACTTAGGCTCGATTTGGGGGTTACAACTGGACCAATATAGCCTCTGGGTAGTTTATGATGGTTAATATATACAATCCAGGTTAAGATTTTAAAGGTTTATGTCAAGCTTTTTTCCCTATCCCCATCATGTTATATTATATATGTATATGTATGTACATTGTGTTCTCTTATCCCTGAGTTATATGTTAGTGATCAAACCACTAACCGTCTTAAGACATTGTATCCCCACGCGATTCAGGGTCCAAAAGAAAGGCTACCTTTCTTGTGCACTGATCAAGTGTCCGTGGTTAGTTCTTGAGTTTACTTAAAGGTGTGAGCTTCCATCATTCAAAAGACTGCATTTCATATTTTGGTTTCTCATGTCTTAGACTTTATTTCATATTTATTTTGGCTATGGTCGGGGGCATGTCCCGACACATTATTAGTACTCAATTTTGCTAGAGGCTTTGTGGATACTGTGGACATAAGAATTGTGGATGTTTTTGGATGTTGATCTGATATAGATTCTTTTTTGGATTTCTTTTTACATTTTGTCTTATATTGGTATTCTATCATGACTTTGTATTCTTAGTTGAATTGAAATAGGCTCGAGGGAGGTCTCTAATCCTTGATGGACTTGGGATGCCCATCATGGTCAGGACCTGGTTTGGGTCATGAAAAACTTGGTATCAAAGCCTAGGTTTCAGTTTCATGGGGTATGCACAAAGTTATGTCAAGTAGACTCACTTTTATGGGTGTGTAGAACGCCATACTTTTCACTATAGAGGCTAAGATCTTGAATCTCTCTAATTCCCATTTATTTTTATTTTTTATTGTGCCTCCTAGATGATTTGATATTCGTGGAAACTCTTCTATCCTGACTGAGGACAATGTGAATAGAGCTCATCCTACTCTTGGGGTACACACCTGATATAGGATCGCTATTTTTGGTTGTTCTCATGGAGTTCCACCTGACTCCACAGATCCTTCTCCATCAGGTGGCACTTATACTCAGTCACCTCAGGGAGATATACCTAATGTTGATTTTTGCCAGTCCATTCACCTATTGACCCGGTTGGTGATATCTCATTCATATTAGATGGGCTTTGCTGGCATTACTGTGAGTTTTTCTGAGGCCACTATAGTTGGCCAGTATATGAGATTGAGCCCTCATACTTTCTATGGTACTAAGTTTGAAGAAGATTCTCAAAGTTTTATTAATGATATAGGGAAGATCTTTTAGGTCATGCATGCTACTGAGGTAGAGGGTATTGAATTTGCTACTTATCAGTTAAAGGATATACCATATCAATGGAACAAGGAGTGGGAGCAACTTAGGGGTGATGATGCTAAGTCCTCTTTACGGGATGATTTCTCTAGTGTTTTTCTTGACTGCTTCTTTCCTCAGGTATTGAGAGAGACAAAAGTGAAGGATTTTATGAATTTGAAGAAAGGCAGGATGTCAGTGAAGGAGTATTCCTTGAAATTCCACTAGTTTTCATAGTATGCTTCTAAAAAGGGGTCTAGCGTGAGGGATATAATGAGGAAATTTTCTTTTGGGTTGTCTCATCATTTGATTTTGGAGAGTAAGGCCACCTTGCTGAACAATGATGTAAATATTTCTTGAGTGGTAGAATATATGCAGCGGGTTGAGAAGGAAAATAAGAGGCAAGTAGAAGTGGGGGAGAGGTAGAGTAGGAAGTTTTAGTATTCAGATTAGGATGGAGGTTAGTAGCAGAGTGGTAGAGATGGTGAGAGGTGGTTGAGGAAGAAGTAGGGAAATTTTGGATCCTATTCCACGGCTAGTGAACCTTATCCAAAGCTGTCTGGGGATCAATGTTTTTAGAGTGGTGTTGGTTATAGGGAACAGGGTGCCCAATCTCAAGAAAATGGGGCCCATTCAACTCTATCATATCCTTCTTGGAGATTTTATGTTCGGATGAATAGTGGTTTTTGTTATGAGGGGGTGAATTGGTGTTTTAGTTGTGGTTAGATTGATCATTTATTGTGGAATTGTCCTTCAAAGGTTGCTTCAGGGGATAATAAGTTTCCTATTGCTAATTCATCAGCTCTTGCACCAAAGGGCTACTTCTGGCTATAGGACTGGTCAAAATTATTTTTATGCTCTTACTACTCATCAGGAATCTGAGGTATCCATAGTTTGAGGCATCTCCTGATATGGTCACTGGTATGTTAAAACTCTTCTATCATGGTGTGTACTATTTACTTGATCTGAGATCTACCCTTTCTAATATGACCCCATTTGAGGCTGTTCATTTTGGTTTTGGTCCTGAATATATTTCAAACCCCTTTTTGGTTTCTACCCCGGTGGGTAACTCTATGGTTTCCAGAAGGGTTTATAGAGGTTGTGTGGTATCTATTGGTGATAGGGAAACTTTGTTGGATCTGTTTGAATTAGACATACTAGATTTTGATGTCATTCTTGGGATGGATTGGTTGCACTCATGCTATGCCTCTTTAGATTGTCAGACCTATAAGGTCATCTCTAAATTCCTTAATAAGCCAGTTATTGAGTAGGAAGGGAGTTCCTTAGTGCCTAAAAGAGGTTCATATCATATGTTAAAGCCCAAAAATTGATTTCCAGGGGGTATCTTTATTATTTTGTCCAAGTTAAGGATTCTAACTCGAAGGGTCTTTCTTTATAATCAATTCCTGTGGTTAGGATATTTCCTAAGGTTTTCCCTAATGATATTCCTAGTGTCCCTCCCAATAAGGAATCAATTTTGGGATTGATCTTATTCCGATTACTCAACCTATCTTGATCCTTCCTTATAGAATGGCTCTGGCTGAGTTGAAGGAGCTTAAAGAGCAATTGAAGGATCTTCTTGACAAGGGTTTTATCTGTCCTAGTATATCTCCATAGGGTTCTCTTATTCTCTTCATTTGTAAGAAGGATGGCTCTCTTTGTATGTGTATTGATTACCATCAATTGAATAAGTTTACGAGGAAGAATAAATACCCTCTTCCTAGGATTGTTGATTTGTTTGACCAGCTTTTGGGTGCTAAGTATTTCTCCAAGATTGATCTTCATTCTGGATATCATTAGTTAAGATTAGAGAGAAGGGTATCCCAAATACTTCCTTTCATACTCGATATAGACACTTTGAGTACTTGGTTATGTCTATTGGGCTGACCAATGCCCCGACGGCATTTATGGATCTCATGAACTGGGTATTTTTTTAGTTTTTAGATTTGTTTGTGATTGTGTTTATAGATGATATTTAGGTATATTCAAAGAGTGAGGTGGATCATGCCAATCACCTCATATTGTGTTGCTGACCCAAAAGGATCAGCAATTATAGGCTAAGTTTTTTTAGTGTGAGTTTTAGTTGAATGTTGTTACTTTTTTGGGTCTTGTTGTTTCTAGTGAATGAATCATAGTGGATCCACAGAATGTTGTGGTGGTAAAGAAGTGGCCTAGACCCACGAATCCAACTGATGTTTGGAGCTTCTTGGGTTTAGAGGGTTATTATAGGAAATTTGTAATGAGCTTTTCATCGATTGCGACACCTTTGACTAATTTTACTCGGAAGAAGGTGAAATTTCTATGGTTCAATTTTTTTGAGAGGAATTTTAAGAAGCTAAAAAATAAATTAACTTCTACTCTAATTTTGACACTGCCCGAGGGTAGTGATGGCTTTGTGGTTTATTGTGATGCATCACGTACGAGACTTGGTTGTGTGTTGATGCAGAATGGTATGGTAGTTGAAAATTCATGAGAGGAATTATCCAACTCATGATTTGGAGTTGCTGGCTGTGGTGTTTGCATTAAAGATTTGACGACACTATCTATATGAGGTTTATGTTGATATCTTTTCAAATCATAAAAGCCTGCAATGTGTTTTCACCAAGATAGATTTGAATCATAGGCAAAGAAGATGGCTTGAGTTGCTAAAGAATTACAACATGAGTCTTCACAATCACCTAGGTGAAGCTAACATGGTTGTTGATGCTCTTAGTAGGTTATTTATGGGGAGTTTGTCTCATGTGGAAAATGAGAAATGGAGTTTGGTGAAGAATATTTACCATTTGGCTAATCTTGAAGTTCGCCTCTTAGATTCTAAGTATGGTGGTGTGTTTGTGCAAAAGGTGGCAAGCTCATTTCTTGGTGCTGAGGTAAAAGTGAAGCAGGTGTTGGATCCTATCTTGATGAAAATAAAGGATGATGTGGGTAGGCATAAGGTGATGGATTTTGTGTATGGGGGTGATGGTATCTTAAGGTCATAATTGAGTTTGTGTGTTCCCGATGTGGATGGGCTACAAGGTAGAATTTCAGCTGAAGCTCATGATTTGCATTATTTGGTATCCTAGATCGACGAAGAAGTATCATGATCTTAAGGAGGTTTATTGGTTGAATAACATGAAGAGGGATGTATCTAATTTTGTGGCCAAGTGCATCGTGTGTCAACAAGTGAAAGTGGAGAACTTGAGGTCGGGTAGTTTGAATTAAGAAATTGAGTTGCCTATTTGGAAATGGGAAGTGATAAATATAGATTTTGTTTCTGGTCTTTTATGGTTTTGAAACCTGTTTGATTTTATTTTGGTAATCGTGGATAGGATGACTAAGTCTGCTCACTTTTTGCCATTGTGGACTAATTATTCTGCCGAGGATTATGCAAAGTTGTCTACTCAAGGGGTCATGAAGTTGCACGATTCTCTTATTTCCATTATTTTTTATCGTGGTACTCAATTCTCATCTCATTTTTTGATGGTCATTTCAGCGAGGTTAGGGGACTAAGGTTACCCTTAGTACCACTTTTCACCTGCATATAGATGGACAATCGAAAAGGACTATTTAGACATTAGAGGATATGCTTCGAGCTTGTGTGATTTATTTTTGTGGTAGTTGGGTTGACCATTTTCCTCTTGTAGAGTTTGTGTACAATAATAGTTATCACTCTAGCATTAGTATGGCTCTGTTTAAGGCATTGTATGATAGGAGGTATAGATCTTCTATCAGATTATTTAAAGTTGGTGAGGTAAGGTTATTCGGTCCTGATTTAGTTCATCAGTAATTGAGAAAGTGAAGATGATTCAGGGTAGGCTTAGGACTGCATAAAGTGGCCAAAAGTCTTATGCGGACATTAGGCGAAGAGAGGTGGAGTTCGATGTGGATGATTGGGTGTTCTTAAAGGTGTCTCTCATAAAAGGATTGATCTATTTTAGGAAAAAGGGGAAGCTCAGTCCTCATTATATTGGTCCTTATTTGATTTTAAAGAGTGTAGGAAGTGTTGCTTATGAGTTAGAATTGCCTGCAAGTTAGAGTTCTATTCACCCTGTGTTTCATGTATCCAAGTTGAAAAAATGTGTGGGTGATCCTTCCATAGTGGTGCCTATTGAGGAGGTTGGTGTCTCCGATTCCCTATCTTACGAATAGGGCCTAGTAAAGATCTTGGATCGACAAGTTCGTAGACTGCGGACTAAAGATGTATTATTGGTAAAGGTAATTTGGAGGAACCATAAAGTTGAAGAAGCAACTTAGGAAGCAGGAGAGGATATGAAGGATAAGTATCCATTTCAATTCCATGTGATGGATGAAGAAGCTTGAGGTACGAATTCCATTCTTTCTTGTTATTATCTCGGTTTATCCTTTCATTCCGATCAAGCAATTTATTTTTGTCCTTATCGTGTTTGGAATATTAATTTGTTACCCAAATTGTGTTCGGGGATGTTAAAAGGGAAACTTGAAAGAGTTTAAAATTTTTTGGACGGGGTTCAAGGTGATTTCGACCCCAGAGACAACAAGCCTCCACGATAATGGTGTGCCACAGAGGTTATTGCGGAGGCTAACCTCCATAACACGAAGTCTGTGTTCTATGATAGGGTCCATAACATGGAGGTTGGACCTCTACGATAAGGTTTGCGCCATGGACCCGTGTATTTTCTACGACAGTTTTATTTATTTTAAATAGGATGAGGGGCAATGGGGTATTTTCACTAAAAATGACCCTTAAGCACTATATAAGCTAATTCTCATTGGTTTTCATGATACTAAGGTCATTACTTTCATTCTCGATCATTCTCTCTCAAAATCCCCTTTTCAACTCAAGGCTAGGGCTTAAGGAGGTGATCATCTAGGGTCCCAAGGGAATTATCTTCTTTAAATTTCTTGGAAATTAAGGCCTATATGTCTTTCTCTTGAACTTATATTTTCTTAATGGCATGAAATTCATTATTATTCATGGTTTTAATATTATTTTTTGAACTATGGGTTCAGGTTTGTGCATGTCTTTAGTTTATATGCTTTCCTATGTTTTATTATACAATAATTATGCTTTATTTATGATTTTGGAATATTTTAGAATGCATGGGAATGGTAAATAAATAGAGGGGTCTTGGTTAATCCCTAATTTCATGATTGGTTCTTTGGTATATGGTTTGGAAATAATGTACCCTCAACTTATTTGTGAAATTGTCAATGAATATGATTTTGTCACCAAGTTTTGTTTGCTCACTTATATTAATGCATTGGTATGAAAATGATTGGTTTGGTCTAGTTCCTTAAAACTAATGCATGACATAAATGGTTAAATGGTTAAGGATGGTTTTGAAAACTTTGTGGGTAAGATGGAACCCCCCAAGTGAATGATTTATGAAAACCTTGTGGGGTATGAAGGAATCCCCTAAGTGATTTTAATAATAGAGTCTGCAGGGTACGCAAAAATCTCCTAAGTGTTGGCGTAATGAAATTTCTTGCAAGCTATAGTCATTTTGACAATACCACTTAATAATGCATTTATGATTGACTCCTGGAATTTTGTAAATGGGTTATGAGCTAAATGTTTTAATTTGGATTAAAGGGGGTTATGTATCTAGTCATGAAGGTGTGAGTCCGAACAACTGATACTAGAAACTCATTTTTGCCGACATAAGGGTTGGTTTTGAAGACCATATGATTGAGGGGTACGAAGGAATCCCCCAAGTGTATATATATGAATGTATCATAGTTGGCAAAGGGTACATCAAAATCCCTGGCCTTCTATGATATCTCCAGTTTATGCGGCTAACATGCACTAGGGCCCGACCAGGGGGTTGCAATTGGACCTATATAGCCCGTGGGTAGTTTATGATGGTCAAGCTATACAATACAGGTTAAGATTTCAAATATTCTTGTGAAGCCTTATTCCCTATCCCTTACATGTTATATTATATATAAATGTATGTATGTACATTATGTGCATGTAGATTTTACTGTGGTTTAGAAATGGCATTTCTTGTTCCCTTATCCTTGAGTTAAATGCTAGCGCTCTAACCGCTAACTATCTTCAGACGTTGTATCCCCACGCAATGCAGGGTCTAAAGATAATGTTATCTTTCTTACGCAGTGATTAGGTATTCGTGGTTAGTTCGTGAGAAGACTTAAAGTGGTGAGCTTCCATCATTCGAAAGACTTCATTTAATGTTTTGGTTTCTCATGTCTTAGACCTTATTTCAAATTTATTTTTTCAATAGTTTGGGGCATATCCCAACACTTTATTGGTACTCGATTTTGCTAGAGGCTTTATGGATACTTTAGACATAGGTATTATGGATGTTTTCAGATGTTGATCCTATATAGATTCTTGTTTGTATTTCTGATTATATTTGTCTTATATTGGTATTCATTAGCTGCTAAGTGTTCTTAGTTGTATTCAAATAGGCTCATGGCGTGGTTCCTAATACTCGGTGGACTAGGGATTCCCGTCATGACCATGCATTGGTTTGGGTCGAGATAGAAATAGAGAAACAAACTTATACCACTTTAGTGGTTTTGTATTCGCACCTCTTATACTTCCATTGCTCATGTCAAGTGTGAGCCACTACTTGTGACTGAAAAGCAGCAAATTCAGCTCTTTTAGTTTGAGTGGCACTCATGATCTTAGTAAATTTTTGAATACTATTCAAAAAATCATGTGGATCCTCTTCCATCTTAGAACAAAGGAATATCGAAGGATTCATCAGAGTAAAGTCTCAAAATATAGATGTTATTGTATTCAATGCTGGGTTGGTAGGTGCAATAACCTATTAGTTATTCTAGGTGGTCATGGAAGCAGCTCTAAATTTGGTATGAGATACTTGTTCATTCAGAGGGTTTGTTGGAACTGGTGGGGCAAGCTAATTCCCATTCCCATTGCCCTTACCATCCTCCTTTCGTTAGTTCTCTTGGGAGGCATTTTTTGTAAATGTGTAGAGAAAGAGTTAGAGGAATGTTTTAGTAGAGTTCACACTCTATCGTATGATATGAAAATGAAAGAAGTGAAAATTTTCCTAAAATACTTTATATCTCTCACTCATAAGTGTGGCGCACTTCACACCAATAAATAAGACTCTAATTGACGTAATTTTCAGATGCCCTAGGACACTTTAAACCTAGCTCAGATATCAAGTTTGTCATGACCTAGGACTACCCTATAGTTTTAACACTGTGTGTAGAGTCACAAGTGACCCCAAGCTAATCCATGGTGTGGCATGACACTAAGGGGTTGTTTGGTACGTAGACAAGTAATGCTGGTATTAGTAATGTAGGGATTAGCACCTCAAGTATTAGTAATGCGGGGATTGTAGTGCTTGAAATATTTTTTATCAAGTGTCTAGTTCATTATATTAAAAACTAGATATACCATGTATTTTGTTTAATTTAAATCTTTACAAAAATCACCTTTACAATTATACCCTAGGATTCTTGTGGGGTTTTTTGTTTCATTAAATTAGTCAAGTTAGAAACTAAAATATGAATAAAAATAGATGTTTAAGTGACCAATCCATGAACTAAATTTTCTTAAGAAAAGAAAAATCACCCCCAATCCAAACACACATTGCAAAAAAAAAAAAATATATCCAACCCAGTAAAGAAAACCAAATGTAGAGAAAAAAGCCAAACATTAATTTATAAAATCATCAAATTACAATGAAACAGATGTGGAGAATTGAAAATGACATTTACAACCAACCAAACCCAATATAATTAAGTGGGCATAAAATTACAAAAGAAAATTAGAAAAAGAAATCGAAGGATAGTTTAGTCATTTGGTGTCTTTTCCATGGATTGTTAAACCTTGGATAAGTTATTCCTCCATTTACTAGGGATTAAATAACACCGCATATGGTGTATAAGTAATACATGTAGTAATTTAAAAGAAGTAACCAAACAATGGGTCATTACCCGAGACAACCCATTAGTCGTAACATGGTGCTTAAGGCTACAAGTGACCCCAAGCTAACCCATGAACTGGCACAAGTTGTAAACACTGAAAGGAAGATAATAAAATGTTATGCAGAATTCATTTAATGAAATATCTAAATAATTAAATCCATAACAACAGGGTCTGAAACACATCGCTGAAAAATATAACTAACTATCTGATTGTATTAAAGCCTCTATACATGATGATTTATTGGGGCAAGTCCCTAACTAACTCTAACTACTAATATAAGATAAACTGAAATACTGAAAAGCATAACGATTAATATTACTATTTCTTAACTGATGAGGACTCACTAATGTTATAGCTAACTGATATAGTGTCGGACTATGTGCGATCTGGGCATTGAGCGCCTGAACCTATGTTAGAAGACAACATAGCGCAAGAGAGTATGTGGTCAATACTTTAAATGTACTACTATGCAAGATAGGAACTAAATGGTATACATATAGGTACTGAGCATGAATGCATGAATATGTAAATCTAATGCAAGACCGAGCATAAACATGTACTGAAATGATCTGAATAACTGATATAGGGGAACTTGGTCATACAAACCTGAACTGATATAATCTGAGTAATGAACTAAAATTATGGGAGATAACATTTCCGACATGGCCCAATCTAAGCTAATCGGGGTCCAACCTGTAATCCTAATTGTAAGGATGTTAGTACATTGACAAGGGCGCCAACACTGGCTATGTAGATCCAATAAACTAGTATCCCTAAGGACTAGGGTGTCTGTACTCTACTGGTGGGTGACCCCTAAGAGAGTGTCAGTCCTCAACTGGTGGATGACTTTTCATAACCTAAGCTGACTACGTGGTTCTATAACTTAAGGACTTTTACTAAAGGTCTCAGTCCTCTACTTGTAGGTGATCCTTCATCCCTATGTTCACTCGATGCTAAGTCCTATTCCTAACTGAATTGACACTGTTGTTTATAAAAGTTTGACGTAATTGATACTCACATATGCACTGACATATGCTCAACATGATGGTATTCTAAATTTAATGATACAAGTATGATCTGAATAACTTATTACTTGACATTTGTGACATACATAAATATCTAGGTTTTGGGTGATCATAACCCACCAGCACTATCTAATGCAAACTGATCTTGGCAAATATTAAACAATCTATGGTATGGGAAAATCATAAATTATACTCAAGATTTCAATAACTAATCGCAATGTATACATTTGCATTATCAAACATATGAAAACACAATTTTCATAAGAAAACAAATTTTCATGGTTCAAAATCAAAACAATTGAGAGGAGATTTATAAAGTTCATGGTTAACTTGGAACCCCGCAAAAGATAAAAGAGTTTTACACTTGAAATTTTAGAGAGTTCATGGGATTCAATGGGTGGAAGGTATCCACTGATGAATATCCCACATACCTAAAGTAAAAGTTTTAATGAACTTCTTAAAGTTGATCTTGTTCTTGAGAAACCCTAATTTGCTATTGAGTGAGAAAAGAAGTGTTTTTATTTTGTGTAGGAGAAATGAGTTTTATGTTCTGAGGGATTAGGGTAATGTTTACCCTTAATAATTGATGTTTTTAGGAGCTTAAATGACATGGGTTTGGGTTAAGAAGGGGTTGAAATTACAAAATTACCAAAAAGACCCTATTAAAACATGTAGAGATTTTAGGTCTCTAATAGTTATGACTAACCCCATAATTCATGATGTCTGGTTATGAGTCGCATTTTGAATTGTAACCTGGGGTCCTGGAACCTTGGGTACTTACTGATTGGAATACGACTCCCTTTTACCACTCGTCATGACTGACAACGAGTCATAAGATGTAGCCGTAGTCTGAAGTTTGGGTTTTGGTCATACGCTGTTATGACTACGACTGTGGTCCTAACGAATCGTAAGGTAAGACTATGAGTCATAAGCTGGAATCATGATAAAAGGACTTGGTCCCCTGGTGAACGCTGGAGTGACTATGACTCAGTTGCGATGACTCGTAATATGTGGTAACGACTCGCTACCTGAGTCATTGTCATATGAGTGTGCCAGGCCTTTAGGCTAAATTTTCCACAACTTTTTTCCACGACATCGGATTGAGGCAATACTTGAAGAGTTGGAAAACTAACTTAGTGTTTCTATCTTTTAATGAGTCTAGAGCTTGAAAATTTGGGGTATAAACAATGCATTGGATGGGACTAAAATTTAATCCAATGACTATTCAATTAGTTCACCTACCAAAAAGGTGCTAAGGATACTATAAATTCTGAGAAGAAACTAATCTAAAATGACATAATCATAATAAAATAAAAATCAATACTGAATGTTAAAATTAAGACAGCCTGACATATTCAACATACTAAAAATAAAATCATTTGTATAATATCCTCAAAATATAATAAGTTGTTAGGAAAAGCCCCCAAATATCTCTAACTATCTAAAATTGAAATAATATAATTAAAGTACTTATAGCTAACCATCAAATGATGCGGTGTAACGCCCCAAAAATCTGTCCCGAGATGTCACACGGTGCTTAGGATCACAAGTGATCCCAAGCTAACCCTTATACTGGCATAAATCATGAGCAACTAAATAAAATGCATAAATCTATAAAAAATCAGCGGAAGATAACCCTTTTCTGAATATAATCAATACAAAAATGAATTCACATGATTACAACTCTGCTTTTACAAAACAAAACTGAAAGTGAAGTTTACATAACTGACTCTAACCGACATTTGTGAACCCTCTACTATACTGACTCTAAATAGCTGGGAAGCTACTCCAACTATCTCCAATCAAAACATGTGAATAAAAAAATATACGGCATAAGTAAATCTAACCGAACTCCCAAAAATAGGAAGACTCATCATCTTGCTGGCTGGAATCTGCAACTGTCTGAGTCTTAATGTGCAAACTAAAACTTGTACCTACATTATGAGAAAATGTGGCGTATAAAAATATATGTGGATCAGTACTTTGAGGCTGTACTAAGTATATGGGGGTGAAATGCATAAGTAAAACATATCTCATAATCATTATTTATGAAACTATGCATGCTAAATGTAAATGACTCACATAGCTTGAGTAAAACTGAAATCTAAAGATCATGAATCATGAATAGTAAAGATCGTAGTATAAATCTCGTGAGTGATTCCACTTAGTTCTAAAATCTGTATTCTCTTCTTGTTCTCAAATCATGTAAGCTAGATGAAATAAGAAATTCATTATGTATAGTAAATACTTTATCTCAAAGAGTTGTTTTTAAGAGTGAGGGACATCTATTTGGGAGGTTCTTCTAACCGACATGTACACCATGTGAGCACCCATGGTGTCCCACGACTAGACCCCATAAGGTTAGGGTTGTTCTAACCTTACCATCGGAATAAAATAATCTCATCTCAGTGATCACAATCTCAGTCATCCACGTAAAGTGGAAATAATCTCAATCCTACATTGGCACATAGTTCTAGGGTATGAAACCGTAGTAACGTACCCATCTTGGTGCTAAATACTGCTCCTAATCTGCTCAAAATCTCAAGAAAATACACTTTAAAATATTCTCATGGTTTATAATGAAACCGACTGTAAAATCTATAATCTCAATACGTAAAGTGGATTTCAAATCTAGTGAGACCAAAAGGTCAAATCTCTCTCAAAAATTTGAAAATATTCTAATCATGGGGTGATTTTAGCACAATAGTTCTCAAAATCACAATCTTAAATAGGGCATAATGACCCATGTATCAATCTCATAATAAAACATCTCAAAATTCATACTTGATAATGTAAACATTCATAAATCATCATAAAATCTGGAAATTTCAGCAATATGCATAATAATATCAACATACTCATGTAATTAAACTTATGAAACATTGAAAATCTCATAATCTCATGAATAGCAACATAGGGTATAAACCCAACTTTAATTTCTTAGGAAAACATGTAAAATCAAATAGCTTTCATAATAAAAATCAAGTTTTGGGCACAAGAACGAAAGGATTGCCCTTGTTCATAACCCCACATACCTTGGATGATGAACTTATATGAACAACTTGCTTTTTGAGATGCTATTTGCGTTCTTGAAGGTAGATTCTTGAAACTCTTGAATTGGGAACCTTGAATCTTGAACTATCTAAGAAAAGAAATGGTGAACTTTGGGGATTCTTGAAGTTGGGTATCGGAGTCAAGGGTTTTTAAATGAGAGAAATTGGGGAAGAATGAGCATATTTTGCTCAATAATACCTTTAATCATCTGTTTTCACAATTTGGGGATGTGGGCAAGAATACTAAACTGCCCTTGGGCTTTAAAATTCGTAACTGAGACGTCGTTTAAGGCTTCACCATGACGAGGCAAATAATCCATCGGGATACCCACCGAAGCACGGTGGAATTACGGTGAGCTACTCGTTTGTGATAATTGCAGATTTAGGGTTCGTCGCGATGCGGTGCAATCACGATGACCCACTGTAAAATGACAAACGTGGATTTGACCTCTACCGTGATGCAGTCTAAGCGCGATGAGCTACTGGAATATGATGATTTTGGATTAGGCTCCCACCGCGACACGGTGGCCTCTCCAACGGGACCACTGCTTACTAAAATATCCTAACTTCTTCACCAAGTGTCGGTTTTGGACGAATCTTATATCAATGGAACGCTTATTCAATTTCCTATGCAATGGAAAGTTGAAATCTATAGAATTACTCACGAAATAAAAATCATTCATTTTAGAAGCTAATGCTTGACGTTTTAGGGACAAAAATTTAGCTAGTAAACTTTGGGGTATTACAATATCTCCCCCTTGGGAACATTCGTCCTCGAATGTGGCTGGTAAGGCTGAAAATACTATGAAAACTGAGGCAAAACACTAGCATGAATAACTGAAATAAACTGTATGGCTGAATCTCAACATAGTGAGCCACTGAACTGATCTGTGAGTGCATGAACTTACATGAAGACAACTATATAGCTGAATCTGAGACTTGGAAAGAACTGAATGAAGGAAAACTATTAACTTTGACTGAACCTAAGTTCGTGAGAAAAGATAAGAGGTTTATGACATGAAAAACTTGGGGTATTACAACACCCCCTCCTTGGGATCATTCGTCCCCGAAAGATACTGATTTGGTTGAGATACTAGGAAAAGACTGAGATGATACACCGGATACTGACAAACTGAATAGTGACTTAATATCTACAGCTGAAACTGATGCATGATGCATATACTGAGCTGAATTTACAATGTACATAAAGCAAACAAACTACCTCTTGAAATGGTCATACTCATAAGATTTCAAGTAGTAAGACTAAACTGAATTGGAAGATGGAAAAGTATAGAAATTTTTCTGTCTGACTATCCAAACTGGATTGTTGGCTATACAGATCGAATCATACTGAATGATCACACCCAAATAAGGTGTTTTCTTTAACACTTTCTAGGGAGTTCTAACGATATTAGGGGAGCAAACATCTCTAGGCACGATCTGAACAAGACATCTGTATAACAAACTACAACATTGCCATAACTCTATAGCATGGAACATAGACCTATAAGTCATAAGTCAGGATAGAATTTCTGGGCCTTAAGCAATGCAACTTCTTACTTTCAAGCTTAGCTACACTTCTCAAACACTCTCTCAACTACACTATTCCCCTCAAATACCATACTTGCTTGATTCAACTCTTAGTTCCCACATGGCCTTAATAAATCCGTCTACCAGAGTCTAAATTGAACCTAACTCTCTCATCACTGTGAAGCCTAACTTGAAATAGTAAAGTATTACACATAATACCAGTCTGAATCATGAATTCACACGCATCAGCATTTTCCTAACTTCTCATCTCAAGAATAATTCTCATTACCACTTTAACAACTACAATCTACCTAGTACTAGACATTCACTAACACATAATTCATCTATCTGCATGTATACAACCACGACATTTAAGCCTATCTTCATAACCGTATATGCACTCCTAAACAAATACTCATAAAGCTTCTTCTTCATATCCTACAAACCTCTTTCAAGAATAACTTCCATGCACTACTCTTAAGAAGACACACATAAAATATTCCCAACTAACTAAGTCATTCACAAAAAAACCTCACCTCAATATTCCTCCATTTATAGACCTACATAAAACAAGCACACAATAATCTCCCCATAACACATTAAACTTCAACTAACCATGACATGTATCAAAGACTTGGCCTCAATCTTACTTCACCTTTACTACCTTAGCTAAAATAAGAATGCCACCATCTCTCATCAATAAGAAATGTTTACTCTCTCCCTTTTAGACAACTGTTCACCACCACTATCTTGAATAAGGACATGTAACTAAAAGATTAGAACATGAGGACCTAAAAAATAAAGAAATACTATGTATAACTTTACACTCGACTGAAGCCTGGGGAATAGAGTACTTAACATCATGAACTCATCAAAGAGGTCTCTGAGGACATGTATGATATGAATCTGAATTTCACTGATCATTAAGAGTATTGCTGAGTACTGGAATTGAACATACTGTAAAGCTTAATTACATGAGTCATGAGCTGCATGACCTGAATTTGGAGTTCATAACTTATGGAATGTGATTCCAACTACTGAATGAACTGGAACTCCTTATTTTTAGGAACTAGGAGAGTACGTGATTCTCTATCATATGCATGAACATAAACTATGATCATGGAACTAAAACGTAAAGCATGAGTAGGTATTGGGATAACTGAAAATACTGGAATAAGAATCGATTGATTCTCATACTCACTTTCTGATGTTCTATAACATTCTGGAATCACTACTAAAATCTAAAAGTCTGACTTGGTTACTCATTCTATCATCTCCCCTTTAGACTTAAGCCATCACTCCAAGTCTATGAACTACTATATAAACTCTAATCTAAACTACAATCACTTTACTCTAGAGTCTGGGATATAATCAACACATATAAAACTAAACTTACCCTGAAGGACTTTACCTTCACGTACAACACCCAATGCTAATACCTCCTTCTGAGATTTAACTCTTAGATTTCTATAACCCCAAAGTCATCATATAACAACTTAAACCCTCACCAACTTAGATTCTAACACTTAACATGGATGTCTTCACCCTCTAATAAACCATACTACTTCCATCATAGTCTACTAATATTGCATCTCCAAACTTATATTTTCCTTTAAACTATGAGAGTCTAGATCATATCAAAAGGCTCAACTGTATCAATCAAAACTTCTTACTTAGCTATTTACAACATCATACACCATGTTACTATTCTTTTTCAACTTAACGGTACTACCAATCACACATAACACTTAGTAAATTTCGAAAATAATGAAGCCCCATATCACCTTGGGCATGCCTCTTCATCATACCTGCAACATCATACTAAATTGCGAATAAATAAACTTAAGCTCTTGCATACCCTGTTCAAGACTACTAGATCACTTCCATACAACTAGCCACACTAACCAAGAAATCATTACATCTACCTCATACACATCATTACTATTTACCCTTCTATACATCTAATTTACTATCATACCTCTATAAATTTTAGTTAATCTCCTTTTTGCAATCTCAAGGAAAGCCTAAATTAATGATACTAAACCACCAAATACTTCATTAGTATCCTATATTTTTCAAACACAATAAATATAATCAATAACTCCTTTCGTACTTCAAGCAAACAATAATTCACCTTAACTAATAACTCTTTCTTCACCCTCCACTAAACTAGCACACAAGGACACATCACCTTATATATCTCGATAACATGCAGAATTTTATCTCCATACTTTCTATCAATCATCATTCCCACCTTTTCTTGTCACTGCTCTTCTATACCCATACTTTAAACTTAATAAGGTTCTACTATTCATAAACCATAACACTGAAGTTCATAATATCCCTTGAATGCACACTTTATCTAATAATCTAGGTTCATACTATCTCTTCTCATGAGCACTATCTGTATTGAAAAGGGTTAATGGGAAATCTGAATACATATCTAATTCTGTCTCAACTGAACAACTCATAAGGATGAGGGCGTAACTTTCAACTCAAGGAACTTAACACACTAGGGAGCTCATCTCAGGCCCTTTGTGTGACCTCTAAAACTTCTGCTAGCAAATCTAAGAGTATTATCTGGGGAGGAACTGGAACTTGCTAATTATGTTATCTTGAGAATAAGTCATAGATGAGGAAATTTAGGGTAACACATTAATAGATAGAAAATTCTGAGAGAACAACTTTACTGCACGATCTACAGTAGGAAAGGAGGGAAACTTTTCTTAAATGCCTTATAGCCTTTCGAAAAAAAAGTACAGACATCTTCATACCATTCCACAAGACTCTACTAGACATGGCTTCACAGACACCTTAGGAAACTTGAACCTTGTGCTCTGATACCAAGTTTGCAACGCCCCGAAAATCTGTCCTGAGATGTCACACGATGCTTAGGATCACAAGTGATCCCAAGCTAACCCTTATACTGGCATAACTCATGAGCAACTAAATAAAATGCATATATCTATACAAAACCAGCGGAAGATAACTCTTTTCTGAATCTAATTAATAGAAAAATAAATTCACATAATTACAACTCTGCTTTTACAAAATAAAACTGAAACTAAAGTTTACATAACTGACTCTAACTGACTCTAACTGACATCTGTGAAGCCTCTACTATACTGACTATAAATAGTTGGGAAGCTACTCTAACTATCGCTAATCAATATATATGAATAAGAAAATAAATGGCATAAGTAAATCTAACTGAAGTCCCTGAAATAGGAGGACTCATCATCTTGCTGGCTGGAATCTACAACTGTCTGACTCTGAATGTGCATACTAAAACTTGTACCTACATTATGAGACAATGTAGCACATAGACATATATGTGGATCAGTACTTTGCGAATGTACTGAGTATATGGGGTGAAATGCATAAGTAAAACATATCTCATAATCATCATTTATGAAACAATGCATACAAAATGTAAATAACTCATGAATCATGAATAGGAAAGATCATAGTATAAATCTCGTGATTCATTACACTTTGTTCTAAAATATGTATTCTCTTCTTGTTCTCAAATCATGTAAGCTAAATGAAATCAGAAACTCATTCTGTATAGTAAATACTTTATCTCAAAGAGATGTTTTTAAGAGTGGGGGACATCTATTTGGGAGGTTCTTCAAACTGACATGTACACCATGTGAGAACCCATGGTGTCCCATGACTATCACACGTAAGGTTAGGGTTGTTCTACCCTTGCCATCGGAATAGAACAATCTCATCTCACAGTCTCAGTCATTTGCATAAAGTGGAAATAATCTTAATCCTACGTTGGCACGTAGTTCTGGGATATGAAACCGTAGTAACGTACCTATCTCGGTGCTAAATACTACTCCCAATCTCATGCTCAAAATCTCAAGAAAATCCACTTTAAAATAATCTCATGATTTATAATGAAACCAACTGTAAAATCTATAATCTCAATATGAAAAGTGGATTTCAAATCTAGCAAGACCAAAAGGTCAAATCTCTCTCAAAAATCTATTAATATTCTAATCATGGGGTGTTTGTAGCACAACAGTTCTCAAAATCACAATCTAAAAGAGGGCTTAGTGACCCATGTATCAATCTCATAATAAAACATCTCAAAATTCATACTTGATAATGTAAACATTCATAAATCATCATAAAATCTGAAAATTTCAGCAATATGTATAATAATATGAACATACTCATGTAATTCAACTTCTAAAACATTGAAAATCTCATAATCTCATGAATAGCAACATAGGGTAAAACCCAACTTCAATTTCATAGGAAAACATGTAAAATCAAATAGCTTTCATAATAAAAATCAAGTTTTGGGCACAAGGACGAAAGGATTGTCCTTGTTCATAACCCCACATACCTTGGATGATGAACTTATATGAACAACTTGCTTTTTGAGATGCTATTTGCGTTCTTGAAGGTAGATTATTGAAACTCTTGAATTGGGAACCTTGAATCTTGAACTATCTTTAAAAAGGAATGGTGAACTTTGGGGATTCTTGAAGTTGGGTATTGGTGTCAAGGGTTTTTAATTGATAGAAATTGAGGAAGAATGAGCATATTTTGCTCAATAATGACTTTAATCATCTGTTTTCACGATTTGGGGATGTGGGCAAAAAGACTAAACTGCCCTTAGGCTTTAAAATTCGTAACTGGGACACCGTTTAAGGATTCACCGCGATGCGGTGAATAATCCATCCTGATAACCACCGAAGCACGGTGGAATCGCGGTGAGCTACTGGTTTATGACAAATGCAGATTTGGGATTCATCGCGACGCGGTGCAATCGCAATGACCCACTGGAAAATAACAAATGTGTATTTGACCTCCACCGTGACGCGTTGGACTTTTCATTGCTATACTCACCACGAGCGATCTAATCGTGGTGAGATCTTAGAATATGATGATCGCGGATTAGGCTCCCACCGCGATGCGGTGGCCCATCCAACGAGAACACTGCTTACTATAACCGTCCTAACATCTTCACCGAGTGTCGATTTTGGACGAATCTTATTTCGATGAAAAGCTTATTCAATTTTCTATGCAATGGAAAATCAAAATCTACAGAATTACTCACGAAATAAACATCATTCATTTTATAAGCTAATGCTTGATGTTTTAGAGATAAAAATTTAGCTAGAAAACTTTGGGGTATTACATGAGGACTCACAAAAATTCTTCAACTGATGTAGTAGAAGATCGTACTAAGTGTGACTTGAATGTTTAACCTTTGAACATATATTATAAAATAATATAGCGCAATAAAAGTATGTGTCCATTAATTTTAATGTACTGAGCATACAAGATATACTCTATGATAGATGAATTGAATATGCTGAATAAATCAAATATAAGGTTATAAAAGGTCTGAGTCTGAACTGTGGCAGTTATTGGTAACCGACATACCCTAATTTTAGCTATATAGGGTGCAAACTCTAACCCCGTTTGGAGGGTGTTATGTAGATTTCCAATGTTACGAACACTAACTGACGTGGGTCCACTAAACTGATGTCCAAAAGGACTAAGGTGTCAAGCCTTGTCTAGTGGGTGACCTTTTCCAACCTCATGGTAGAACCGCAGTTTTAGGACTTAAGGACTTCTACTAAGGGGTCGTTTGGTTTGAAAATGGTTATCCCCGGACAACTAATTATCCCGGGATAAATTAAAAGAACACATTTTCCTTTGTTTGGTTGGAGGGATTAATCCAACCCGGGATAACTTATCCCACCATTTTCCCCTTAGTCCCGAAATAACTTATCCCATATACATGGTGGGATAAGTTATCCCGGGTAATCCCGAGATAACTAATCTCGGTATTAGTTTTCTCGGGATAACCATTTTCAAACCAAATAACACCTAAAGGTATTAGTCTAATTGACAAGTGTGCCTTCATTCCTGCGTCTGCTCAGTGCTAGGTACTACTCCCAACTTAATGACACTGATAACTAGAATGCTTAATAATAGTAATATTCTAAAGACTGGAAATAAATGCATTATCTAAGAGAATTCAAAACAAGTATAATTGGAGGATATAATACTCATAAGTAAATAAATAAAACCTAGGTCATCACTTTTTCATAAACTACCATCCCTGAAGAATACAACTATTATGACAATTCCATAAACTGAGTGAATTAAAGAATTTAAAAACACAAGTCCAACAATCATGGATTTCAAAATATAATTTGGGTTTATAATTTTGAATATGTAATGGTGATAAATTCTTATTAAAACATGGGTATAACTAAAAGGATCAAGAAACTGGATTATTAAGAAATTATTTACAAAATTCATGAACCCTAAGCTCCGAGGAAGGAGTTAACTAAGAAGTTGAGTTAACTTAGGGAGTCAATAAGTGGAATGAGAACCAATTATTAAATTCCACATACCTAGATATGGAAACCTTGGTGAAATCTTTTAATTTGGAGTTTGAATTTGAAGAATCCTAATTTTTTCGTGGGAGAAGAAAATCGCCTCTTTCCTATTTTCTTCTATGTGTTGACTGAATTTTGAGTTAATGCAGAATTTAGGGTATTTCAATCTTAAGATATTGTAAACAATGTAGTTTTGGTGTTAGAAGAGTGGTAAAAGACCAAACAACCCCTTTGAAAATATTATAGCAGTCAAAACAGTTATGGATAAGGGTTCAACTGGTGGACCATCAATATAACGCCCTGAATCTGGTACCTAGAATGCTACACAGTGCCTATGACACCGAATGACCACAAGCTAACCCATGAAAGATATTTATAACTAAGCACTGAATAATACTGAAATTATGCGGAATACGTAAGAGCTGTAACGCCATAAGGTTCAAAACTGAACTAATACTGAATATAAAACAATGTCTGAAATGGGGCATAACAATACCCAAAACTGAAATAAAATTGTATGAAACATGCTATAGTCTGAAAGCCTCTAAACTGTCTGAAAACTGTGGAGTTGATGGGACATGTACCCAACTAACTCTGAAGTACTAAAATAATAAAGTAATGAAATAATCATGATATCCTCGAATGATGAGGACTCACTGCTATTTTGGCTATTGAACGTCTGATCTACTAAGGATACTCGGGAGCTTGTGCTTCTAAACATATGGTATAAAACACCATATCGTAAATGCGTCAATACTTTGAATATACTGGTATGCAAGTGGGGTAGGCTGAATGAAAAGTGTTCGTATGCATGAACAATACTAACAGACTAAATAATATGAACGTAAGAATACATGCATGAATACATGATTATAAATGAGATCGTGATAGCACTGAATACTGAGTTCTGACTACTGAGTCTACTGATAACATGGACTTACAGACATCTGAATTTACTGATGCTGGGATACTGAATAATGAGGGACTGATACTACATTATGGATTCATGAATAACTATTTTTTGACCGTTCTGAGTATGAAGAACTCTTCTGGTTAACTGTATTTGAAAGACCTGAAGTTGAATACTGATAACATGAGTTTCGTATAACTAGTATACTGATACTGAGTGAGTGTATTTGACAGTCTAAGTTCTGATGGAACTAGCTGGGTTTTGTACTGTACTGAGTGACTGTACTTGATAGTCCTAAAATCTGTAGAACTATCTGAGTTTTATTACTGAGACTGATACTGAAACTGAGATGGTGGGAGGTAATCATCTAACCGACATACCCCGGAATTGAACTGGTGGGGTCCAACCTGTAACCCCAATTGGAAGGGTGTCAATACCGTGCCATGGGTAAACACAAGCTGTGAGGTAACCCTTTCTGATAGAAAGCTCTTCCGTCAACCCTCTTGTAGGAATAACCCCAAACGAGATGTATTAGTAGCCTTATGCATAGGGGTACATCTCAACCTATGCTGGATACATAATTCTAGAACGCAAGGATTGTTTCTAAGGATCACACCCTCAACTGAATAACAAGTGAGTCCCCATCCTTGGGTTAGCTCGGTGTTGAATCCTACTCCCAACTAAATAGACACTAAACTGATTAACTAAACTGAACTGATACTAATGGTATTGTTTAGCGGAGCTAAACTGAGTTTACTGAGTTCCGTTGACTGACGGAATGATATTGAGACATGATGACCAACTGAGATCACTAATATTTTTTTGATTACTAAGATTACTAAATGAGACTGGACTAATACTGAGTTTTCTTGAGTCACATTACTGACTGAATTCTATTGATCATGGCTTGACTGAGAGTATCGTGAAAACATGACATGGCTCTAGGTACAAAGCTAAATTATCGGGTACAAGTACCCCCAGGACTCGATAGAATAAAACTGACAAGGCTTGACACTTTTGATCACATGACCAATATCAACAATTTATAATTTCATAGTTGGGAATTTCATGAAGCACATGAGCATTATAATGTTGTACATGGATAGTAATACGTATAAACATGGCATAGTTGCATGCTTCTAATCTTATGAACATCTCATCAAGCAATCACAATGCATAGGTTTTGCATGGGAATCATCTTAATCAAGTAGGTATAACATAACTTAAGAAGCATGACATGATCTTGACACATGGAAACTAAGTACTTGATCATCATTCATTCAATGGGGCATATTATCAAACACCTTACATGCACACTTAGGGCATAGGTATGATTATCAATTTAATTCAACATAGTTCCACAATTTATCTCAATTGCATGAATTTTAACCATAAACTAACATAGTTTCATGAAAATATGATAAGGATGCAATCTTAGCATTCATACAACAATAACAACATGAACATAATCAATTCAAAACAAGAACATCATGGCATATAGTTTAAAATAGGGTTCTTGAGCTTCATGGACGAAAGGAGTCCATGAATCAACACTGTGCATACCTTAGTTCTTGATTCTATGAAGATTGACGGAGAGATTCTTGAATTTGGGTCTTGGATTTGAATTCCCAATTAAAAATCCTAGCTTGTTCTTGAGAGCAACTTGAGAGAAACAATATATTTTGGGTGAATTATGGCTGAATCACGTGTTATTGGGGGCATATAGGGGTGATAAATTGACCCTTTTAACCCTTGGACGCATATTTTAATTATGTGAAAATTTCCCAATTTGGACCCCTGGCGCGACGCGACACTATCGCGTCGTGTCTCTGGAAAGTGACAAATGGGAAATTACACGATGGTGCGATGCGGAGATATCGCGTTGCCACTTTGTTTGTGACCTAAAATTTTGGAGAGACATGACACTATCGTGGAGAAACACTAGAAATATACAATTGCAATTTAAGCTATCTCCGCAAGGTGCTAATGGCTCAGGTGATACACTGTCTCACTAAAAGGGCTCAAACTCTTCGTCCGGGTGTCGGATTTGGGCGAATTTGATATCAATGGGAAGCTTATTGAATTTCTCACATGATGGAAATTTAAAATCTTTAAAATACAACGTGTATAAGATTTGATTCATCTTTGAAACAAGTCTTTAATATTTTTGGAATAATTTTAAGCTAGGTAGAAGTACGGGGTATTAAAATATCTCTCCCTTGGAAACATTCATCCTCGAATGATACTGATTGATATAGGAGAAATGATAAGCAGAAGTACATACTGAACATAAACAACTGAAACATGACTACTTGACTGACATTATTGCGATTCATACTGAGCATGCATAGCTGATGCATGATTTCATGACTGAGCTGATGCATGACTGAGAGTACTGATAAGATGATCACACATATATGATGTGTGAATAAATAATGGAACTGACTCATGACCATGTGATTGAACATGCAAGGGTAAAGATACCAAGTTTGAAATGAAAACTGAGCATGGAACTGAATACCACATTTGTAACTGAAATCTGAACATAAAATTGGATAAGATTAAGAAAAGTTATTGCCTTGGGATGAGTCTTAGTTTAAATATCTAATTGTTTCATCTTATAATGGTTACATTTTTTCATGAGATTTCAGCTAGATCGCATAGCTGGGGATATGGAAACCAAACTGTACAAATTTGTCTGTATAAGACAGCTGAGTAAGAAAATCATAACCTGATTAAGATTCGGCAAGATGAGTTGAGACCTATGAACATCATCTAAGATAAAGTAACTAAGCCTCAATGTTAATGCTAATGAGCATAAAAATGAACTTAGAAGGAGTAAAAGACGTAGAACTGAGACTAGATTTGATCCTGATTTTATCACCACCTTCTTAACTAAGGATTTTGATATCGATACTTTAAATAATGAATTAGTGTCTATCTACTTAATAGAAGAAGACCCTAAGACATATGATGAAGCAATGAGTTCAATAGATGTGATATTTTGGAAAGAGCCTATTAAAAGTGAATTAGACTCTATAGTTTCTAATCACACATGGGACTTGTATGATTTGCCTAAAGGTTGTAAACCCATAAGTAACAAGTGCATATTCAAGAAGAAATTGAGGCCTGAGGGTACAATTGATAAATATAAGGCTAGACTTGTGATTAGGGGTTTTAGCCAAAAGAAAGGTGTTTAATATTTTGATACTTATTCTCCTGTGACTAAAATAGCGACCATTAGAACTCTTATTGCTCTAGCTGCTATTCACAATTTAGTGGTAAACCAAATGAATGTCAAAACTGCATTTTTAAATGGTGATTTAGAAGAAGAGATGTATATGACTCAACCTGAGGGTTTTGTGGTCCCGGGAAAAGAGGATAAAGTATGCAAATTAAGAAAGTCCTTATATGGACTTAAGTAGGCACCCAAGCAGTGGTATGAAAAATTTGATTTCACATTAATAGATAATGGCTTTGTTGTTAATTTATCTGATACCTGTGTTTATACTAAAATTATAGGATCAGGCTGTGTGATTATATGTTTATATATAGATGACATGTTAATCTTTGACCCTAATGGAAATGTTGTAAATGAGATTAAGAAATTTTTATTTTCTAAATTTGAAATGAAAGACCTTGGAGAAGCTGATGTGATTTTAGTAATAAAAATCAAAAGAAATGTTAATGGTTTCTCTTTGTGTCAGTCTCATTATATTAAAAAAAATGTTGAAAAGGTTTAATTGTTTTGATGTAGTTTCAGTGAGAACTCCTTATGATCCTAGCATACACTTGAAAAAGAATAAAGATTTCAGTATTTCTCAAACTGAATATGCTAAAATAATTGGGAGTGTAATGTTTCTCATGAACTATACTAGGCCTGATATAGCTTATGTTGTTAGTAGATTGAGTAGATATACTCAAAATTCCAATAATGAACATTGAAATGCTCTTCATCGCTTGTTAAGGTATCTGAGAGGTACTATGAATTGGTGTTTTCATTTTAATAATTTTTTTGTCGTTTTAAAAGGTTTTTGTGATGTAAACCAAATGACTGACAATGATGAAGTTACCTCTACCAGTGGATATGTATTTACTTTGGGTGCAGGTGCTATTTCATGGAAGTCTTCGAAGAAGACTTGTATAGCACGTTCTACTATGGAATCTGAATTCATTGCTTTCGAGTTGGCAGGGCAAGAAGTTGAGTGGATGAAAAATCTTTTGACAGATGTGCTTTTACGGGGAAGACAAATGTCACCAGTCTCTTTACATTGTGACTCACGGGCGGCAATTGGGATTGCTAAAAATAGTGTATACACTGATAAAAAGAGACATATTCGCATCAGACATGGTGCAGTTAAAAAATTATTGAAACATGATGTTATTTCCTTGGAATATGTAAGATCCGAAAGAAATTTGATGGATCCTATGACCAAGGATTTGACAAGAAAAATGGTCCTTGAATCGTCGAGGGGGATAGGGCTAAAGCCCATAGATTGAGGTAATATGGTGGATACCCATTTGCGGTCAAATGAAGCCATATAGGCCTTCAATAAACACTACATATCCTATCCCTATGGCGTGAGGTAGTGTATTATAAGGTTGAGCTTATTTTTTCTCTTAATGATCCATAGCCTTAAGGTGGTCTATGAGATAGACTTGATGGATCACCTACGTGAGTGTAAAAGGTTGGTCACATTTTTATTAATGACTTGGGTTATCTTTCTAGAGCACTCATGAGACCCAAGGTTTGTGTGAATGACCATAAACGCACTTTGTAGTATCGCGGAGGTTGCTTAAAATAAAGGATATGGTATGTTTTGTGGGGGTCTCAACTTATGTCCATCTAATTCAAGAGTACTCCACTTTTTAGATATTTGTTGTTGCTTCACATCACTACGTGTCAATTCAAATAGAAAGATATTGACACTTAAGTACATGTTCCTTCCTTTTGCCCAAAAATTATTCCATTATTTATCTTTGCATTAGTGGGGGATTGAAGGATAATTCCTTCAATGTTAATGCAAAGATTAAAACTCTTTTAACTCTCTGTAATAAATATGTGTAAACATCCGTAAGACATATAGGATGGGAGAGTTACTACTTCATAAATGTATATGCATTTAAATAATGATTAATGAAGAGACATTCACAAGTCTTGAAAGTTACTAGACATTATGACTTTGTCATTAATTTAAGAGTAATGTTAATTTATGTATATTAACTCTGTTTTTCTTCATCCACTCTTTTGATGGATGAAACGTGAATGGTATAACTATGTAAGGAGTATCGTTTGAGAACTAAAGATGTAAGAAAACATAGAGAACAAAATACTCTCTCCCCTTCATCAATTCTCTACCGTAATCTTGGCTTCCTATTCTTTGACAATTTTTGGGCAATTGGTTTGGGCAATCTCCAAACTTTCATCCGTGAGTGCACGTGTCTGGAAGTAGCTGTGGAACCTTGGGGAGCGACCGGCTAGAAGGATTTGTACCGGAGTCGGGCTGAAATCGCTTTCAAGGTAGTGGCTTGCCACGACACAGTGTTTGTGACAACTCTCTTACTATTACTAATTCCTATCCAATATCAATATTATAGCAATTTTCCCAACACAACCAGCCTTGATTAAATAAAGTCTAATTACCTTATACTAATTTATTTCTTTTATCAGGATGCATGCGTGAATCCATAAAAGAAAGGGATACTCACGGTTACAGCAGTGTGAGTACATTCACCAATATATATATGTAGACAAATACAATTGAAATGCTTTTAGAAACTAGATTAGTGTACCTCGTTACACGTAAATTTTACGTCTATTAAAAAAGTAAATAAATAAAATTAAAAAAATTACGTGCAATAACAATTGTTGTCGAGGTAAATTCAATATTCATTAATATGAAAAAGTAAATGATATTACAGTGATACAATAGTTGAATTCAATGTAATTAAATATCTTCTCAACCTCTATAAATAAATTATTTGAACTTGGTTAATTATATAATATTTGTATTATAGATATTAATTTATTGTATAAAATGGTGATATATTATGTTATATTTAATATGACCTAATATATAGATTGAATTTTGAGAATGAATACATACTTGAAAGCACTTTAAATATGCGCGTTGTACTCTTGTAAGTGAGGACAAGTGTTGTACATTACATGTGTATCATACCTGAATGAGTATTAACTTTCTTTACAAAAATCACATAAATGTTTATGTTAAAATTGTATTTGAATTACAATATAAACACACAATTATTAAAGATACAAAATATATAATGAGTATTAATTTTATATAGTTAATTCAATAAAGGAAGAAGCTTCAAGCAGGAAGATCCTAGTAAATTGCCCAAAATAAATTAAAGTATTTTGCCAAATAAAAGCTTTGCTTGCAACAAAGGGTGGCAACAAATTACCTACCACACGTTGTTTTTACTAACGATAATTTATGACATATTATTATCAGCAGACCTTATCATAAGGTATTTTTTTTCTACTATATAGAAATGTGAAGAAGGGACGACCAAGGGAAATAACGTAATTTTACACTAGCAAATATCCTACATCCCTAGCTCTAGAATAATCCATATTTCTCATACTCAGTCCACACAAACAATCGGTATACTATTTCACTTTTCTCCATATATCTAGAAGAATCAACATTTCTTGAAGTCATCCTTGCTATCATTCTTCCTCATGTCGGTGTTTTCCTCTGTTATGGCTGCGATTTAAGATTCTTTTCCCTAATGAAACAATAAAAATTTTCCAGTTATTAGTTCAAGGGCTTCGTTCAGTTTCATGTTGTTTGTGGCGGTGTCTGCGGTATCAGCGTCGTTGTCTGTAATTAGTCTGTGTTGGAGCTATAATGCTTTTGATCAATTGAAGCCGAGGAGGTTGGTGATAGGGAAATTAAGGTTTTGGGGTTTGGCGATTGGGTTGTTCTATGGAGTGCATTATGTGTATACAAAGTGGGAGGTTTTGCAGTTCCCGATTATCCAGGTATAAAAATGGATTCTTTATTTCAAGTTTATTATGTTGTTACATAATACAAAGACTTTTATATAGTATGTGTCATGAATTTTGATCTTCGATATGCTTCAAAAAGTTTTAGTATTTTAATCTCAAATCAAGTGTAGTGAACTCGCTATGTAATTAACAAGTCGACCACTCAATTCGATAATAATTTACTCCCAATCCAACAACAATTTGATTCAATTTCCTAGAAACACAAAAATCAAGTCAGTAATAGAATGGAATATAACAGCTAACAACAACCAGGAATGCTGATTTAAATCAAAATAGTCCAGCGTCAACTCCCAGTAATCAGGTCATCACTAAGATACTTGAAATGGAAATGAGAATGCAGCTTTCAATTTGATATATAGCTCGAACTGATTAGCTCATTCATTTAGGGAAATAACAATTTGATAAATTGGTAATTAGTAAAGAATTTGATAGTATGTGTTGAGAGAGAAGAGAAGTCAGAGCAAGAAGAACACGGGAGAGGGTTAAGGAAATACCAATTTTTCACATGCTCTCACATTGGAATTTTGATGTATGATTGTATTCATAATTGTTTTCTAATGGGATCCTAACCCTTCATTCTCTTTAATCGAAGCCATCCACGTGTTTTAACCTTCTTTTGAACATTGTCCAATTTACTGTGAATGAGCTGACTAACCTCTTGTTTTGAAATTTCAGCTATCTTTATGGATGAGTTCTTTCAACTTTTCATCCAATTTTCTACATTCTTCATGGTGCAATTTCAGGTGAGATTCACAGATAAATATAGCTATTTATTGATTATAAATCTGTAAGATACACACATAAAACATGTTTCTTGATCAAGCTTTTTTACTATTGCGATAATCGAAACACAATAAACAACAATAATGGATATCTACAGCTAAACCGTAAACTAACATACTATGGTGCAGGACAACACTCCTATCCGACTACCTTCTACTATAATATGCGCCCTTCACATTCCCCTATCTAAGGTCATGTCTTCAGTAACCTGAATATGCGCCATGTCCTGCCTAACCACCTTTTAATTTTATTCTTTTTTTAATTTTGACTGCTTTTATCATTTAGATTATTTTTCCAGCCAATGATTGGGAGGAGGGGGGAAGAAGTCGTGCTGATCACCTGTCGCCTTATTAATCCAGACCTAGACTTAGTCAATGGAGCCATTAAAGAAAAACTTGAGAATTTTTGCAATGAGCTATTAGGAGACTCTAACTAAGATTGTTTAAATTGACCTTGGTTATATCTGTCTTAGTTCTTGCTCATGGTTTTGTTTTTACAGATATGAAATGAGATTTAACATGAAGAGTGGTGCAACTTCACAGAAGTAACTATCCGAGTGTAGTTGATTCTCCAAGGATCAATAAGAACTACACTGGCAGGTCAATCTCCTATCGTAAAATTATCAGGAAATTTAATCAACGTAGCTTAAGTATAGGTCACATAAAATTCGTGGTGATGAACACTTTTATTTATCATCTGTCAATTTTCTTGTAATTTTGTTCGTGAGTGCTAAGATGTGTTTTTCGTATGTATTAGCTTTATGTTCCTCTTTGGTTTTGATTGTTTGTTCTGGTTTACCTAAAGTTTTATCAGTAGGCCTCTCTCTCATAATGGTATAATAATAGTAACTTTGTTGAAATTTAGGAAGAAACATTATGTATATGGAACCACTTTGAACAATATTGCTAAGGTAACTATAATCATCAAATTTGATTTGCAGGTTGAACCAGAGACTGGAAAATCACAGCTTGAAGTTGGAGGAAATGTTCGAAGTATATTTGATCTTGTACCTGGCAACTTTGGTTCGGAGGCTGTATTTGTTCCCAGTCAGCCTGGTACAGAATGTGAAGAAGACGATGGCTACTTGATATTCTTTGTGTATGATGAGAACACTGAGTACTTTATCTTCCACTCTCTTATTTACATTATCATGAGCATCACTAAGACCATTCTGCATTGGTGGTCTTCCAAATGTTAGGAAATAAGGAAAATTTCTTTTGTTCTACTATTTAAAGTGATGTTGGCAAAGAGTCGGTTAAGAAGTTTGTTGTGTCTAACAGTTGCACCCGCTTAATGTAAAGAGCATAACGTATTCTACTTCTTAGAATTGTGTATGTGTAGAGAAAGTTTGCAACCACAATATACTGAAGCTACATGTTTTTAAGGTCATATGATGCTCAATTGTCTGTTTCTTATTTACATTGATATGAGCATAGCTAGAAAAATATGTACAGGAGAGAGCATTCACTATTTAGTTACAGTTTTCTTTGAACTTTATTTAGACAAAATTGGAAGTGGGTGCATGTCCATGTTTCCCTTTTACATAGTGTACCTTCATCTAGCAATTATGTTCCTATCTTTATTCTTAGGCGCATGCGGAAATGAAAAGTTTATAACTAAAATTTAAAACTAAAATCACCTTAACCGAACCATTCTCTTATAAATTTATGCAGAAAGTTAGTTGTGAATGTAATTGATACAAAAACAATGTCCACGGAGCCTGTGGCAGTTGCTGAATAGCCAAAAAGAGTTCCTTATGGATTCCATGCTTTCTAAGGAGGTTTAAATTGGTGTTTCCTTATGACTTCTACGTTCATAATTTGATTGATTGTCAGATAATTGATAATGAATTTGATCTAAAAAATAAATTTTTGAATAGTGAATTTCTTTTATATCTAGCTGGGTATTGGTTTATTATTAGATAATTGATAGAAAATTTGAGCAAAAAAAGCTTTTCTAGAGGTGCAAATCAGGTCAAAAGGTGAATTGTGAGCCCAACATAGTTATTAGTAGCTTCTCAACACATTCATAATATATAGTGTGCTGTGGCACAAAATTGCGATGGATCGGGTTGGGGATATTTGGATTCATGATTAAAATTGGGTACTTTGAGTCGGATATTTGGTTTGGGTTTGCATTCATTGATTTGTTTGCTAGAGAGTTTATTGATTTGAGGTTACCTAACAAAGTGTTTGATAGAATGCCGGAGAGAAATGTTGTTACTTGGACTTTGATAGTTACTAAATTTTCCTTTTCAAAAGGAAAAAACGTGAAAATATGCAGGACTAACTTTCACATGGGGATCTTTTTCTCTTGCTTTGTGTTGCCTTTTCTTAATGGTATTTTTTCCTGATTTCTATCTGTTTTGGGTTCAATATATGATTCCAAAATATTAATATTATTTACTCTCTTCTTGGCTTCTTCCCAATTTAGGTGTCCAAAACTGAATTTGATTTCTTTGTATTTTGAAAAACAATAGTATCTGATATTTAAAATAGATTTAAATTTATCAATTGATTAATTAGGTTTTAGCAACAAGATTTTGTAAAGTATACATATATAAAATTTGCTTTATGGGTAGTCTTATGTGTTTATAACTAAACAACTCTATTTACACTTCACTATGAAGTAATATTGATGTGTGCGCAATCGTGAACACATCTAAGGCCTTTAACCTAAAATAATTGCAAAGTCTTAAGCAATTTTTGTTGTTCTTAATCGTTTGTTGTGTGTTAATGCAGATACAAGTGATCGGTGAGAAAACCAAAGGAAAGAAGAATAAAACAGCTGAAATCTGGTGTAAATAAGCTGAAATGTGTCTGACGATCATCCTGAAGCGTCGTCATACATGGGACAGGCTGTCAAAGTTGCCGTCAAGCTTAGACAGAACCTAAGAAGTTGAGATGAACTGTGATGGTGATTTGGAGGGGCCGTCAAATATGTGACATTTTGTCAAAATCGCCATCAACCTGAGGCAGAATATGTTGTTTACCAGTAGAGTTGTGACGCTAGTTTGCAAGCGCCGTCAAGATTTTTGACACGCTGTCAGGATTGCCGTCCGAAAAGTCAGAAGATAACAATTCACTGGAATCTTTGACGATATCTCGCACACGTCGTCAGGTGTCTGATGTGCCGTCAAAAGCATCGTCGTCTAATCCGAAGAGAAAACTGAAACTTTACTTTTGTTTCCTTATTTAGGGTTGACTATTTAAAGACATGTTTTAGGATTTTTAAAGGGAATCAGTCATTATCTATCAGACATTAACCCTGAGAAGAGAGGGACGTACATTGCTTTCTTTCATCAATTATTCTTCTTGTTTCTTATCAACTATTTTTGGTTTTCCACCTTATGATTAAATTGAAGGAACTACTTGTTATTTTTTTATCCATTCGTAAGTTTATCCTTATCATCATGAATTCAACTTGTTATTTCGTTCATCAAATCATGAGCAGCTAATTCCATTAGCCGGAGTTATGGGATCCATGGATCAGGGTTTGATATGATGCTAGGTGTTTAACGAATTCAAAGAGTAGTAGAACATCTTGAAATTCTGTTGTTTTAACTGAAATCTAGTGGTTGCAAAAATTAGATTATGCCTTAGGTTTTATTTGCTTCTAACGGAGAAATAGACTAGAGGTCGTGAATTATCAACAGGAACTCGGAAGCTACCAACCTTTTGTTTAATGATTGATGTCGTAACTAGATTAATCTACCTGAGATAACATCCTATTGGAAATAGATAAGTTATCTAAGTTCGAGAGAATTAGATAATAAATTGTCTGGTGAGGTCGAGAGATAAGTCAGAAAGTATCATAGTCAAGGATATTCTGTTGTTTCTACTTACTCCAAGAATCCCCAGCATTACCTAGTATTTGTTAACTCCCAATACCCATGGTGAACATAACTCTGATTTCTCATTTATATTGATTACAACACTAAAATATAGAAAGTGAAAATTGACTCTCTGTGAAATTTAAACCCCCACCTTCGGAAATAGTAAACTACCAGTAAAGCATTTCGTAAATAAATCAAAGTTCACACCCTATTCCCTATGGGATTCGACCCCAACCTAGTTGGGTTTTATATTGACAACAATAGCTTACACCCATACAAGAGTGTAATTTGAGAATTATAAAAAATAGCGCCATTGCCGAGGAATACGGTTGTAGACTAAAAGTTTGTGTGCAAAAATTTGCTGATAGTTGAGTTTTTCAGAGTTATGTTCGGTTGTTGTCATTGTTTATTTGTAGGATCTCTATAGGTTACGCCGATCACTACTCAATTCGGAGCTCCACCGCATGAGCAGAATGGCAGAACAACCGTTGCGGTATGAGGCTGATGATGATGATGATGTGAATGGAGCAGGTGCAATGGGTGCAATCATTCCCCCTTCGTTAGCACCTGAAGCAAAATTCATTATTACAAGCACGATGATCGAGCTCTTAAATCTGAAGGGGTTGTTTGGAGGCCTTCCTGGGGATGACCCCAACCTGTATCTGGTGAATTTTTTCACCATTTGCAAATTCTTTGATAACCCAGGGGTGAGCCAGAGCGCGATTCGGTTGAGGCTGTTCCCATTGGCTCTATATAGAGAGGTAACATTATGTCTAAATGAGTTGACGCCTGACTCTATAACCAACTGAAGGCATTTGAGAGGAGCTTTCCTAGAAAGGTTCTTTCCACCATCCAGGAGGGTATAGTTGAGGGATGAGATCAATAATGTTAGACAGCTCCCGAATGAGGCTTTACACGAAACTTGGGAAAGGTTCAAGAAGAAGCTGACACAGTGTCCGAACAATAACATAACAGACATACATTTGATGGAGATTTTGTACAGATCCTTGAACTCTGTGACAAAGCCAATGGTAGATAACGCTGCTGGTGGGTCATTGCTCTGTTACTTCAAGATGCTGCTGATATGCTGAATAGGATGACCAAACTAAGTTGGGTTTGGTACACTAGCGATGCTGTGGTGGCAAGTCAAACTATTCCTATTAGAATAAATGATGAACAACGCAGAAGAGATAAGGAGAAGGATCAAGACATAGCCCATCTAAAAACTCAAATGGACCTGCTCACCAAGTATTTATTGTCAGGAAGGACGGAAAAGGTAAAGGTTGCAATAATTCGGGACCATGTTGACATGGAACCTGAAGAAGAAGTCAACTATGTTGCTAATCAGAGAGGTCTCCGAGGCATTAGCCAAAGGAATCAAGGTCGGAACGGGTATGATAATCCTAATCACAGAGACAGGGAGCAAGAAAATTGGAGAAGCAGCAATGACAGAAAGAGGTTGTATGTTCGTGCTGGAAATCAGGAAGCTGCTACAATTATCTCGGGAAAGTGGTCTATGGAGGATATGATGAAAGAACTATTAAAAAGAGTAGAGGCTACCAATACAGGAGTGACTAGTATGAGGAGTGAATTTTCCACTATAAGTCAGCTGGTCAAGTCACATTCAATTTCTATCCAGTAGTTAGAGCAACAGATGAGTCAACTTTCATCAACACTAAACCAGGTAAGAAGTGGTACTTTACTTACTCAAATAGTTTAGGATTAGAAGACAGGCGGTTCATATCTGGCGATTGTCACTAGGAGTGGTAAGATGTTATCTGGCCCTTCTGTAGGCAAATCTATGAATACTGAGGAAGTTATAGAGGAACCAACAGAAAAACACCCAGAGAAGTCTGAGAAACCAAATAGTTCTATTGATATGTTGGACAAGGAGAAGGAAGAGTAAGTGATGTTAAAACCCATTCCAAGGACACCACCTCTCTTTCCTCAACGGCTGAGAAAGAAGGTGGATGATGCAAAATTCAGCAAGTTCCTAGCAATGCTCAAGCAATTAACTATAAATGTACCTTTGATCAAAGCACTTAAGAAAATGCCAGGATATGCAAAATTCATGAAAGACCTTGTTACCAAGAAACGAATAGTGAGTTATGAACTAGAAGCAGATCTCCACCTTTGCAGTGCTATTTCCATAAGGACCTTGACGCAGAAAAAGTAGGACTCAGGTGCAGTCACTATTCCCTGCACAATTGGAACCATGGAATTCACTAAAGCACTATGTGATATGGGGGCCAGTGTTAACTTGATTCCATTGACTATTTATAAAAAGTTGGGCCTGGGGAATCCCACACCTACCAACATGAGGCTAGTGATGGCCGACAGATCAGTAAAGCGACCTGTTGGCATTCTATATGATATGTTGGTAAAGGTCTCAAATTTTATATTCCCTGCATACTTCATCATTCTGGACTGCGAAGTGGACTTCGAGTTGCCCATAATCTTGGGTCGACCTTTCTTCGTAATCGGAAGTGTGTTGATCAATTTGAGAGCGAATGAGCTCTTATTCAAGGTAAACGATTAAGAGGTACGGTTTGATATGGGCAAATCAATAAAGCAGCATGAGTAAATGAGTGTGTTCTCAGTGGTTGATGTATATTTTGAGGATGAACAGGATGTGGTCAGAACTGAACAGTTGGTTATTGAGCCCTTATCTACAGTTGTGATAAACTATGATAGTGAAGGCATTGAGGAGTATAAAGAGATAGTTTGTTCCCTGACTGGCCTGGGCTCGTATTATTATGCTCCTAAAAAGCTCAAACTTGATCTGGCAAATCGACCAACACCACCAGCCAAGCCATCTATTGAAGAACCATCGGTGTCAGAATTGAAGGAGATGCCTGGTCACTTACGGTATGTGTTTCTGGGGAAAGAAAGTATGCGACCTATTATTATTGT